>BLSH010222815.1:689440-736115 GCA_018402905.1 Glandirana rugosa | reverse complement strand
ACCCACCTACTTCTGGGTCCAATCAGGTCCCCTAAAAAAAAACGGGAATGGACACCATCCTCTCTCATTTAAGTGGAGCAGATTGGACGTAGCCGGGTGTAAATTGACAGTAGTGTCCGTTAACTCCCAGGTACCAATAGAGGAGAAACACAGATGTGTCATCCATCGTTCTGCTCCGATCAGAAGGGGACCAGCTCATAGATCTCCCCTGCTGATCGCAACAGAATCCAACCCATGTGAGGGGCCTAAAACATTTGATTTGTACTTTTGTTCTTTCAATAAAGATAATGATCTGACCTGGGGCTTTTTGAAAGTATTCAAACATTTATATATTCTTCACAAGCAGTAAATATGATTTACAACAAGCCCTTATTGACCTCTGTAGCTGTGGAACTGTGGAAAAATGTATCCTCAACACACACAGCAAAAGCCCTAAATGTCCTTTAAGCCGTTATCTCAGCAGCTCAGCCCATTCTGCTCTCCCCCTCTCAGAGCTCCTGCTATATGTTTACATTAGCGATAAGGTTTTTGAACAGCTTTTAAAGCTGGACATAGATGACTAGTTTTTTTTAGATCAGCCAGGGGGCTGAACAAAAAAAAACAACAAAAAAACAAATTCCTTCATCCACACAAGTGAGATGGATAGAGGAATCCTCTCCACTGAGAGGCTGTATTCTGATGGATTCCTAATCAACAAAAGTGTTCCAACATTCCCGTCCGATTGAAGTCAATCTATCGATCAATTTCTTTAGAATGGGGGCAGCCATGCATGGCCATTCCCTGCTGAACCAGACACATTTCAATCCATTTATGCCCAGCTTTAGTCAATGCTGGGAAGACAACCAGGGTGCTTATAGAACATTCTGAAATACTTCAGTGCTTCAACAATGGAATTTTAGTTAATTGCTCAACAGTGCATGCAGCTACAGAAGTCGGGGGGTGGGTGGGTGGGTGGGGGGGGCTTGCGTTAAAGCTCATTTAAAGCTCATTTACTGCTTGTTAAACATACATTGATACTTAATGTCTATAGTTCTGTGTTCACTTTTCACACATTTTTACCTTGGTAGCTGATAAATATACCTCAGCGCAGGTTTTAACTGAGGGGTCACTTCCCTATCAACTGAGGGTGAAAATGAAGAACCATCCAATGCATCATGTACCCATATGAATGAACCATAGTGGATTAAACAAAACATTAAAGTTGCCAATTGGCATAAATGCTTTGCCCCATCTACACACACAAGAAAATGTACTTCAAACTGGGCCACATTTAAGCAAACAGAAAAGTCTCTGTTTCCCTCATCAACCAACGACCCTTCACATTCCACTTATCTGCTATCCATATAAATAATCAGTGTGGACTACACCAACGCATTACAGCTTGTTGCATCTTCTTATTAGGAAAATCCTGACAGTGCAAACATACTACGTAATGATACCCTGTCTGCTCAGATATCTGTTAACATATCCTTGTGTGTAGGCGAAGTGTTCATCACAGAGGAGATGATGCAGAGGATAGAATTGGCAGGTAGTGAGCTCGCTGACAGCTACAATTTGAACCTGCATATGAAGGGAATGATTGAAGGGTGTGTAACACATATAGGGATATAGGACAGATGAAAAGTGTCAGAATCTCTCCCTGGTATGTAGTTATTTATCTACCGTATTTTATGTAGCACTCATATAGAAGGTATGTAAACTATAACCACTTCAATACAGGGCACTTTCCCCCGTTCCTGCCCAGGCTAATTTTCAGCTTTCAGCGCTGTCGCACTTTGAATGACAATTACGTGGTCATACAACACTGTACCCAAACTATATTTTTATCATTTTATTCCCACAAATAGGGTTTTCTTTTGGTGGTATTTGATCACCACTGGGTTTTTATTGTTTGCTAAACAAAATAAAAAACACAATTAAAAAAAAAAAAAGTTTTCGTTTGTTATAAAATATTGTTTTCTCCTTCACTGACGGGCACTGATGAGGCTGCACTAATAGGCACTGATGAGGTGGCACTAATAAGTAGAATTGATGGGCACTGATAGGCGGCACTGAAGGGCACCAACAGGCTACACTGATATGCAGCTCTGATGGGCACCGATAGGCAGCACTGATGCATTAAAGCTACTAACGTGCCTGTCCATCCCTGTACAGTGAGCTGCGCGCACACACACGCACGCATGCACTGCACAAATTCAGCAATGCTGAAGCTGACAGAACTCCTGCAAATGCACATGAGTGACGTCATCTTGGCCCAGCCAATGACAGCAGGCGACGACTGAGACCAAAAATGTCAGCGGGGAGTTCCAGGACAGGTTGAAGGCAAGTACAGTTCTGCTTTAATGTACCGCTGCCAAACACAACAGAGGTATTTTTTTCCAGGTTGCAAAGCAAAGCATTGTGGCCACAGCATGTATACATTCTTGAGAGCATCTCCATATTCTCCTTCATATGGGTGGTCAGGGGGAGGTAAAAAAATTGCTTAAATGCCTGTTTTTACCTGTCCACCCCTCATGTGAATGATACATTAAGGATTGGTAATCTGCAAAATATTCAAATCTTTATCCTTAGGTATATACACATTACATGGTATTTACGGAGTATGATATTTATGAAACATTTGTGAAAATAATTTTTCCATTGCATAAAGCCTGCAGCTATCCAAGAACAGCAGGCTGTGGCAGGTAATTTTAATGTGATAGATAATTGGCAAAATGCATTCGCCAAAACATCTGTTAATATTAGCAAAGGCAGCAAATGAGAGTTAAAAATAATACATGGCTAAAAATGGTTACCATTATCACAAATAACATATGCAGTATAGCTTTCTAAACAGGACTTTAAGGCCAGTGTCACAATAATGTGTGGTCCTTTGGAAAAGCAACTCGGCACACCTTGTCAACTACACTCTTAACACATGTACATTGCAACCCACCGCAGCACAGTCACGCATAAAAAAATCCAACAACGCTGTAGAGAGAAGCAGCCTAACAACACTATAACATGGGTTAGGATGTGCAATTGACCACTGGGACATTAGGGAATAATTTGCATGGCTCCAATTGCTAAACTCAAAGAAGAAATAAACCTTTTATTGTTTCCATTTGTAACAAAACTGATGACTTGTAAATATTATCTGCTTTTAGAGAGTAAAGCCATATCAGTGTTCAAGCAAGAGACATTCAAATGATTATCTCATATCAGCCAAGATTACTGCCTGTATCTATCAGCTGTCAAAAATAAGTGTGTGAACTCAATAGCAAATT
Organism: Glandirana rugosa; assembly: GCA_018402905.1. NCBI lineage: Eukaryota > Metazoa > Chordata > Amphibia > Anura > Ranidae > Glandirana > Glandirana rugosa. The sequence continues at coordinate 732,849 of BLSH010222815.1, read as the reverse complement.
ATATTAGAGTTGATATTTTGAGGAGAATGCACTTCATTCATAGCACACCTTCTTATAATCTACAGTAACCTTAAATATTGTAACTTTCATGGGTGTACCAGAAAAGCTTCCAGCAGAATCTATGATCCTGACTACTGTATGCTGCACAGTAGTTCAGAGCCCTGTCTGTATTCTGGGCTTCAAAAGGATCACTGAAGTTCCTTCATTGCCAAATGTGTGTCAGCTAAAAGAATGGTATGCCTGTCAGCTGAATTTTAATGCATATTCCCAAATGATGTGCTGATCTACATTTAGTCTTTCACATTTATACTTGCCTTATGCAATAATATAAAGTGGTAATTACGTTTGAAGCACTAAGGGTTTAAGGAAACTATAACGTGGCTTTGCAATATTCACCCTCTTGGATTTCTCCACCTACTTTTATTTCACTAGTGTACTCAAAAATGTCCATAATTTTGAAGTGAAAATAAAGGTTGTTAACTAAAACTCAGGGACTAAGTGAGAGAAGTGCAACAGTAATGCTGAAGGCTCTGCAGGACTACAGCTGAGAAAACATCAATGGAAGAACTAATGTTCCCCAAATTTTGAATTTATAAGTGATAAAATAAAAAAAAAAAAACAAGATACAAAAATATGTCCCTGCAGCACAACATTACATAAGGATGGTTGCATTGCAGAAGAGGTGAGTTGTCACCTGCTGTAGATGTATGTTAGGGTGCAATAATTGGCACCAAGGTATGGCAAAGTATAGGTCTGGAGAGGTCCTTAAGGACAAAAATCTATATAGACATTTGTTTGGTGTTTACCAAACATCACGTGAGCTTAGTGGCTAGAGTCGTCCATTCGAATCTCTGCCATGACACTACCTGCATGGAGTTTGCATGTTCTTCCTGTGCTTGTGTGGGTTGCCTCCAGGTACTCTGATTTTCTCCCCCACCTCAAAGACATGCTGGGAGGTTAATTGGCGCTAGTATGTGTATGAATAAATGTGAGTTAGGGGCTTTATATTGTAAGCTCCCTGAGGGCAAGTACTGATGTGAATGAGCAATATAATGCATATAATTATGTAAAATGCCTGAAACATGAACTGAACTCTTTGGTCTTGTGCAAAATGATTCAAACCTGTGGAAAAAGCAGTGTTAGATGGGCAAAATAGGGAAATAACTAAAGTGTACTAGTGGAAACTACAATAGGTTTATACCACATTTATTAGTTTATATAGAGTCATATTTATATTTAAATTCAAACACCATCAATAGACTTACTGGATAAGCTACATAGTATTTTAAAATGTATCTGTCCTTTATTTTTTTTAACAAATTAAAATGCTTACATTCAGGGGACGCAGGTATGTTAGTGACTTTTTCCACCATTGTCCATCACTGACCGCATGCAACACAGCTTTAGTAGTTAGGGTTGTATTAGTAATAACTTTCATTGTTGTGGCTGTTGTCCGATGCAGCAAATCCACAGATGGGGCAGATGCAGCCTTCAACTCAGTCTGTAAATATAACATCACACAGTTCATTGTCTTTTATGGACATGCATGACAAACGTATGATATGACTAACTGTTGACATGCTCTTGGCAGGTAAAAACCGTAAATTACATGGAAACAAGCAATATCATTCTAACACAAAGAGCTCTTCAAAATGACTACATATTATCAGTGAACGCTTTCTTTTTACCCTTGTTTGCAATAGAAGATTAACTAATATGCAATCCATGGACTAATCTAAAAATTGTCAGGGTCTGCCCCCTCTAATACATGACACTAATAAACAATTTGAAAGCAAGGTTTCCTAACCCTGTTATGGCACTTTGAAAACAACGGCTGGCCACAAGCAGATCCCTTTCTTATTTATTTTATATAAACATTATTTATGTCACACGGAATCAATAATGTTACAAGGCAACAGTCTCAAGCTAACATAAAACCAGGATGCAGCAATAACATGGCTGAAGACGAGAACATAATGAAGGACCAAAATTAATGATGGAGCAAAACATCAATGACCATTGTTGTAGAATAACATTTTGAAGGTGGTGAACCATAGAATTGTATTTGTTGGCTTTGGTTAATTGTGTAGGTGGTGAAAGTGGAGAGAAGATGAATGTGAGATAGGAGAAGAGAAGATGGGGATAAGAAGCCAAAAGGAAAAGACAAAAGAGAAACTAGAAAATGATGAAGAGCAGAGATGACATAGGAAACATCGAATTGATTACTGGGGTGTTACACATGTGGGTAAATATGGTGCATTTATTAAAAATGAAAACATTTGCGATCCCTTGAGATTCAAGACGCAGTCTCTCTCTCTCTGCGCAGAGTTTTAATTTGGCCCTGTTTTGATTTTACATGTCACTGATTTGTATATGTTAAATGTTTTAAGTAACATATTTGAAGAAAAAGAAAACATAAAAGGTGCTATTGTAATTGTATAGGAAATTGTATTGTACTTAGAATGGCCAACCATGCATTGGAGGAATCTGTACATTATTTTAAATGGCGTAACCCTTTGTTAACCATCATTTCAAAAACCTGTGTTTTGATTCCCAGCAATGAGATAGCAGGCGGCTATGCTTATTACCAAATCCCAGGCTTTTTTTAATCCTTTCATGTGAATGGCTAGTGGATTTGGAACCCCATAAACAGTAAGTAATTCTCCAACACAAAGAGTTTTTTTTTTTTTTTTCTTCCTCAAGCTGCATTTGAGTTACATGTAATGCCCAGTTTGGATGAAAATAATTCTAGTTATTTATTCTAGGGCCCTTTCACACGGGCGACCCGACCAACGGGCTCAGCTTTTCTCAGCGGGGGGATCATTCTGCTGAATCCCGCTGAGCAGGCGCATGACAGGTCCATCTCCTCTCACTGTGCAGAGACGGATTTTTCAGAGCCCCGATCTCCTCTATGGGGGAATCAGATTTAAACGGACCACCTGTCCGTTTTCATCTGATCTCATCCGATCCGCCAGATGGATTGAAAATAGGGTCTCCATCAGTTTGGATTTCACGGACAGGATCGGATCGGATAGCAGCGGGTGCCAGCGGACATGTCACTGCTGACATCTGTCACTCCATAGGGCTGAATGGAGCGTCCAATCAGGCCCATCTGTAAAAATGGACAGGCGGACATGATCGGAAAGCCCGCGTGAAAGGGGCCTTAAAGCAGAATAACAGTACAAATACACGTTTATGCCAATTTATAAAAGTATAGCACAACACATCTATAACAGTATCCCAATGATTTCAGTGGCCTGTATCTTCACAGGTCTCCCAGCCTTTTATGACATCTATAGAGTTAACAGTCATAAGACATGAAACAAGGCATGAAGCCACAGTTACAGGAAACTGCTTAGGGCAGGAATTTCAAAGGGCATATCAGACACATAGAGCTAAGTAATTCATGCATAACTTGAACCCCATTCTGCTTCACTAACAATAGCTTGACAGATTAAAGCAGATGTAAACCTAACTCAATGACATTTAGTTTGCTAAACCACTGTGCGTCATAAACTGCTATTTTTTTTTTTTTTTTGTTAAATACTTGTTTTCACCTTTTTTCTATCCTTTGTTGCATTTTGTTGCCACAAATCCTTTTATGCATGCATGTCCTCTAAAGATGGCGGCATGGCATTTCTCAGGGTGGGATTCCTGATGGTGACAACAATGAACTATGACCCTGTACTATGTATTAAAATGGCCACTGGAACAACCCCAATTCCAAAAAAGTTGAGATGCAGAATAAAAATCTACATAAAAACAGAATGTAACAATTTGCAAATCTCATAAACCCATATTGTATTCACAATAGAAATAGAAATCATTTAAGATTTTTACACCGAGAAAATGTACCATTTTAAGAAATAAAAAAAGGTAACTCTGAAATTAACGGCAGCAACAGGCCTCAAAAAGTTGGGATAGAGCAACAAAAAGATGGTAAAGTATCACCTCAGTTGCAAAAAATGTACAGCATTGATGTTGCCTTTCCAGATGTGCAAGTTGCCCATTCCATATGCACTAATGCACCCATGTTCCATTAGAGATGCAGGCTTTTGAACTGAGTGCAAATAAATCAAAGGGTCCCTCTCCTTTTCAGTCTGGAGGACATAACACCCATGATTGCCAAAATAATGTCACATTTCAATTTGTTTGACCACAGACCAGTTTTCCACTTTGCAAAAGACCATTTTAAATGAGCTTTTAAAACTGCATTAGTATGCTAATGTTCATATGAAGTGTTTACTTGTGATCCTTCCGCACTATTTCATGCTAGAAAACAGCAACTGTAGATTAAAGCTCAAGCTCCAACCGCAGGTGAGGCATGATATGGTAGCACAAGCACAAACTAAAGGCTTTCTGTAACCATGTTATTACACAGAGGGGCCCCCTCAGATAGAAGATTAGTATTGTTTCTAAGAAAGCCCAATAAAGAATCAAAGTCATTATATATGTGGGCTTCTTGTTGTGCCTTTATTGTATGTGATGAAAACTGAAATTAGGCATATAGAGAAATGAAAAAAAGGGAATTCAGTGAAACGATTAGTACAGGCCATCTTCAAGCACTGCAGAGAAGCTACAGTTGATTGAGAGTGATATGAAAAGGACATATATTGGAACGCTATTTCTGAAAGACTATTGATTTGTTCTTTAATTACACAGTTACTTAACGTAGTGTATAAAAGACAGATAATTAATCTGATACACTGGTAGATCAACAGAGTTAAGCATTCTCTAATAAAAGACAATGGCAGAGGGTTGTAATGATAGTATATATCTGGGGAATAAAAATGTTGATTTGTCACATTAAAAAATACACAAAGCTTTAAATGAAAGATCCAGCCATGAAAGCTGTTAATATATAATAATGGGTTATGTACATGTTTTGTGGTTGTGAGATGCAGAAAAAAAGCCTATGCTAAAAAATGTAAAGTTTGTATTAAGCCATAACTAATTTTTTTAGCTTTGGATAGATGTGAAAAAGATTAAAACTACCAACAGATCCCCTCCTCACTTCTTGTTCTAGAGAAACAATAGTAAATGAGAGGAAGTCTTTCCAAAGTTGAGAAATTCCTCAGTTAGACAGCTGAAATCATCCTCAGGATCGCACACCAGGAGGTGAGCAAGCCAGAGTCCAGTAGCGGATATAGCAGGTAAGGATCAAACAGAAGCGTAGTCAGTAACACAAGACAAAGTAGTTGCAGGTTGGGATCAAGCTGAAGCGTATTTGAGGACCTAATCAAGGGTCTGTAACGAGTTATAGTAAAGATACAGAGCAGGAAAGACAAAAGCGAGAATCAAAGAGGATATGTTCAAGCGCAGTGTGAACCGTGGACTAGGGATCAGATGGAGTGGTTATGCTGTGAGCATGTGATGGGAGGCATGTAGGTGGGGGCAATCACAGATAACCAATGATGGAGCTGAATGTCATTCATGAAAGTTCATTAAAAACATAACAAAATCATAAAAATCATAAAATTGTCTATCCACAAAGATCCCGGGTGCTCTTGTGGGTGACTGTCCTGCCAAGGGCTGCAAATGTGGGAAGCAAACCAAACTTCTGTGTGAAAGGAAATAAGAAAAAAACAAATGTGCCTCTAAGAGTAACAGTAAAAACCAGGATTTTATTAAATAACAAGTAATTACTCACAGAAGTAGTAGGGTGCTGCGCTTTGCAGTGTCAGTCACTGCTGGCTTCTTTGCGGAAGTCCTGTGGTGGTCCTGCTGGGCTGGGGTGGTGGGGAGTGCGGGTTCAGCTGTACTGGGGGAGGAGGGTCCTTCGGTGAGTCCCGGGGAAAACCTTCTCTAGGAGACAGTGGTCCGCAGCAATCCGATCCGACCGCTGCCAGTGTGTGCAGGAGAGGTAACCACAGCAACGGCAACACGTTTACAGGGCTCTACCCCTTCTTCAGGCCGTGAGTGCTGCATACTGAAGTGAGGCAGCTTATATGGGCTGGGGGGAGGGAGGAGCGCTGATGATCTGTTCATCTCCCTCCTGATGTTTAACCCTACGGATGGTGCCCGCCATACTTGATTGATGATAAAATTTAAAAAGAAAGAAAGGTTGTGCAATGGGCTGGGAAAACTAGTTTGGTTAACTGGGTTCCAAGAAAAAACGTTGTGATTTTCAAAGTTTCAAAAATATACCGTTTTTTACAGCTCACCGGTTTTAACAACCCTGACACACTTGCAACAAACTCCAGTTTTCCCTCCCCTCCCCCTCGTTTCCCTTCCCCCTTCCCTCCCCACATTTTGAAAATCACAACGTTTTTTCTTGGAACCCAGTTAACCAAACTAGTGTTCCCAGCCCATTGCACAACCTTTCTTTCTTTTTTAATTTCATCATCAATCAAGTATGGCCGGCATCATCCGAAGGGTTAAACATCAGGAGGGAGATGAACGGATCATCAGCGCTCCACCCTCCCCCCAGCCCATATAAGCTGCCTCACTTCAGTATGCAGCACTCACGGCCTGAAGAAGGGGTAGAGCCCCATAAACGCGTCGCCGTTGCTGTGGTTACCTCTCATGCACGCACTGGCACCGGTCGGATCGGATTGCTGCGGACCACTGTCTCCTAGAGAAGGTTTTCCCGGGACTCACCGAAAGACCCTCCTCCCCCAGTACAGCTGAACCCACACTCCCCACCACCCCAGCCCAGCAGGACCACCACAGGACTTCCGCAAAGGAGCCAGCAGTGGCTGACACTGCAAAGCGCAGCACCCTATTACTTCTGTGAGTAGTTACTTGTTATTTATTAAATCCTGGTTTTTACTGTTACTCTTAGAGGCGCATTTGTTTTTTTCTTGAAGACAAAAGCGAGATGCAGGTTGGAGAGAGCACAATAATCTGGCAAACAGGAAGTGCAGAGACACAGCTTAAATCATGAAGTTTATGGGAGGAGCAAAAAGTTCAAGGTTCAGCAGAAGTCAAGGCAGGGTTGTATAATGGATCAGACAGGGTGCTGTCCAGCATCTCAGGTAGCTAAGTGAGAAGAGTCATTGCCAACACAGCAGAGGTCCCAAGTTCAACTCCAGGCCCTGACAATAAGAGTGAACTTGATTTGGTATCTGTATCCTGAAGTTCCTGTACAGCAAAGCTCAGAGTGTGGGTGAGGATGCGGGGGGATGTGATCAGTAGAGGGAGCCAATATGTTGTATGTCATTGCAATAAGCATGCTGGTAGGAGAAGAGAGCAATGGGGCCGAGAGTTACGGTCATCAGTGCCCTGATTTTCCTTTCACTATCCAGTACCTTAACTGCAGCAACGTTTCCTGCTAGACAGGGTTAAAGAAGACGTAAACCCTGATGGTTTTACTTTTGTTTCCTGCGTAAAAGCATAGTGTGCTAGAATGCATCCCATACTAGCACATTATGTGACACTTACCTGCAAACGAAGCCTGAGCTGTCCCCGCTGGAGGCCACATCCATGTACACCCCTCTTCTGTTCGAGGTCGCAAACGCCGGGTTCTGTGAATGGCCGGAGTCGCATGCGGACGCGAGCCGCCAGTTACGACACTCGCTAGTGGAGAAACGGTAGTTTCTTCACAGCATATGCACCGATGACATTATCGGCGCAGTTCAAAGTAAATATCTCCTAAACGGCGCACAGCTCAAATGATGGAGCGATCACTTGTAAATAAGCTGGCGGAAGTGCCAGCTTTTCTCTCCCCTCTCCGAACCGATCGGTGCAGTGTGAGAGGAGAGGGGCGAAGAGCAGATGCTGCAGTGCTGTGGGCAGGATGTGTAGGGCTACACCCCCACCATCCATTCATCCAGCCAGGCATCCTCAACCAGGCGGCCATCCATGCTCACCCACCCAGCCATCCTCACCCCATCCAGCCATCCTCACCCCGTCCATGTTTACCCACCCAGCCACCCATCCTCACCCAGCCATTCTCACCCATCCAGCCATGCATGCTCATCCACCCATCCATGCTCACCCAGCCATCCATCCATTGTCACCCATCCATCCATGCTCACCCAGCCATCCATCCATACTCACCCAGCCATCCATCCATGCTCACCCAGCCATCCATCCATGCTCACCCACCCATCCATCCATGCTCAGTCATCCCCCATCCATGCTCATCCATACCAATCTGTGCTCAGTCATCTTCATCCGTGCTCATCCATCCCCATCCATGCTCAATCATCCTCTTCCGCGCTCAGTCATCCCCATCCGTGCTCATCCATCCTCATTCGTGCTCAGTCATCCCCATCCATGCTCATCCAGTCCCATCCATGCTCAATCATCCCCATCCGTGCTCATCCATCTCCATCCATGGCTCATCCATTCCCATCCATGGCTTATTTGTGCCTCATTCATTCTCATCTACACCACATCAGTTCTCATCCGTGACACATCCTTGCCACTACAGTGCCCATCCATGTCACTATATTGCCCATCCATACCACTACACTGTCCATCCGTGCCACTACAATGCCCATCCATGCCACTACAGTACCCATCCATGCCACTACACTGCTCATCCGTGCCACTACACTGTCCATCCGTGCCACTACACTGTCCATCCGTGCCACTATAGTGCCTCAAACTAGTGTAAAAGGTAGTCAAATTCAATTTGAAATGTATGCCCCTAGACCACCTGACGGTGCTCCCTGCATGTTGGGCCTCTGTATGTGGCCAAGCTGTGTAAAAGTGTCACACATGTGGTATCACCATACTCGGGAGGAGTAGCAGAATATATTTTGGGGTGTAATTTTTGCTAGGTACATGCTGTGTGTTAGAAATATTGTATAAATGGACAACTTTGTGTATGTTCAAAAGACTCATTATGCCTCCTAAGATATACGTTGGGATGTTTGCTTCCCAAAATGGGGTAATTTTTTGGGCGTTTCAATTGTCCTGGTGCTCCAGGACCTTCAAAAGTGCAAGAGGTAGTCAAGAAATTATATGTGCAATTTATGTCCCTAGAACGTAGAATGTGTTTTGCGGTGTAATTTGTGGTATGCGTATATGACAATTTTGCGGGAAAAAAAGAGAAAAAAAAACCTTCATTTTGCAAAGAATTGTGGGAAAAAAATTACAACTTCAAAAAATTCACCATGCCTCTTACTAAATACCTTGGAATGTCTACTTTCCAAAAAGGGGTAATTTGGGGGGGTATTTTTACTTTCCTGGCTCGTTAGGGTCCCAAGAAATGAGATAGGCCATCAGTACATCAGATGTGATCAATATTCAGTGATTGGCACCATAGCTTGTAGACTCTATAACCTTCACAAAGACCAAATAATATACACGAATTTTTTTTTTACCAAAGATATGTAGCAGTATAAACTTTGGCCAAAATTTATGAAGAGAAATTACTAATTTGCAAAATTTTATAACAGAAACAAAGAAAAATGCATTTTTTTACAACATTTTCTGTTTTAATTACAGCACAAAAAAATAAAAACCCCAATGGTGACTAAATACCACCAAAAGAAAGCTCTATTTGTGTGAAAAAAGGACAAAAATTTCAATCGGGGACAGTGTTGCATGACTGAGTAATTGTCATTCAAAATGTGAGAGCGCTGAAAATTGGTCTGGTTGTTAAGGGGGTTTAAGTCCCCAGTGGTCAAGTAGTTAATGTATGCATTTAGCAAAAAGAAGAGAGTGTGCATGTGGGGGAGGGGTCATTGTCAAATCAAACTTTGTGTACAATAGCTGTTTGGTCTACTAAACAAAGTACTGAAGCATTCATTAGTCCTCTGAAACTTTCCAGCAAAATATGACCTTGAATAAAAATACACTCCTATTTTTCATATAAATGATATTTTAAGTACACAGAGCTCCCTCGCTCTGCAGCCGGCTGCGGGTAAGCAGTGACTATGGTACCCAGCGGTGCACTAAAAGGCTGTAATTTGTGTGGTTAAAAGATCAGAAAACACAAAGGACGCTGAAGGGGAAACAAGTAAAGAACAATGAGATAAACATTTACAATGAAAAAGCCTGCAATAAGGCATGAGAAACCACACAGAGAAATGTCAACTTGGATAGAGATTTCACATCTTGTATCATCTCCAGCAGCGCCCATTGTTTATCGAGCTTCCCCTAAAATAGCACCAATTTCCACAAGTTAAATAATAACACCTTATAAAAAACAAAATCAGAGGCCCTTTTAGGCAATTCCAGTAAAAGTAGAGAAAAGGTATAATTTTACTACAATTATGACCCAAGTGCTTCGAAACTATAATGCCCAAACAAATCCAGTCTAGTAAGTGAACCTATCAGGTCATAAAAGTCTCCCAAATAACAATACTCAAAGTGCAGGTATTTTTTAGTAATCCTTCAATGGGGAGATGCTCAGCTAAGCACTGCAGGTAGGGCTTATGGATTGCATGTTGCTATGATCCAAGAGCTCTCCAGATGCTTTTACAGCTCAAAATCTCAAGCTGGAAAGTACACACACAAGTCAATCCCCCTCTATCCTCAGTTTCAATCAGAGCTGGTGTCTGAAACAGTGTATGTATATATATATATATATATATATATATATATATATATATATATACACACACACATACATACTAGTGCGTGTTCCACTATTTAACATGGTGGTTTAAGCCAGATTTTGTAAGAAGAAAGCACACTAATGGTACAGGTGTGTGCTGGCTTCATATGAGAGCCAGAGTTAGAGCTCAGAGCCCCATCCTCCTGAGGGGGTCAGTGTGTGAATGGGGGCATGAGAGGTGCTGGTATGCACCATACTGTCCAGGACAGACCAAGGCCCGAGCCTGAGAGAGAGTCCATGATGGACAGAGCAGCTAGGGAGCTGCAAGGAAAGACACACAGCCGATGTACTGCATCTGTGCATGAACACTGGGACATGTTTGATGGTAAGGAGGGCCAAAAGGTATTAAGGGTCAGGAGGACCAGGTGGTACTACTAGGAGCAGTAAAGCTGCCACAAGAGAGCCAGGAGGCTGAATGTTATATTTGTTGCATAGATGGTGAGAACTCCCTGCATGGGAAGACATACCTGTGTGAACTTTTGATGTTCATTTAAATACAAGTGGGCAGGAAAGCCTAGAAACTATTTCTGGCGTGGAGTAAACTCACTATTTTGGCACTACCGCTGAGCAACAAACCCCAGACATATCACACTATACTGTATATAGTGTGTGTAATCACCCAGAAATGTTCAGGTTTTTAAAACTTTGATTTTTGCTTTATTTACCATTGCAGCATTAACTTAATCATAAATTACAGTCAGTGCACTGACAATATCATAACATGACAACATGCCAGTACCTTGCAATTCAGGAAAATGTTATATTCCAGGTGTATTGAGACAAGGTTTAATCTCTTGTTGGCTTCTGACTGCTGTCTGTGTACCTAAGAGAGATATCTCCATCCACTTCCTGCATGGACAAAAAGGTCAGCTAAGAGCTGAGCTAAATACTCTTAGCCCCCCTCCCCTGAAACATATGCTTCATTTTTTCATAGGAATAGTTCAGCAGCAGGCTTCTGACACTATCACTATGGTGCCAACAGTCTCCTACAGGTTTCTTTGGGCCACATGTATTAATGTACTACCAATTGTTGGTAAGGCATGTTTGTAAGGGGTAAAAAGTCATCTGAGAACAACAAAGTTTACATGAAGGCCACCCACCAACTGGACGTAACTTAAAACATAAAACCAAGATTTTAATAAGGTCCAACTCCAATTAGAACTTTAGTTCTGAAAAGTAAATAAGTGTGTCAATCCTTGTTGCTGCCTGGGAACTTATTGGAGAGGTTTGACCTCTCTCCCTTTCTGACAGCCTGTGAAGCAGGCCAAGAAATGAAGGGAGTGATTGCCATCATGACATGAAGTCACAGACAGCAATAACATCCAGCAACAGGGTCTAATCTTGGTTATTAAAAATGTGTTTTGCTTTAGTCGCCCCTCATTTCCTGTCCTGGCACATGGGACTTCTCAACAAAAAAACTTAAAAGGATTTGTCTGGACTAAAGCTTTACATATAATATATGATCCAATACTAAATGTAGCATTCATATATTATTCATTTATTATTTGCAAATGTCCACATTTTAACTTTAAGGTGAACGTGTGAGAAAACAAAGCTGCTATTAGTTCTCTTTTCTAAAGGTGTAGGTTCTGGAGCTATCATTCTAGTCCCTAAGCTTCACTAGCTCATGAGTCACTTATCTGAAAGAAAGCTAAATGTGACCATAGAAAATATAACGAGTGCTACTCCAAGTGCTGGCATGCAAGAAAGTTGAATGGAAGCTGAGCGCCCAATGGTTACATTCAAGCCCTAGGTCCTCGTCCTATGAGCTAGTAAAAAGAGGATAAAGGTCACAGCTCTGGACCAGTCAATCCTCCAATGGCGACACCTGTATTTCTATCATGCCAGCTTTAATTCAACTGTTAGGTCTAATTGTATTTGATAGCACATTTTAAAACATTTAAAAGCAAACAAAATTCAATCACTTTATTCTATGATACACGTTTTAACCCTCGTGCACAATGATTAGAATGGTGCATTATACACACAGATTGCTTTGCTGCAGTTAACATTTGACCAAAATAGCTGCTTCCATTTTACAAAGCAATCAGACTGTTATTTTAAGAGACAGACTTCTGGGTTTATTATTGTACTGAGATGGTTGCGATTTTACTGGCTTCCCCAATTATCTTTAAACTGTGCTTGACTTTAAGTAACAAATCTTTATTAGTCAGTGTGGCCAAACAGCTGGAAGCTCAGAAGATCTTCGGCAGTGGAAGGCAGAAACACAAATAGGATGTAACAGAGGCAATTTCATAGAGTCTGGCCTAAACTGACCTCGAATAAACTAGCAAGCCTATAGACTTTCACCACAACTACACAGATAAATAGGCAGATAATTGCTTTTGTGGGTAAGAGGGACTCTAGTAAAAAAAAAAAAAAGTACTGTCATTTTTGATATGGTAATGGCTGTGATCTACAAGTAAAATCATTTTCTTTTTATAGGCATTCTGTCCCTGTCCACTGTGTACAGCCCTGTAAAAGCACTTGGTTACTCTGAGGAGTGGGACCACATTATCTGATCCTACAATTTGATTAAAGTAACTCCTACTAAACTTTTATATTGCCTACATGCCCCATCAACTCCTGACACACCTGTTAAAATAACCTTATTGATCCCCTTCAATCTGGATTTTGTCCACAGCACTCCACAGAAACTGCTCTCCTAAAACTCACAAACCACTTACTAACAGATAAAACCAATGGTCATTATTCCATACTCTTACTCTTGGACCTCTCCGCTGCCTTTGATAGTTGATCACCCCCTCCTCCTCAAACAACTCAATTTGCTTGGTCTCCATGGCTGTGCTGTCCGTAGGTTCGAATCTTACCTATCTCACGGCACCTTCAGTGTCACTTACAACTCCACTTCCTCCTCTCCAACTCCTCTTAGCATTGGGGTCCCCCAAGGTTCTGTCCTTGGACCCCTACTATTATCAATCGACACGTCCTCCCTGGGTCAGCTGATAACCTTCCATGGCTTCCGCTATCATTTATATGCCAATGACACCCAAATCTGTCTCTCTACCCCTCAGCTCACCCCATCAGTCTCCTCACAGATCACTTCTTTACTAACTGACATATCAGCCTGGATGTCACAGCACTTCCTCAAACTGAATCTATTTAAAATTAGCGCATGATATTTCCTCCCCCACATGCCCCTTCCCCTGACTCTGTTAAGATCAATGGCATAATTACTAGTACATCCCCACATGCCAGGGTGCTAGGGGTAACCCTAGACTTGGAACTGTGATTTCAGGACCACATCTAATCTCTGTCCATATCATGCCGTCTCAGCCTCCGCAACATCTCTAGAATACGCCCCTTTTTTAACCAATGACACCACCAAGTTTCTAATTCACTCTCTGGTTATCTCTCGCTTTGACTACTGCAACTCTCTCCTCATTGGATTACCTTTACATGCATTATCCCCCCTTCAGTCCATAATGAATGCTGCTGCAAGACTTATCAAGCTTACCAACCGTTCAGTGTCCTCCACCCCTCTCTGCCAATCCCTTCACTGGCTTCCACTCACCCAACAAGTAAAATTCAAAGTACTAACACAACTCTGCCCCCAGCTACATCTCTATCCTAGTCTCAAAATACCAACCAAGCCGTCCTCTTCGGTCCTCTCAAGACCTCCTGCTCTCTAGCTCCCTTGTCACCTCTTCCTATGCTTGCCTTCAGGATTTCTCCAGAGCGTCTCCCATCCTTTGGAACTCCCTACCTCAATCTATCCGACTGTCTCCTAATCTATCCATCTTTAGACGATCACTGTAAACCTCTCTCTTTAAAGAAGCCCATCCTGCTTCTAACTAATACACTGTCTTACTTTCTACATTAGCTCACCCCCCACAGCTATTACCTTTTGTATAAATTGACCCTCCCTCTTAGATTGCAAAGCTCTAATGAGCAGGGCCCTCTGATTCCTCTTGTACCAAATTGTGATGTTACTGTACTGTCTGCCTTCATTTTGTAAAGCGCTGCGCAAACTGTTGGCGCTATATAAATCCTGTATAATAATAATAATTAATAGGATTCTGTATTAGTAAACCCGTTTCCTGTCCTTCCAACAATTATAACATCCAATGCAAACACGCCACTGTGAGTAGAATTTAAATTCCAGCTGGTATGGGAGGTAGACCACAGGTAATTAGCACCTTTTACATTCAGAATGTATGTAAACTTTAAAAGTGAAAGTCTGTTAGTGATTTGTCCCTGCTAATCTCAACATATATTAATAATACCCATATCCATTCTGCCAGTCCCCTTGTCTTCCATTAGTTTCCTAATCATGCTAAATACAGAAGCAGATCCACTCTGGCATAGTCAATTTGCGTCCCTCATCCCCCAAATGGGATTGCAGGATGCTAAAGGGAAAAATTTACTAAAATTGGGGTGCTCAGAATCTGGTGCAGTTGTACATGGTAGCCAATCAGCTTCTAACTTCAGCTCGTTCAATTAAGCTTTGCCAATAAAACCTGGAAGCTGATTGGTTTCGATGCAGAGCTGCACCAAATTTGCCATGGTCCAGCTTTAGTAACTCTAAAGCAAAATGTGCTTGTAGTTCTTTTACACACATGACATTAAGCAAATATACTTGAAAATAAGGTGATCAAGAATGACCAGTTGGAAACACAAATTAAATATATAAACATATAATTGTATTATGATATCATGAAAGAAATAATATCTCAAATATCAATAATTACAATGCATCACAAATAGAATAGGCTGGTCATCCTTGAACACCCTATGTCCATATATTTGCTTGAGTTCATGTTTGAATCCCTTGGGGTGATGACCTCTTGCTATATAGGCTAACTGGTAAAGAGAGATACCGCCTTCCTCCATGACCTTCTATGGCTGTTTGTTAGTTCTTTTACACACCTCCCCCACAGCTTGACTGACAGAAGCTACAAGCAGAGATAAAGGTCCCGTTCACACCTGAGCGATTTTCTGCTTAAAACCTGTAGCTCTAAAATGCTCAACAAGCCAAATGTTATTCATTTCAATGGCCCCTGTTCACATATGAGCATTCTGTCTCCTGAAGCAAAATGTCTGAAGCTCAAAAAAGTACATTAGCTTCTTTTTTGGCAGATTACAAGCATTTTTAGCCCCATAGAATTCAATGGAATTCATAGGCCTGATTTAAGCCTTTTATGAGCATTTTGTCACACATTTTCTGCTCAAACAGTAGCTCTCCACCCCTAATTTCCTCTCCCTCTCCTTCCCCTAGTGCTTTCTATTAGCTAAACAAAAACACTTTTAGCTGTAAAACGCTTGTAATATGCTTATACTCTTCAAAAAATGCTCAAATAAAAATGCCAGTAAATAGCTAAGCTCAGATGTGAATGCAGCCTTACTGTTGATATCAAGTAGTGGACAACCCATGCAATCAAATAACAGATTGAAAAAAAAACATTTTATGATAAATGGGAGTTTAATTAAAATTTTTTTGTAGCGTTTGATCAAAGAAATGCTTTGGGACTATGATAGAGTACTCAGTAGTGTATGAGTTTGAATAACCCTTAATGAAGAACTAAAGTCCCACAAATGAATACATAGCTTTGTAGAGCGCCAATAGATCACAATTTTATTTTTTTTAATTTATTTTGTTCATGTTTTCTCATAGGAATCGTTTAATGGACAAGAAAAAAAAAATATATATATATATATATCAAAATTAAAAAAGAATAGGAAATGGCTTAACCCTTAGATATTATAGAAATGAGTGAAACATCATAGATGTTTGGATTTAAACACATTGACCACATAATAGAACACCACGCTGTTTCTGTAAAGCACCTCTTCAGAAATGCACAGGACAGCTGGTCTAAATCAGCAAAGGAATGCAAGAGGTTCCAGTATTCTGCTCTGCATGGGCTGTGCTGCCACTAAGTATAAATACATTGGAGGGGAAAAGGCAGAGGCAGAAAAAAAAAAGTGTCACATACTGGATATATTTTAGCAAACAAAACAGTGCCCCTTGTGGTCAATTATTACCAGTCTTAACCAATCAGTTGCTGCCATCAACATGTGCATTAGTGATGCAATCTCGTTTTACAGTGCTCCACTTAATTGTTGTATTCCGCCACCTAATATAAGGGGGGCCACTCACCAGATAGTTTTGGGCCACTCGTACCCTCACCGCTTATATGGTTGATCCTAAGCTTGGTATTTTGCTTGGCATGCACTTCCTTTGCTCTAATGTACATGTGGTGATAGGAAGAAGTTGACTAGAAGATTTCTCCCTTGTTTAGATATTCATCATTTCAGGTCTATTTTATATTGTTTATTTCCCTTTTCAATTTTCAATCAAATTGTTTGCACGGATCTGTTTATAAATTTATATACATATTGTGTATGGTTATTCGAATACTCACAAACCTGATTATAGCTAGCACCTCAACACACAGATTACACACTTGTTATAGTAACTCATCTTCTATTGCAAATAAGAGTGGTGCAAGTGATAAATGCATTTAAAAATTTCAACAACTACTAGTTTTATATCTGACAGTTTAAAAGCTGAACTCCTGGCACAAAAAATATAATTTAAATGTATTATTCAATAGCCACAAAAGATATAAATCAACTTTGTGTTGCCTTTGCAAACCAATATAATACTTTGTAAAATTGGCAGTGACGTCATCACTGTGCTGGAAGTAGCCTGGGCATATAGCAGAGCTGTGGGAGGGACCCTGCAGGCTCACCTACTACAAGCTGCCAGGAGAAAACTACAGGAGGGGGCGGAGACAAGACCAGTCACCCTGCACAAGCAAAATGAACAGAAGTGACTGGTCTTTATCACAGGAAGCTCCCGCACAGAGAAAAAGTTTTATTCTGGACTGCTACACAGTTGTGGAAGAAATACACTAAGCACACCAAGATTCAAGTGCATGCCTCTAGTAGTTAGACAATATTTGCTTACCCTGGAGTTCAACTTTAAACATAAGCTTTTACATTGACCTAGATTGTTTCTTTATTAATGGAAAAACCTTTCTTGTAAATCAGTAGCAGGGCCATGCAGAGTAACTACTTAAATAAGATAAGCACTCATGCACACACACACGTGAGAAAATGAACAGCACATTACCGGACAGGCGTCTTTGGAAGCCGGCACAGCAGGTCCAAAATGTTGTGAATTCCCCATCCCGTCTCCATCACCCGGCTGAATCTGGTAATTTACTCTTTGATAAAGAATCTGGAAAAACAGCAGGTCACAGAAAAAAATTCACAAAACTACCGCTAAGAAATGGACACTTTCATCGCTGTTTGTTTTACAGGAATTACCGGAGACATAATAAGCTGAAAAAATCAATGTAGCACAGTCCTGTATACATTTCAGAATATTACAATATGTACTTGGGCACAAATAACTGAATTGTCCATTTTCCACTGAGTTCTGCTCCTTTTTATTTTACAGTATATCTCCATCTTTGTTAAATTTGATATTTCAAGGCAGAGTAGTGAATATATAGAATGAAAGTGAACTTTGTACACATGAAATAATGTAAAGATAATTTAAAACTAAAGTAAACCACTGTTTTCTTTGTTTTGTTTTTTTTCCAGTCTGCAAGACAATATCATAATGTGCTAGTATGCATTGCATACTAGCACATTATGTGAAACTTACCTTAGAACAAAGCCATCCAGCGACACGCTGTCATCCAGCGACACCGCTGAAGGCACTTCCATCTTCACCTGATCTTCCTTCCAGATTCATGGACTCCGACTATGTAAGTGACTGCAGCCACAATGACATCTCTCCCGCACATGTGCGTGGGAGCTGCAGCTTATGGCACAGGACTCTGAAGATCTACAGTAAATATCTCTTAAACGGTGCACATTTAGGATATAATTTACAGTACCTATAGGTAAGCCTTATTATAGGCTTATCTATTGGTAAAAAATATGCAGTTTTCTTCCACTTTAACCACCAAGAGCAAACACTAAGGCCTCATGCACAATGGGCATGTTTTGGGCGTCAGACAATTTTTTTTAACTGACTCTAAACTCCCCTGCATGTTAACCTATGTGCTCAGGCTTTTAGCAGGAGAGTTTAGTGGCAGAAAAAAACCCCTCTGCCAGCACAATCTGGAGCAGCAGCGTTTTGGCAGAAAAACAGTGACAGTTCCTAAACTCTGCTAAATGCCAGTGCCCAGCCATTAGCAGAGTGGTTTTTGTTTGGAAGCGGAAGCCGCTGGTTGTTAAGGAGCAGGCCTGGAAACCGCCAGCCACGTCCTTAACAACAGATGAGTCATTGGCTGTCAGCGCTGTTCCCCGCTGATAGCTGAATGCAAAAAAAAACATTTGCCGGAAATAAAAAATACTGAAACAAAAAAAAAAAAAGACATGGGGGTCCCCCCAAAATCCATACCAAGACCTTTATTCAAACATGCAGGCCAGAAAGGGGAGGGTTGATGAGTGCAATCCCCCCCCCCCACACATGAACTGTACCAGGCTACATGCCCTCATCATGGGGGCAAGGGCCTCTTCTCCACAACTCTGGCCGGTGTTGTGGGGATCTGCAGGCAGGGTGCATCTAGACAGGTTTACCAAAGCAGAAATTTGCAGACCAAGTTAAGAATACCATACAGAGTGCCCGTGGGGGTAGGGGTTTATCTAGCACACAGAAGTCATTTTGCTAACTGCTATGCTCAGATACCTTTTTCATGCGTGCTCTTAGAGGAACTTAATTTCCTTACATTCATACCATCTGCTTCAGAGTAAAGTCGACTTTTTTGTTAAGAATGTCTGAATGGATTAAACGTTCAGTCCACTCAGACAGTTCTGACTAGATGCAAGAGGTCTGATTAGCTATGTTATCTCCCCAGACCTTAGTGGAGAGATCTATGCACCTGAGATTCCAGCTTCACAATCCCTATGCAATCAAAGTTCTAAAACATTTAGTTAAAGTTTCTTTTATTTAAAACAAGGCAGCTAGAAAAAAGTGCCAGCTTGTGAATTGCTGCATGATATAAACCAGCAGATGAATTAACCCTTTAAGCCCTTGAACCTTTTGGGATCTTACACCATACAACGATAAAGCACTTACCTCTGTTTGTAAGGAGCTACTAGAAGCAAGCAATGCCTGTATGGCACAAGGAGGACAATGAGTTAAAGCAAATGCCATAAGTTCTTGCCGTGTTTCCAGGTCATCATAGTTCTCACACTGTCCCAGTTTACTGCATACTTCCCAGCTGTTACTGTACCCTGAGAAATAGAATGGTATGACTGATATACAACAAACCATATAGCAACACTTTACTCACAGGTAGTTAGGACTGGTGCCACCACATACATCATAGAACAGATAAGGGGTGAGACCTGAAAACCTGGCTATCGTACCAACCATTCACATTAATACTTTGAGCCACCACCCTAAAAACAAGTAAAGAAAGAAGGAATTTGACTTTCATGATATGTGTACTTGTTCTGTGTTTGACTGCAAAAAAAAAAAAGAGGGTCGGCATGATGGCCACACAACTATCATTTTCAAAAGGAGGTTAACAAAGCTAAGCTCCATGTTTTTTTCTCCAGAAAGGTATACTTTGAGGACCATTGTCCTTGTCTTGTAGTAGTGTTAAGTGTTCTTTTTTCTCTGCTCAGCAAAGTGTCAAGTATAACAGGTAAATGTTCTTACTACCTAGAGCAACTGTACCTCTGGCGAAATATACACACATAGGGCTAGAGATGTACATGGTGTAAGAAGCATATGGGCATTCACAAAATACCAAACATGCAATTATGTTGGTGGATTTTGCAATACAGTGATCCCTGAATGCAGAATATGCATTTTCAGAAGGCAGTGTTTACAATATACATTTATACATAGAATATATACTGTAGGTACTAGCAAGAGATTTGGGTTCAGGTTGGATATACAATAAACTCATGAATAATTTGACATCGGGTCTCACTTATAAAGGTATGGGTACAATTGTCTGAGATATTATGTGATGCTTTTAAAAAAAATATATACTTTAGGTGTAATGTGGGAGAATGATACATTTGGATCCAATTAGTTAACGATTCATTCCTCAGACATTTTTTAAATGGAACCTCTACACAAAGGGGCACACATACAGAAGTAGGCTCAGCCTGGCAATTGTGTGCAAAAGCTCACTTTTAAATATTTATTTTGGAGGAAGAGCACATGTAAAAAAACAAAAGTGCCCAATGTCTTTTAACAGTAGATTAAATACATATATAATAGTATATAATGTACTACCTGTGGCCATGAGCTCCTGGCAGTGCCCATTGGCAGCCTTGTAATCTTGACACTGAAGCGACTGTTCAGCTAGAAGTGTAAGAACTTGACCCTTCCTCTCCAGCTCTTCATTTTCTGAAAAGGGAAAAAGAGAAGAATTATAAAATGAGAACTTCACTTCGACAAGGAAAGTGAACCTGACATAAAACAAAGGGAAAATTTCTGTGAATCTATGCGACAAGTAAAACCTAAATTGTAATAGATATTTCCTATCACACATAAACAGGCCTTTAGCTGTCTACATCCCAATCTATTTCCTCTTTCAGGCTTGATGTACAGTTTTTAATAAATACATGTATTATAGAATATCCAAACTGTCCCCTCAAGCACCCCCAGTATAAAGAAAGAGTACTAATGTTGCTGGTTTTGTTTTTATTTTTCAGACTAGTCTAGCATAAGATATTTTTCAAGACAAAGAAGATTAGAATGTTTAGAAAATGTAATTTGATCATTATATAGGTTGAAAAAAAGACATATGCAGATTTAATCCATATCTCAATGTGTTGAAACAGATGATATTATTTTAACCACTTCAAGACCGAACCTGTTTTTTGGATTTGGTGTTCACGAGTTAAAACCAGTATTTTTTTGCTATAAAATTACTTAGAACCCCCAAACATTATATATTTTTTTCTAACACCCTAGAGAATAAAATGGCAGCTGTTGCAAAACTTTATGTCACACCGTATTTGCGCGGCAGTCTTACAAGCGCCATTTTTTAAAAAAAAATCAGGTTTATGAGTTAAAAAATAAGACAACAGCAAAGTTAGGCCAAATTTTTTTCCATATTGTGAAAGATAATGTCACGCTGAGTAAAATGATACCCAACATGTAATGCTTCAAAATTGGGTCCGCTCACGGAATGGTGACAAACTTTGCAACATAAAAATCTCCATTGGCGACGTTTAAAAAATTCTACAGGTTAGCATTTTTGAGTTACAGAGGAGGTCTAGTGCTAGAATTATTGTTCTCGCTTTAACGATCACGGTGATACCTCACATATGTGGTTTGAACACCATTTTCATATGCGGTCGGACTTACGTATGCGTTCGCTTCTGAGCGCAAGCTCGCTGGGACAGGGGCACTTTAATTTTTTTTTTTAATTATTTATTTTACATTTTTATTTTTACACTGTTCTTTTAAAAAAAATGTGATCACTTTTAGTCCTATTACAAGAAATGTAAACATTCCTTGTAATAGAAAAAAGCATGCCAGGACCTCTTAAATATGAGATCTGGGGTCAAAAAAAAAATGGCAGTGCAAAAAAACAAAAAAATGGGCCCTTTAGGACCATTGGCGGAAGTGACTTGTGAGGTTGGTTCCACCCTGCCATGTTTTGGAGCCGGGTGAACGGCTTCAGCCGCTTACTCGGCTCACAGACACTGGGGGGATAAACGCGATCATGACCAGAAGCCCGCGGGAGGTGGGGGCACCCATCCCGCCGCTGATAAAAGTGATCATGTGGCAAATCCGCCGTTGAGACCACTTTTATCTTGTGCAGAATCGCCTGCACTAAAAGAAGATACCGGGGTTATGGTAGCTATCTGCTACCATAACAACAGTATTCCACTTCAAAGTGACCGCCGTCACCTGATGGCGTTGGTCCGGAAATGGTTAATGCATACAATCATTATGTCAACCAGCCCAGCTTCTACATACACCCAGGTACCATCAAGGTGTGTACATTTTGCTGGCCACTGCTACTGCAATGTTTACTAGACCCATCACACCATAATGTTCAGTTGATTGGGTGCATGCACCGAGCTGAAGACGGGAGGGTTGATAGTGCAAACTATTTTTCCACAAGCACTACTGACCCTATCTTCAGATGGACTGCTCAATCAGCTCAGTGGGATCTAAAGAGGCTGATGGCTGTTATGTACAAAACAGACCAATCTATGCAAATTATGTACATCACTTTTTTTTTTTTTTTTTTTTTTTTTTTTTTTGCAGCCTACAGGGAAATTGTCATCTAAGGCATCTGCAAAAAAAAAGCTCACTTAAGTAGTTTATTATATAAGAGATTGACCCCCTTGGTGGGACTTTATAGGCAGCAATATCACACACTGAAGTCAGATATGTTAAAAAGAATATTATATTTATTCTAAAAAAGGGGATGCCCAATTCGGCACACCTTGAGTAGCATATATTGGTATCATGTGATCAAGCAAATACGTTACATGATATATCACAAATATATATACATAGCTTTTATATCAAAACGAGATTTCCATTGTCCAACCGGGGAGATGGTGATTGGTATCCAAGTGTCCAACGTTAACGTTTCGGGTCCTTGATAGACCCTTCCTCAGGGAAAATGTTCAACGGAGTCGCTTTTGTTTTGTAGTGAAATGATTAAATATATTGTTTTTTGATCCGTTTCAACACCCTGCGTCCAATTTTTATCAGACAATGTGTCATATATTGTTAGGTCAACTAAGTTGTTCCTTGTGGGTCTGAAGGAAAGGTACTTATGTTGTTTTCATCTGAGGCTTCGCCTGTCTTGTCTCAGATATTGCATAGTGCGCCCTTCTATCTTAGATGAATTAAATGTTTGATCATCTGTTTAAATCAGGTTTTGTTCAGGTTTTGTTGATAGGGTGGTCGGGGGGATCTACCATCGACCACCTATATACCTGAGGAGGATCCGTCCGTGCCGGATCTTGTAACACAACGTCTGTTGTCTTGGCGCTTTTGATCCCCCCGACCACCCTATCAACAAAACCTGAACAAAACCTGATTTAAACAGATGATCAAACGTTTAATTCATCTAAGATAGAAGGGCGCACTATGCAATATCTGAGACAAGACAGGCGAAGCCTCAGATGAAAACAACATAAGTACATTTTCTTCAGACCCACAAGGAACAACTTAGTTGACCTAACAATATATGGCACATTGTCTGATAAAAATTGGACGCAGGGTGTTGAAACGGATCAAAAAACAATATATTTAATTGTTTCACTACAAAACAAAAGCGACTCCGTTGAACATTTTCCCTGAGGAAGGGTCTATCAAGGACCCGAAACGTTAACGTTGGACACTGGGACACCAATCACCATCTCCCCGGTTGGACAACGGAAAGCTCGTTTTGATATAAAAGCTATGTATATATATTTGTGATATATCATGTAACGTATTTGCTTGATCACATGATACCAATATATGCTACTCAAGGTGTGCCGAATTGGGCATCCCCTTTTTTAGAATAAATATAATATTATTTTTAACATATCTGACTTCAGTGTGTGATATTGCTGCCTATAAAGTCCCACCAAGGGGGTCAATCTCTTATCTAATATACACATTTAGGGATGAGGCAGCTATCACCACAAATGTCACTGACATACGGAACATTGAATTAATTGTCACTTAAGTAGTTTAGGTTTACCTGCATGCTTGTTCATTTATTTAAAAAAAATTTCCTAGCAAGTGTGTCAAAAGAGACACAGAAAGATAGAAAAGCAAAGCAAATATTTATCAAAGTACCAAATACTTGGAAGGATAAGTATTTTGCAGCTCACCTAGTTAGTTTATTATGCATAAACATAGCAATCTATAGACTGGACTAGCGTTTGACAAACAAGCCTACAATTTTACTTATAGGAGTTAAAATTGTAATATGTCTATTGTTTTATTTTTTTCAGGAGAAAAACTTTGGCACAAAAATTATATTAGTGGCTATGCAATCTGTAGACAAAAATATGTAACAAAAACTAAAAATGACCTGTGTTATTGTATTATTGAACGACTAGTGTTACTGTAGATCTGCTACCCTTTACTCGCCCTTGGGGCACTATTTCATTCACTGACACCAACAATCGGGCATTATCCTTTCCACAGACACAAACAATGGGATATTATCCTTCCCACAAGCAATGGGGCATTATCCTTCCCACAGACACCAACAATGAGGCATTATCCTTCCCACAGATACCAGCAACGGGGAATTGTTCTTCCCACAGACACCAACAATGAGGCATTATCCTCCCCACAGACACCAACATTGGGGTATTATCGTTCCCACAGACACCAACAATGGGGCACAATAACTCCCACTGACACCAATGATGAGGCATTGTTTACTCCCACCGACACCAACGATGGGGTACAATAACTCCCACTGTTTCAAGAAATAAAAGAATTACAAAAATAAAAACTCCCACTGACACCAACGATAAGGCATTGTTTACTCCCACTGACACCAGTGATTGGGTACAATAACTCCCACTGACACCAACGATGAGGCATTGTTTACTCCCACTGGCTCTAGTCTGACCTCCCTAAGGTCTTTAGGACAGTAAACTGGCATTTGTTTAGAAAGTTTGGAGACCCTTGCTGTAGATCAAAAGTATCCAATTCCACCCTACCTCAAGAGGAGATTGACAACTTTGGGAAATCTTTCCCTTACTCCACAGGACAACCATACCATTTCACCCAGGAGGACATTGACTGACTAAACACTCTCCCACCCCGGGTAATGCCAGGAACCAAAGGCTTTCTGGCAACACAACAAAGTCTGTATATGTATTGGTTGTTGCTAGTAGTTCATTCAATGTATCTTGAGGCTGGAAAACCCTTGCTGGAAGTAGGGGTTCCCTTCCCTGCCCCCTCCCCACACACACACACACACACACACACACACACACACACACAAAATACCCTAGTTCATACCACAAGAGATCCATCTGGCTGTTTATCCTTAGACTATTTAGATGTTCTATAATGTCTCCATGTAATATCTCCGTTTCTGTATTATCCTCCATAACAAAATGGGCAATCCAGACAAGAAGGGTATACATCTTGCCATGCTGTTATATCCATATCCTTATGTCTATACCTTTAATAATTTTTTTTTCAAAAAAGTATACAATTTATCACATAACTTCTCTACTTATAATATAATAAAAGTAGAATTACCGTTCTGGTACAAAGCATTGCAAAGTTATTTACAAATTAAATAAAGGCTTTTTTTCACTTCTGTACCTTTCTTTTAGAGCAACACAAAAAATGAAAGAAAATTAATTTAAAAAGTTATTATAAAATTATTCTGTAAGTGTGATCTTGCTGGGTGCCACATCCCATATATAAAACAGTGTACAATTGGCAGAGATTAGACATTTACACATAAAATATTATAAAAATACAAATGTATTAACACAATTCCATTAAGGCCATCATATATAATCAGCAGCTGTTCAACCACATCTACTTACATGTGGATGTTACCTGCAGGATGGTCTCTGTATATATACCCTAGCGGTTTTGTAGGGGTTAAATTCTAGTAGTGACATCAAGTTTCCCACACATTATTCAAATTAAACAGCGTATTTGGAATGGGCTTAATAATCTGTGCCCAACACCTTCTATAAACTTACCTATAGTTGTTGGAAACTTCTCAACAACCAAACCAAAAAATAAACATGTAACGCATACTGTACAACATTTTCCTATTATACAAACCTGTTTTATAACCATAAGCTTTACAATTTAAACCAAACCATTAATTTCCAGGTAACTTGTCTGGAAACAAAATGTATCTCTAATCCCATCGTGGGTGTCCCTCCTCAAGTTAATAACAGGACATCTCTCCTGAAAGGGGAGGTCCAGGTATCCTGTACTAGGCAAATATCTAAATATCTACATTCTCTTGTACTTATAAGTAACAAAAATCCACTAAAGTTTGGGTTCAGGATATGTCACTTTATTAAGGAACATAGAACCTTGAGGTGTGAACTGTCCCATGATACTCCAGAGCACTGACATATGGGGACAACATTCTATTTAAAGTAGGATAAAAAAAAAATGATTCTCTTGAACAGCTTCTGCCATTCTCAACTGAAGAGGGAAATACACAGTATAATTGGATGTGACCGGCCACGCCGTAAATATTCAACTAGATACTAACATAAATTCTCATATAACATTCAGTAGACTGTAATCATATTTCTTGTGTCAACTTTTCATAACAGTAAAATACCCATATTTTTACCTACACTGGGTCTCTATTGTTTTGTATGAACAACATTCACTTAGCAGCTGGCCCAAGTTGAGAATGGGGAATATGCAGGCCTTGTCTAGTTCCAGGGGCTGTGATGCATGGCGGCACCTCCCCTCCTCGTCTCCTTTGGGACGTGGGCGGGGAGGGCGCCCCTGAGCATCGGCGTCATGGATACTGTCCGCAGCATCAGGGGAGTTTTTGGTCCACCTCGCGCCAGAGATGGGGTTGGCACGATACGACCTTTGGCCCAAGCGTGGCGGGTGGATCTCATTGTCCGCCCCTCATTCTCAATTGGCGTTGCACATGACGTTAGCGGGGGACACGCCCTTGACCAGGCCCATATACAGTCAGGGCTGTTCAACAGACCATTCTGTAGGTGTTCACCATCAGAGACACATCACACATAGCTTACCCATTGTAATCTTACACGTAAGGTCACAGGGAGGCCAATTTTGGACTTCCTTTTCCTTTCCCTCCCCCCCATTTACACATTTTTTTTACTTTGCACCCATACCTCCTCACACTGTGGTTTTTTTTTACATTTTCACACACTTTTTTCTAGATTATATGGTCTACACACTCTCCACATATGGAGAGCGTGTCATGTCGGTTTGGCCTGCCTGTGGGCTCTTCAGTCGGGTTGGGGCACCCTGCCTCAGCCCAGGGACAGATAATTGGTCTGGGATTCCTCCCTCCTTGATTTCAGCTAGGCTCAGTTCACAGTCTACTTGTGAGTATAGACCCCTGCTTCTTAACAGTTTTTCCTCCCCTTATAAAGGGTAGCATTTGTTAACTCTAAAAACTTTCTGTATTGATAGCTTTATATTTGCACCTAACTCCTGACGAATGGTAAAGAGCCAAGAAACGCGTAGCATTTTTAGGGTGCCAAGACAAGTTGGACTCATGCAACTTTTAATCTATATATGAATTTACTTTGTCAATCATGTATTTCTGGAATTCATGTTTTTTAATATGTTAGCAATTGGTGCGTGCAATTAATGTATAAAATGACCTCATGTATTTTTATGAAATGTTTAAAAAATGGTTGTGAAATAAATTTCAAATTATATATATATTTCATGTATTATTATGCCTCTTTAATGTCCCGCTTTCCTTTTTCTTGTCCAAATACACAGTATTCCTTAAGGGCACTTTCACATGGGTGGGGAGGGGCAGTAGCGGTAAAGCGCCACTAATTCGCAGCACATTTACCGCTATTATAGCGGCGCTATGGAGCCACTATGCAGTCGGGAGCTGGGTGCTTTGAACCCCCAAGAAGGGGTCAACAAGGGGTTAAAAGGGCCACCACTCAGTGCTTACGAGGCGGTATTCAGCAGCTCCGGGGAGCACCGTCCATTGATAACAATGGAGGGGGGGGGGTGTAGAAGCGGTGTACCGCTCAGCGGTGTACCACTCAGCGTACCGCTCCAAAGATGCTGCTTGCAGAACTTTCCTTCTCATCCTGCAAGTATACAAGTATACCACCCCAGTATGAAAGCACTCGGGCTTTCACAGTGGGGAGCATGGGGGGGGGGGGTTCAGGCACTGTACAGGCGCTATTTTTAGCACCGCAGAGCCTGAAAAGCGACCCAGTGTGAAAGGGGTCTTACAGTCATCTAAATTTAATGAGGAGTTACAGTAATCCCTATCATGGGTGTATTAGCATGGGGCACATTTGTAAATGTTTAGGGTTGAGTATATAAAAGTATTCTACACATTGGAATAAGGATTTCCCTAATTCATTATTATATCTTTTTTAATACTTCCTGAATTCTCAACTTGTTTATAAACTGTATTTTTAAATCAGTAAAAAAAAAAAAAACATATATAAATGTTCTCAGCCCTGGTTTAGAACTCACAGCCATAAGCCGAGGCTTATATTTTATAACTAAATGTATTTTATTCATCTGTAATCTCGGCATCTTGTAAGGCTAGTTTTCACTGCAAAAAACACTTCCTTTTTATGCATACTTTAAGCAAAAAACAAATTATGCAAGCAGCAGACCTAAGTATCTTTGACAGTGCAACTATTCTGTGCGCAGAAAAACTGGATCTAAAATGCCCCTGCCAAAAACTTTTCAACTACGGCTTAAAGTGACTCACCCAAAAATACTCCTGTTCTGACTCCTTGAGATTGAGACCATTCCATACCTTCACCCTTAAGGCGGTCATCAAGAGACACATTAATACATCTACTTAAGTGTAGATTTGCAAGCATAATCACTTATACACTATATACAAATATATTCGTCAAGGAGGTAAGAAGAAGACCTCTGGATTCCTGGATCCTTTACCTTGCCTAGGCCTTTAAATACTCCACGAGTAAGGTGCATGTGCAGGAGCTTCCAAGATGGCCACGACACCCTGAAGCTCCGCACCACTCCGGCCTGATCTTCCCTGCCACAGCCTTTAGAGTGCTCGTTCGGGCCCCGCTCCAGCAGCAATCAATCTGGGAACACCCCGGGAATAACCTAATGTCCTCGGGGGCCGTCTGCAGAGACCTCTCCCGCCAGCTGGAACAATCCCTGAGGTCACAGAGTCAACCCAAGATGGCTGCCGTACAAGGCACGCAGACTGGGATAGAGGAGTCTATAGCAGACCAGGACATAGTCATGGAGGACTTCCCACCACTACTCTTTACAACCCGCTCCCTCCCCAGCTACTAACGGAAACACTGCTGGGGTTGACGGCGGATGGCCTCACCACCCCCCTGAATGATCCCTGTGGCGGGTTAGACATGGGAACCAGCGGGCCCTTACAACCACCCTTCCTCACCCATTTCCCCTCCATGATGGCGGCCAAAATGTTCTCCAGAGGCCTAGCTCAAACCGCGGCCCAGATAACTACTTCTATACAGGCAGATCTACAACAACTGGGAGCTAGAATTGATATCATGGAAAGGAAAGCTGACCAATCCTTTACAAAAATCAACCAAAACTCTGCCAGAATGCAAGATATCCAGGATCAGCTAGAAGCTGCACTTTCTAAAATCGACGACCTCAAAAACAGAACACAACGTTACAACTTCAGGATTAGAGGCCTGCCAGAATCGGTAAAAGAGGTGCACCCAGTAGTTCAATCACTGATCAGAAATCTGATACCGGACATACAGGATCGCAGACTGGAGCTAGACAGGGCACACAGAGTCCTACAACCACCACGCTCTGATTGCCTTCCAAGGGACATCATTGTTAAACCTCATATTTATGGGGTGAAGGAAGAGGTACTGAGGTGCTCCAGAGCTTCAGACAATCTTTCTCTACAAGGGCATCCAATACAAATCTTTGCTGATATTTCACCATACACAGTGCAGAAACGCTGATCCCTTAAATCGTTACTCCAAGTTCTGGCTTAAAAAGAAGTCAACATTTCGCCTCAACTTTTCATACTGCAAAAGTCCTTACGCCTATTTGCCAGAACCAGCAGTCCAAGCGCTCAAAAGAATCTCAACCCCCATGAAATTGAGCTCAATGAAAACAACTCGGTTGTGAGACACTTTTCTCCTGGACCAGTCTTCAAGTCTCCAAGACTACCCCCTGTTATTGGTATTTTTTCTTTCTCCCTTTGACATGGATGGAAATCTTGCTTACTCTACCTTAGTGGGGTTTACACTTTTGGGTAAAGCTACCCTCGAAGGGCAGGGGGTCTTAGGGGTCCAGACTCAGTTACTATGGTTATTGTTAGAGCCTCACCTGACTCTGGTTACAAGTTTTTCCCTCACAGTTTTCAGTTTCAGTTGAAATTTGCTATCTAGTTGCACAGCAACACATGGATCTAGAGACGATGTGACCTAGCAGCTAAGCCCAATAGAAACTTACAACAGTTTAATTATATCCTTAATTAATTATATCCTTGTATTGCATAGGGGCTTATAAGATCTGTATCAACCTCCCAAGGGTGCTCTACTCTCTTAAAGTTATATTTTGCGCCTCCCGCTTTTTGGGAAGACCCCAGGCAGGAAGGCAGGAGTGGTAACATGGTGCCTCCACTTGCCTCTTAGGGGCATATATTTTCAGGTTGTGGGTTGGAGAATGGCAGGC
The DNA here is from genome assembly GCA_018402905.1 of Glandirana rugosa. NCBI lineage: Eukaryota > Metazoa > Chordata > Amphibia > Anura > Ranidae > Glandirana > Glandirana rugosa. Next base: position 702,019 of record BLSH010222815.1, on the reverse strand, counting down.
CCTTCTCCATCCCGGATTGTATGAGACTCTCGGGTCTAACATGTTTATATAATGTTATTGTTCAAGGTCTTACTCTTTTTCACTCTTCCTTCCCTCTTTATTTCTTCTTTCCAAACCTCTTTCTCAATGTCTCCAGGAAGTCCATTTCTCTCCATTCTTGGGATCGAAGCGTGTGGCAGCTTGACAATTCATCTAGCCCGATGACACTCTCTCGGGTAATGGTAAGCAAACCCCCCCCCCCCCACTTGTTAAGCTACCGCTCTTACTGACCCATGGCTGATCTTGACAGCTCAGGAACACGCCTCAAACTTATCTCACACAACACACAAGGGCTCAACTCCCCAGTAAAGAGACGTACATACTTCAGCTTCACAAATCCCTGCAAGAGACCCACTTCCCCTCTTCCTATAACTCATAATTTCTGCATCAAAATTTCCCCCAGTTATTTTTGACAAACGCGGACAACAAGACTGGAGAAGCAAATTGCAACTCCCTTAAGCGCATCGTATTCTCCCCCTCGAGGGTTCTCAAAGATCCAGAGGGACGGTATCTCCTAGCATCTGGAACAATCGAGACACCCCCCTCTCTGACCATTCCATCATGACATTATCTTTCCGAAGACCTTCTAACTCCAAGGGCCTGTTTAACTGGAGATTAAAAAATTTATCCTGAGCGACCCAGTCCAGTGCACTATAATAGAAAAAGCCCTAAAAGAATACTTCTCAATAAATGACATTGAGTTGACTTTCCCCTCTACCCCATGGGCGGCACACAAGGTAGTGCTTAGAGGTACATTTATTCAGATGAGCGCCAAACTCAAACGTGAACGCACAGCAGGCATCAAGAAATTGGAGGAAGAATTCCTCCATCTTTCCAAACAGCATAAACTGAATCCTAATATAGATACACTAGCCCAACTAGACTCACCTAGGGCTCGTCTTAACTAAGCATTAACCACTTCAGCAGAGAAACAACTTAGATGGACGGGCACTAGATTTTATTACCAAAAATATAAGATGGGGCAAAGTTGGCAACTAAATTAACCCCCAGAACACACAACCTATCCTTCCCCAAAATCCACACTTCAAACGGCGACCTAACCCAAAACCCAGCTAGGATTATGGCCAAATTTCATTTCTTCTACTCTGAGCTGTATGACACACACACCTTTCCCCTTACAAACTTGACTCATTTCTCAGGGATATTCCCATCCCAAAACTTTCGCACAACCATCAAAGTCCTCAAAACAATCAAATCCCTCAAATCAGACTCCTCTCCAGGCCTGGGTGGCTTCTCGGTAGGCTACTATAAAAAAATTGCTCCCTCATTAGCCCTGTACATGACCCGGATCTTCAACTCCCTCAAAGCAGGTATCCCCCTAGACAAACACCTCAACTCTGCTTACATCTCAGTAATCCCCAAACTGGGTAAATCTACTAGTGAGGTTGGAAACTATCGCTCTATCTCACTCATCAATAACGATTTAAAGATTATGACAAAAATTTTAGCTTCCAGAGTTTCCACCTTCATTGCTAAATACGTGCATAAGGACCAGGTAGGCTTTATTCCTGGTAGGCAGGGGCCAGATCAAATCCGAAGGGCCATCAATGTGATCTCCTTTCTGCAGTCTCACTGGGATGGAGGATCCCCACAATCAGGCTACCTCCTCTCGATAGACTTCCAAAAAGCTTTTGATATAGTAAAATGGCCTTACCTGTTTGGAAATCTAGAGAGATGGGGATTCGGCCCTAAATTCTTGGGTATTATCAGCTTGCTATACTCATCCCCTTTGGCACAGGTACACCTACTAGGCAAACACTCTGACCTGTTTGACATTAGGAAAAGCACAAACAGGGATGTCCCTTATTATCGATAATTTTTGCGATTACGATAGAAACCTTAGCCATTGCCCTGAGAAGTCAGGGGGTTCAGTGTGGCTCCCAAGAACACAAATGCGCCCTCTTCGCAGATGAATTATTACTTTTCATAACCTCCCTGCTGACCTCAACACCTATAGTTCTCAAACTCCTTAAAGATTTTGGCAATGTTTCGGAACTAAAAGTCAGCATATCCAAATCCATAGCCCTCAATGTCTCTGTACCTAATGATGTAGTGGAGAGATTAAAACATCACTTTTCATTCGGCTGGGCCTCTAATTCTATCCCATACCTGGGAATCAAACTCTCACAGAACATAGGTAATCTTTATGCAGCTAATTTCCCCCCAATGTATAAGAAAGTAGAGGAGGAGCTTCATAAGTGGTCAAGGTGTGGTCTATCCTGGCTGGGAAGGATAAACGTGGTCAAAATGACCTTACTCCCAGATTTGCTTCACCTATTTAAATCCCTGCCAGTACGGATCAATAAACAACTACTAGGCAAAGTCCAATCAAAAATTAACCAATTTATCTGGGGGAACAAGGGCCACAGATGCGCCAAAGAGGTTCTTTTCTGGCTCAAATCACAGGGGGGTTTGGGATTACCAAATATTTGGTGGTATTACCAAGGGGCCCAATTAGCACAATTTTCCATAGTGTACTCGGCCGGCACGAAACCACATTGGGTTTACACCGAAAGAGAATCCGTTTCGGATAATACAATAGATTTTTTACTCTGGTCCAGCCCCTCAGATAGACCCACCATTCTATCACCTACCTCGCTATGACACCCTACATAAACAGACATCTCTAATCTCTGCGATTAAACCCTTTTCACATCTATTTCATAACCAATCCTTTGTCCCAGGCCTGAACATCAAAACATTTCAATGGTGGACCAATAAGGGCCTTTTCCGTATAGGACACTTTTTCAACTCAAAGGGACCGATCTCCATTAACTACTGCAAGAGTAAGCTTGAAATGCCCCCCTCTGAAACCTTCAGGTGCTCCCAAATCAGGCACTGTTTACTCACCTTATGCCCTCCCAAACATGAACCACCTAAACCGACCTGTGGTGTGCCTCCATCTCAGATCAGAGAGGTGGTATCTCACTCATATATGCTCTTCTAGCAAACAAAGAAAGCAGTCCTACGCTCGATTCTGGTAATCTGATGTGGAGAAATCATGGGAACCAAACCATTGGTTCCAGGTCTTTAAACGCTCATTTTCAGGTATCATGAATGTATCTTTAATTGAAGCAAATGTTAACATTTTTACATGATGGTATTATGTCCCTGCCAGACTGGCAGCTATTTACCCAAATTCATCCCCCTTTCTTTCAGGAAATGCAGTCTTATAGGGACAATGTACCTTATCTGGTGGACTTGTCCACGAATCAGAACTTTTTGGAACAAATTTTTTTATATAATGCGTAAGGTAACGCGAGTAGCAATTCCCCAGGACCCTGCTATTGCTCTCTTAGGTGGCAGAGTAGACAAGATTTCTAAACATACACATTCTTTGATCTTCTACATCCTACTGGGAGATAAAATAACACTAGCTGGTGCATGGAAGAAACTCTCTATCTCGCTCTTAGGTGCTAAAAGAAAGATCTCATGGATCATGATGCAAGAACAAATAGTAGCTAAGCTAAACCACAAAATCCGCACATTTGAAGCAATATGGGACCCTTGGGCGGTATATGTCAAATCACCTCTCAGCCCGGGTCTCTCAACCCAATAATAAGTCCTCCAAACCGTACTTAACATGCATTTAATGGACTTCACCTTACTCTGTTACTTCCTCCCCTGTTGGAAAACCTGTCCACTTCACACATCTGTTCTTCTCTGTCTCTGTTCCTATTAATAATGTTGTGAACTGGAAAATCAGATGGGAGGGCACAGCCTCTTCCGATAGATTAAGGTTGTTTATGGCTCAGTTGACCCTAGCAGGTTATTAGGGAGCTGTCAGGTCAAAACAGTCACCCAGACACTCCGATTCTCCAGCGGGAGGATAGGGACTCAGTCCCTCCTGGGTCCGGGTATACATGTCCTTGTATTCCCTGTCCCATCTCCTAAGGAGGGGGGCTCAAGGGCCTGACACCTGGTTTAAATGTGGTGCCAAAGTCACATCCACATTCCACAGTTTGATCCCATAGGGGTGGTGTTGGGGGTGGCCAGGGCAGGGTCCTCTCATCAGCTCTCTGACTTGGTGATAAAAAATCTCAGGAACCCTGGGCCGGGTGATTTAGGCTCACCCCCCAGGAACTTCATCACAATGATCTATAGACCGCCTGCTCCCCCTGCTAAAAAATTGTTACATCTTTCCAGTTACTTGATAATTTCCCAGTTCAATTGAGAAGTTCCTTTTTATGTTTATGCACCGAATGATATATAAACACCTTTTTATGGATTGCAGACTGCACATTTATTCTGTTTACAGTATAATTTGTATGTACTAAACTCAAATAAACATTGAAAATAAATTCTCCACAAGCTCCACAGCTTTAGATATCCTGACACTTCTGCCTATTGGACGGAGTGTCTGAAGCAACCAGCATGGGCAATATGCATCTAGGGGCAGCTTGCTGGCCAGCCCTTCTGAAGCAACTGGCACTCATAGTTTGCTGTGTTTCCCTGGTCCCACGTCACATCCGGTTTCTCCAGAGCGGTGAGTTGGAGCGCAAACCTAGTGGCACGGGAAGCTCGAGGGACTTCCTCACAGTCTAGGAGCGCGATCACGCTAGAGCCGGCTCTGTGACAGCTTACAGAGGACGAGTCTGATTTTATGTATATACGGGTTTACTTTTATACGATTTTTTATCGTATCACTTGCCAAATTTGTCCGACCATAATCTGATAAATAAAGAAGGATACATCTTTTGACATACCACGCTATGGATTCCTCTCTTTGTTTTTTCTCCTGAACCTGGTGGAGTGGAGTGCCCGGAAACGAGGATCAAAACCACATGATTCAAAGATAGGCATTTTACCCCTGCAGGGGTAGTGCCCTCTGGTAAGGAGTGGTCCTGGTGGGGAGCACGTGTGACCAGCACTCTAATACCTTATGAAGTTTTTTTGATCAAGAAGAATCAGTAATTTAAGGATAACACCTTGGAGCACAGTGCACTTTAATTAAGAGACTCTGACTTGCATGAACTGCTAGCATTCACGTTAGAACTAACGGAGAACCAACCAATTACCATTATCACACTCAGTAATGTAATGGACTATTATTAACTTTTATTGTGACCGGATGAGATGGACATTGCAAAAGTTTCTATGCTGTTACGCACTATACATTGGTGATCATTCACGAGGAGGCATAATAAATTACTTTTAACGTAAAAGTTTTTATTTTTTTTCCCAGATACTAGCACATTATATACTAGCACATTTGCACATACCTTTGCACGTTTCGCACATAAACCAAATGGTATTACACAATAATACAGATTAATTGATGCATATAGAATACCACCTATTTTCCTACTAGCACTTTGATACTAGCACATTTTTCGTTTAACCATTTCTAATCCAACTCCGATTGAATCAAGATATATTCTCCAGAGCCTCCAAGGTATATATATGGATGACCAGTTCCAGAACATTAATATATACATGTATTTTATTTAACATTTGTCTATTACTTACCAGTTATGCACTAGCACTTCTATATCAACACAATTTGCACAGTCCCTGGTATACATTACACCGAAGCAGAGTTATAATACACAGGATTGCAGATGAACTGATGTTCACAAAATAATATTTATCTCTATATTAGCACCTTATATTAGCACATTTTTGCACTTTATTTTTGTTATACCTCCCAGTAATTGACTCGTGCAGCGCCAATATCCAGTTAAAGCTAACAGTGACTATCTATATCCCCTCCTTCCTGGAAGGCAGCAGCTGAGTCATTTATCCTAAGCGCAATACATACCCTAACTTATTGACAGATGGTTTTGTGTTTGGCGATGAAGGGGAACCTACCTATGAGGACCTGCAAGAATACAGAGAGGCTATGCTCGGTCTTGCAAAGTTTAAACCTGATCTGGAATATTTGCTAAAGAAAGAACACCACCATGAAAGGGCATACAGGGAACTGCTAGAACACGTTCAGCAGCATGACCCAAAATTAGCAGCGGAAACTCCGGAGATTGCCATCCCCAAAGCTGAAGTGCTGACAACAGGGCAGAGCTTTGCTAACCTCTGCCCAGCACCGATAGCATCTTCTGGGTTCCACGGACAGGAGATGGTGAAACTCTATCTCCAAACACCAGTTCCAGAGACTGGGGATTTAATAGACTTTTATTCTAAGGAGGAACAACCCGGTGAGCCTCCAGCAGAAGAGCTAGCTTCAGAGCATGGCGCTGTTGACCTCTGCACACAACAATCAACTCTGCAGGAGCTCCAGGGAGAGAATGCAATCAGCACCTCACAACTGCAGCTTGAGCCGATATCGGTGGATGGGACTGCAGTATCCACTGACAGCAACCCTCCACAAGAGCTTGCAACAGGGCAGAGTGCTGCTGGCCTCTGCTTTCCACTAACAGAAGATGGATTTCCTGTGGTAATGGATGTGACTGCGGTCTACCCTGACACAACCCCAGAACAAGATCTGGCATTGGGACAGGAGGATATCAGCCTTGCTCTGTCAACACTTCTAGCAAAAGTGGATGGGACTACGGCCCAGATCCCCAACAGCATGACGGAGTGAGCCCAGTCATCCTATCTTCTCTCCAGCGGCTGAAAGGACTCCAGAGAGAAGAGCAGTCCTCACTTCTCCCCAGCGGCGTGTATGTTCTACGAGAGAGGCAGATGTTGGCTGGGTGAGTAATGCTCTGTTTGAGGCAATTTGTTTGGGGTACTGGCATTGGGGGACTGGAACTAAAGACTAACTTTGAAGTCAACCCGCCTGGGGTCTCCTTCTGTGTTATTCTCCTGCCGAAAGGGGAGATATGTGAAGGGCCGTCACTTTGGGTGTGGGGCTTGTGGAACCCAGCTTACCTTAGATGGGGTCAGGAAACTCCTGGTCCAGCTCCCCAGAACCTCTTATGTGTAAGTCACCCTGTGTCTATTAGGGGCACAGGATGACCTGAGAAGCCCAGTCTGGTCTAATCTAACCAGACTGATTACAACCATACTGGACTCAGGATTTCATTTACCCCTGAACCAGCCAGGGTGTCTACAATATGTTTAGAACACAGACACTGGACATAAGAGTTTCCTCAAGTATCCTTCCCACTAACAAATTTGTCTGCATGCCCAGATTTTGTTTACAGATGTGTTGATAAGTTCAAATGTACCTGTGCCTGATGTTATTGGATGTAAAGTGTACACCTTCCTGTGTATCTATGCCAACAAGGGGGGGGGGGGGGTGATGTCTCCAGAAATATATACTTGTGTCTGTTCTTCAAGAAAGCCTTTATGCTGTTATTCACCCTACACTGTTGTCTCAACAAGTCACTGAGTGAGCTGAGGGATCTTGGATTATTTATTTTACTTTTATTTTTACACTGTCTCTTTATTTTTTATTTTTTTAGATCACTTTTATTTCTATTACAAGGAATGTAAACATCCCTTGTAATAGGAATGGTGCGTGACAGGTCCTCTTTATAGAAAGATATGGGGTCAATATGACCTCACGTCTCTCCTGCAGGCTGGAAAGACCGAGATCAGAAAAAAAATTTCGATTCCAGCCTTTCCAGCCGTGATCACGGCTTTGTTTACTAAAGCCGGCCCGGACGTGACGTCATAACGTCGCGCCCGGGCCGCCGAGGGTCATAGGGGGGTTACCGCACTGGTAAGCAGCACTGGTGGGGGGTTACCGCACTGATGGGCACTGATGAGCGGCACTGGTGGGGGGTCATCAGTCATCTCCCTGAAAATCATCCGGCAGCGACGGATTCCTTCTCCCTGCCGCCGGTCGAGCGATCAAGCGGCTGAACTGCCGCTATTATCGTTCTTATGGTGTAGGGAATCGCCGGCCGGAAAGAATCATATTTGAGCAATGCCTGTAGCTGCTGGCACCATTCAGATATCACCCCTCAAAGTCGAGGACGTCCATGGACATCCTACCGGCGGGAAGGGGTTAATAGCTAGGAGGAAGAATCAGTTAAATAGGGCTGAACACAGTCAATAGTGCGCCCCCCTCCACTCTGGGTGAATGAGCACAGGGGGCATATTTGGACAGCAGCATTGTCAGTCTCGGGGGAGGGGAGTGTTTGGTGTACAATGCAAATTGAAGCCAAACTCCAGCGAACACTTTATAAGCAGTTACAGGAAACTGTTTTTCCTTTTGGGATAAATGTTTTATATAAATAAAAGCTGATCATTGTGGGCACCTGTGCTAGTGTTAAATGGACTGTCTCATCTCTGATACAACTGATAAACTGATACATTCTGCTGAAGAGCTTGTTCTTTTGAAAAACAACAGACTTTCTGGCTGGATAACCAGGTGGAAAAAAAAAAAGAACGAAAGCCTAAAAAAGAAAATGAATCCAACCATCACAGCTAAGAAATGATAGGCTGCAATATAATAAATATTTGCCTTTGGTTTAACGCCATTTTAATAGGGGAAAAATATATTATTTATTTAATTTACTGGTATGGTTGCTTAAACTGACATCACATGCAAATCAAAGGTCACTCCTGATTTGAAAAAAGCAAATACAATTTAACAACAACATTAAATTGTATTTCTGAATCATGCTTCTAAACAGTGGTTTCACAGCAGTGGTAGCCTTCTAGGCTGTAAAGGAGAGGAGGGTTTAGCTCAGCATTCAGTTTCTAGGTTTAAATATGCAATAAACCTTAACTGTGGGCATTGCCAACATAATTAATCCCTCCATGACCACCCAACACAAATGTGCAGCAGCAAAAGAGTGGGCTTTAATGCCCACATGCCACACATATGCCTTGATAAGTGGCCACCGCTTATGTGCAGAAGGCATTCTCACAGCCCGCTCCTAGCACAAAGACCAAGCTGTTCAAGACAGCTTTCTGCCTGGGCTAAAGTCTGGTAGCTGGCGGGATCTTCTTCCAATCATGAGACCAGTGTGACAGTGGTCATGTGATCACTGATCCTTTCCACCCCACCCCCCTTCAAACTTATTAAAGGCATCCTGAGGTGGGAAGGGATTAAAAAAGATCCGGGATGATGTAAGACAGTGCAAAACTTACCGTCAAAGCCAGTTCCCGATGCCCGTGAGCTGGAATATGGGCAGGAAATCCTGCCAGAAGCCATGTTCCTAAACTGATGATGTGGCCAGTGTGTGTGTGAGAGGGGTCATGACAAAACCAGCCGATAAATGTCAGGAAGAGCAGTTATTACAGTTGGAACCAGCAGGAAGGAACATCACATGAACATGAATTTAGTATAGTGATTTTAATGAAATGGGAGTGGTTTCATAGTTATCAACCAGCTGCTGCAGCTGCAAAGCCCTAATGAGGAAAACTGCAGGGTCTGCATTACTTTAGATGTGATTTGCTAATGGAAGTATCTGCAGGGTTGCAGTGGATGCCTGAAATTGGACTTGTATCATTGTAGACTTCTGGGAAAATCAGTGAGCTAATCTGGGGGGCATTCTGTACACATTCTGTTTAAAGAACACCTCCAGGTAGCCATATTGTATTGCATTTACAGAAAATTACAGAGATGCAGATTGAAAAGGAAAGGTAATTTTCAATGGCATTCAATCGCAATATGACTTGTGTCACAATTGTATATGCTATATATATTTTCACTTGCAAATTTTTTTCCCATAAAAGTGGAGTTACCCATTAAACAGTGTTTTTGAAAGTCATAGGACCTGTTGTCCAGACTGAAGGAAAAGAAACTAAAAATTAAAATACTGAGATACGTGGGAAGAGGATGGGGTATTGTTTGACATAGCATGTCCTGAAATAATTGGAGCAATGCAAACTGAATTTTACTGGACTTTTTTTTCTTTTTGTAGGCTTTATTTGAAGTTGAAATTAGACAAAAGTGTTGAAAAGGGAGAAAATAAAAGAGCACAATGCAGCCAAGAAGCAGTACACAGCACAAAAATATAAATCTGATAATACGCTGTGCAAGAATAGCAAAGTGCTAGATGTAGCAACAAAGCATCATGCCAGGGAGAGGAGTAAGGCAGGAGACCATAGAAGAGCCACATCTCCGCTTGGATGACAATTATTATAAAATAAAGGTCTTCGGCCACACATGGACCCTAGAACTTTGGGCTTAATGGATGCCAGTTTGGTACTAAAATTAAACAGAGAGAGAATTTGCATATATTAACTTAGCATAATCTAACCCAAATACAGAAGATGTTAGGAGCTGAACAAATTCATGTATTTTGTTCTCCTTTTGCTTGCTGTCGTTAGAGATCTCCATTTAACCACACTATCCCTGTTGTGACAACATAAAGGAAAAGTTATGTGCTAATGACGGTACGAAGCAGTGGGAGTTATAGCTGAAGTGGCACATTTATAATGGAACTTCACAAATTATTGCCGACTTTCTTATTCAGAGCGGAGATAGCACTGAACAAACAAAGCATGATGTCCTAATCAACAAATTACCTGCACACTGTTTACAGGGCAACCTTATCTCTAAACACCACCACGATGAACAGAATACTAAATATGGGTTTTATATCAAGATGAGGCACGTGGAGCCCGGTAAAGGCTTCGAACACTGTTCTGCTGGGAATTTTAATTCATTTCACGTTTAAGCTTTAGGTAACTGCATTAGTACAGAGCAGGCAGAAGACAAAACTTGCACCTGCCAAGCATGCGTAAACTAAATTGATGGGGCTACCAAAAATGAGCTCAATCCCCTCATGGGGCTACTATGTAGCAGCACTGTATCCAGTGCTTGTGTTACCTCCGACCTAGTGTGACCTGAACGCTGCTTGCACAACCCTTAGTAATGTCTGATAAAGGCAGGCATGTGTTCTAAGTTGTTCGGCTCAGTAGACCATTCCACAGCTAGTGTTGATGACCCTGTATGTTTGAGGCCTTAAAACAAACCTGTGCTTTGCCCATAAAGGACAACTGAAGTTTTTACTTTTAAAATATTTATTGGAAGTTTTACATAAGTAAAAGAAAAACAATAGTACCAGCACACATCATCAATACAAATAAGCACACCAAAAAGATGCGTAACAGAATGACACCCACAATCCCAATCATAAACTAAAGAAGTCAACAAGCAGTCTTGCGAAGCATTGATATTTTTTCTAGTGCACCAACTGGATACTGTAGGTACAGACCTATCAGAGACCATCCATCTGTCACTGTCAATAAGCCCTGCTGACAGAGCTTGTAACCAACATAATCCTGGGTAGTCAGGGATACAGAAATAAGGAAAGGCAACAAAGAAGAAGGGAAAGGAAATAAGAAGGTAAGAATGAGGAGAAGGTCTGATCCGAAGTCAAAATAGGTAAACCAAACTACCCCCCCCCCCCACACACACCCAAAAAAAGAGCAACTGAAGTTCTATTTTAACCTCCTCTAATCCACTACTGCCCATGCCTCCTGAACTTACCAATATGAACACCCCATCCCAGCTTTTACTTACCCATGTACTAGAGCGTCATTTTGTGCAATTCTCAGGCTGAAATCCTCTGCTGCATCAGTCATGCCTGCACAGTGAGATGTCACGGACTTTGTACAGGTCCAGAAAGCAGCATCAGTGTACTAGACACTTCCATACAAGTCTAGTAGAAGTGAGCAACATGGCCATTAAATAGGAGGATTTCTATCTGAGAAGTAGTATTACATAGGATGTGGCTCAAGTAGAGAATTAAAGTGGGAGTAAACTCCCATCTCTGACTTTTACCTATAGGTAAGTCTATATATAATAAGGCTTACCTATAGGTACAGTACACCAATGAAATAATTACATTAGATGCCGGTGATGTCATGGTATGCTGTTCCTTCAGAGCTGTGCTGTAAACAGTGACTCCAGCGCGCCTGCAAAACCCGGAAGACCAGGTGAAGATGGAAGCGCCTTCAGCGGTGACAGTGCACCTCTGGGAGGCTTGGTTTCCATTTAAATTCTGTCATAATACCCTAAACTGCCCATTGCCTATTTTTTTTAAAATGTGGTTTACAACCACTTAAAGTAAGGAACCGGGTGGGGTGTTAGTGCATGTTAGTTTAGAAGGAGCCGGATGAAAGGAAATTATAATATAATATATACTATAATTACAGTTGTCCTTTAACCACTTCAATACAGGACGTTTATACCACCTTCCTGCCCAGACCAGCTTTCAGCGCTCTCACACTTTGAATGACAATTACTCTCTCATGCTACACTGTACCTAAACAAAATTTTTATATTTTTTTCACACAAATATAGCTTTCTTTTGGTGGTATTTAATAACCTCTGGGTTTTTTATTTTTTGCGACATAAGTGAAAAAAGTGTGAAAATTTTGAAATAAAAAAAAAAAAACTTTCTTTTAGTTTCTGTGATAAAATTTTGCAAATAAGTAATTTTTGTTCATAAATTTGGGCCAAAACCTATACTGCTACCTATCTTTGGTAAAAATAACCAAAATAAGTGTATATTATTTGGTCTGTGTGAATGTTATAGAGTCTACAAGCTATGGTGCCAATCATTGAAAACTGATCACACCTGATGTACTGATGGCCTATCTCATTTCTTGAGGCCCTGAAATGTCAGTAATGTACAAGTTGGGGGGGGGGGG
>BLSH010222815.1:653262-689430 GCA_018402905.1 Glandirana rugosa | reverse complement strand
TACCCCCCCCCCCCCCCCCCAAAATTACCCCTTTTTGAAAAGTAGACATTCCAAGGTATTTAGTAAGAGGCATGGCGAGTTTGAAGAAAATTTGAAAAAATTTTTTTTTTGCACAAAATTGTCATAAGTTATTTCTCACACACAGCATATGCATACTTCCAATTACACCCCAAAATACATTCTGCTACTCGCCCCGAGTATGGCGATACCACATGTGTGAGACTTTTTCACAGCCTGGCCACATAGAGAGGTCCAACATGCAGGGAGCACCGTCACGCATTCTAGGAGCAGAATTTTCACATTTAATTTCCTAACGACCTATTACACTTTTGAAGGCCGTGGAGCACCAGGACAATTGAATTACCCACAAAATGACCCCATTTTGTAAAGCAAACACCCCAACGTATATTCTGAGGCATTATGAGCCTTTTGAATGGTTCATTTTTTTCCATAAGTCTTCGAAAAACGTGGAAAGAAAATGAAAGCACTTTTATTTTTCCACAAAGTGGTCAATTTATAAGATATTTCTAACACATAGCATGTACATAGCAAAAATTGCCCCTCAAAAAAGGGATTTTATTATAACTTACCGTAAAATCCTTTTCTCTGAGTTCACTGACAGATGCAGCTCTTCTTATGACACATGGGGTTATGCTCATATCACTAGGAGTAGACTAGGCAAAAATAAAACAAAAGCATAGGTTGGCCCCTCCCAGGGGGCCGTCCTCACCTTAGCATATAATCCCCGTGCTCTGCATAGCACATCAGTTCGTAACAAGCCGTACAAAACCAACGCAGAGGGGTGGGTGCTGCGTCTGTCAGTGAACGCAGAGAAAAGGATTTTATGGTAAGTTATAATAAAATCCCTTTTACTCTTACGTTCACTGACAGACGCAGCTCTTCTTATGACACATGGGGATGTCCCAAAGCTGTGCCAATCAACAGGAGTGGGCAAACTATAAAAACAGTACTCAACAAAAAAACCCTCTCGGGCGGCACTATCCACGCCTAAACTGCCGCTTGTAATACTTTGCGGCCAAAGGCAGCATCCAAAGATGCTGAGACATCAATCTTATAAAACTTAGTAAACGTGTGCACTGAGGCCCAAGTAGCTGCTTTGCATACCTGAGACACTGAGGCCTGGTGTCTAAATGCCCAGGAAGTACTAACTGCCCTGGTGGAATGAGCCGTGACTTGAAACGGGGGAACCTTGCCCCGAATCTCATATGCATGAGTCACGGTCTTCCTGATCCAACGAGAAATGGTAGCTGACGAGGCCGCCATGCCTTTCTGCGCGACCCTTCTGTCAGCACAAATAAAGAATCAGACTTCCGAAAAGAAGCTGTAGAAATCAAATACACCCACAGAGCCCTCACTACATCCAACTAATGCAGTTCAAATTCCTTGGGAATGCGACGGGTGCGGGCACAATGAGGGAAGAACAATATCCTCATTCAAATGAAAAGAAGAAACCACCTTCGGCAGAAACGAAGGGGAAGGTCGCAAAACCGCTTTATCCTTATGAAGGACCAAGTAAGGCGACTTGCAGGATAATGCTGCTAACTCAGACACCCGCCTAGCGGATGTAACAGCCACCAGAAAGGCCACTGTCTGCGACAACAGTCGCAAGGGAATATCCCTGATCTTTTCATATGGTGGCTTCTGCAGCACAGAAAGCACCAGATTCAAATCCCACGGTGCCAGAGGCGACCGTAACCGAGGAGCCACATGACGTACACCCTGTACAAACGTACGGATCAATGAATGTGACGCCAAGGGCCGTTGAAAAAGAACCGCCAGGGCCGAAATCTGACCCTTAAGCGTACTTAACGCCAGGTTCTTGTCCAGCCCTTGCTGTAAAAAAGTCAGTACTCTGGACACTATATAAGAGCGGGGATTCCAACCCCCTGCCTCGCACCAGGCAATATAGGCCTTCCAGGTCCTATGATAAATCTTATGTGAAGTACCCTTACGTGCTTCAATCATAGTAGGGATCATGGAGTCCGAGATACCCCTATCCCTCAGCACCTGGGACTCAATAGCCAAGCTGTCAAAGCCAGCGAGGGTAAAGCAGGGTGCAAGATGGGCCCCTGAGAGAGTAGGTCTCCACGAAGCGGAAGACACCACAAAACATCTGTCACCACCCGCACCATGGCCAATCCGGAGCTACCAGGATTGTTGGGATTCCCTCTGCTTCTATCCTGCGCAGAACCCGCGGTAGAAGCTTTAGAGGAGGAAAGATGTACAGTAGCCGATACCGACCCCAGGGTGCTACCAGTGTGTCCGAGGCGACCGCCAACGGATCTCTTGTTCTGCACACAAAGGTCTGTACCTTGTGATTGAACATGGAGGCCATGAGGTCCACCTCTGGCGTGCCCCACTTGAGGAAAATCTGGCAGAACACTTCTGGATGTAGGGACCACTCCCCCTGATCCAGAGTCCGCCTGCCAGTTTTCCACGCCTGGAATGTAGATTGCAGAGAGAGCTGGCACGTAAAATTCTGCCCACCGACGGATCAGAGCCGTCTCCGTGGCTGCTGCCGAGCTTCTCGTTCCGCCCTGATGGTTCACATATGCCACACCCGTGGCATTGTCCGACTGAACCCGGACAGGAAGGCCTCGCAGCCTCGCCGACCAATGGGACAGACAAAGTCTGATCGCTCTCAGTTCCAGTACATTTATCGGAAGGCAAGCTGGTCAGGTGACATGTACTTTGATGGACAGGTGACAGGTACTCAGGTACTTTGATGGACAGGTGACAGGTACTCTGATGGGCTGTGACAGGTACTTTGATGGGGTGGTGATGGGGTGGTGACAGGTCCTCTTTATAAGGGGGGGGGTGATCAGCGTGCTTGGTGTACACAGTAGGCGGTAACAAGCTGTTACTGCAATCTCCCTCTCACACACAATCGTTGTGTGACAGGGAGAACCCGGTAACAGCTCATTACCACGATTTGTTTACATCACATAACCGGCTGTGATTGACACAGCCGGTCACGTGGTAAAGAGCCAATTCTACTGGCGCGAACGAGTGGCGTGCACGTGGAGGTCCGTAGTGACCGGCTGTGATTGGATACAGCGGGACACGTGGTAAAGAGCCAATTTTATTCGCTCTTTACCCCGATCGAGGGGTGGCTGTGTTCCGAGGGACACGATTGATCCGCGATCGCCGCGCTGCGGGCCACCAGGGGCCTGCAGTGGCGGCGAAAAGGGAAGGGCGTCATATGACGTCCACCCGGATCGAGAAAGGGTTCCTGTCAACGTCATCTTACAATGACTGCGTAAGGAACAGGTTAACCACTTCCCGTCCGGTCTATTGACAAATGATGGCCAGGCGTTGGCTTTGTTATCCTGATAGGCGTCTATTGACGTCCTCAGGACAACCCGCGATCTCTGGTGCCGTGGGTCAGTCTGACCCACCGCATTACCGATCAAGGTAAAAGGCTTCTATCGGAAGTCTTTTACCATGTGATCAGCCGTGACCAATGACGGCTGATCACAGTATAAACAGGAAGAGCTTTTTGTCGACTTTTCCCCTGCTCAGGTCTGCAGACCTGAGCAGTGGAGAGCCGATCGGCTTCTCTCCTGACGGGGGGGGGGGGGGGACTACGCTGAACATTTACCAGTGCAGCCCCCCTCAGGATCGCCACACTAGACCACCAGGGAGCCAACCAGGACCACCAGGGAGCCCCCCCAGGGACAGCATAAGGAGGCCGCCCATGGACCACCAGGGAGAAGATCGGGAGGCCCACCAGGGAGCCCACACTGGCCCACCAGGTAAGGGGCTTACAGTGCACTGTAGGGATGAGACACTGCCCATATGTGATGCCTGCCAGTGCCATCCCTAACAGTGCTATATGCACCAGTGCCATCTGTCAGTGCCAACTATCAGTGCCCAGTGCCACCTATTGGTGCCCACCAGTGCCACCTATCAGTGCCCATCAGTGCTGCCTATCAGTGCCCATCAGTGCTGCATATATGTGCCCCATCATCGGTGTAACATTATCAGTGCCACCTCATCAGTGCCAATCTGTACTGCCTCATCAGTGCGCATCAGTGTAGCCACATCAGTGCCCGTCAGTGAAGGAGAAAATGTACTTATACAAAGTTTTGTGCAGAAACAAAGAAAAACTTGTTTTTTTCTAAATTTTCGTTATTTTTAAATTTGTAGCGCAAAAAATAAAAACCACAGGGGTGATCAAATATCACCAAAAGAAAGATCTATTCGTGGGAACAAAAATGATAAAAACGTTGTTTGGGTATAACGTCGCACGACCACACAATTGTCATTCAAAGCGCAACTGCACTGAAAACTGGTCTGGGCGGGAAGTGTTTTAAGTGCATGGTTTTGAAGTGGTTAATGCCCACTTCTTTTGCAGCATATATCCACCTTTCTAACTCTCCATTGCCACAAGGAGAAAAGAAAAAGCCTGGGTTTGGGGGAGCATGCGACTTACTCCATGCTCATCCCTGTGATTGGCCCTGCACTTTGACAGAGATTGGTAGAGTCGTCATTCTTGTGACTGATCCTGCACTGACAGACTTGCAGTGTCCTCATCCATGGGATTGACCCTGCACGGTGACAGAGATTGGTAGTGTCCTCCTCCCTGTGATTGGCCCTGCACTGTGACAGAGATTGGTAGAGTCGTCATCCTTGTGACTGATCCTGCACTGACAGACTTGCAGTGTCCTCATCCATGGGAATGACCCTGCACGGTGACAGAGATTGGTAGTGTCCTCGTCCGTGTGATTGGCCCTGCACTGTGACAGAGCTTGGTAGTGTCTTCATCCATATGTGATTGGCCCTGTACTGTGACAGAGATTGGTAGAGTCCTCGTCCCTGTGATTGGCCCTGCACCGTGGCAGAGATTGGTAGAGTCCTCATCTCTTTGATTGGTCTTGGACTGTGACAAAGATTGGTAGAGTTCTCATCTCTGTGATTGGCCCTGCACTGTGACAGAGATTAGTAGTGTCCTCATCCATGTGATTGGCCCTGAACTGTAACAGAGATTGGTAAAGTACTCACTCCTGTGATTGGCCCTGCACCATGACAGAGACCGGTAGAGTCCTCATTCCTGTGATTAGCCCTGCACCGTGGCAGAGATTGGTAGAGTCCTCATTCCTGTGATTGGCCTTGGACTGTGACAAAGATCGGTAGAGTTCTTATCTCTGTGATTGGCCCTGCATTGTGACAGAGATTAGTAGTGTTCTCATACATGTGATTGGCCCTGCACCATGACAGAGACTGGTAGTGTCCTCATCCCTGTGTAAGCTATGGCTAGAGTGACTTGGCTACAGGGCTGTTGTTCTTTTCCTTCCAGTAGATGAACGATGATAAGGGAGTGAACAAACAGTAAGCAAGTGCATTAAAGTGGACCATGTAGTGCAAAGCAATAGGTTCACTTTAATGCAACCTTTCCTTAAACTTGTATTTTAAAAGTGAAGAGTGAAATAAATGTAAGTGTTATTACTATTTAGACATTTAAAAAACTGCATGTCAGAAGACATGACCTTTATGTCGAAAGGATCAATTTTATTTTGTGTTATTTTATGTAATGCTGCTGTGCTGGTTATATCCCAAACATTGCCAGAACTTCTCGGACTTAAAGATTAAGTTCACTTTTTTTTTTAAATAGATAAATGTACCTTTTTTGCAGGTATAAAAATGTGCATTTATTATTTTTGTTCTACAGAGCCTGCAGAATATTGCACCTGCAATCACCAGATTGTGGGTGCAATCTCAGGCTCTTGCAGACTCTCATCCTACCTGTCTGCTCGTACCTCGTACAGGCAGGCAGCTACCTTAGAGCATGAACCACAAGGTGAACTTATCCTTAAGGTGGATGTAAACGCAATTCATGAAATTTGAGCTGGGCACATCTATCTGCAGTGTTTTCTTATCTCTCTTCGAAACCCTGCGTCTCATAGCCATCTCTTCCTCTGTAGCTCTGTTATCAGCCTGACAAGTTTCTGTCACATTATAATAAGAGCAGCCAGAGTTTTGTGTTGGGTAGGTTGCTATAAATAGATTAGCACAGCTCTGGACAATACAAGGGAGAGAGCTGAAAAGTCTACCTATGAGGAGAGGGGGTGTGTGCCTTTTCTCCAATCAGCTGTCTTGGCTGTGTGCCCAGACTTCTCTGTAGTTCTAAGCAGGAAGAGAAAAATGCTAACATGATCTCCACTTTCTAAAGCATAAATACAGATGAAGGCAGAAGATATGCATGTAAAACGTATATAGGGAGGTTTGTTTCATCCCTGTGCATTATCTGCGGCTGTTCACTTCACTGGGTATATGTGAGGGTTTACATCCACTTTAAGGCTGGGTTCACACTAAGATCACAAGTGGCTCACAGCAGGGGTCTGGTGCGTCCCCAGCTCTCTATGGAGCTGGTTCACTCATCCCCGGAGTGGCTGTGGAGCGAATTTGATGAAACACCTTCCTATCTCTGAATGGCCATGGTCCAAGATCTCAATGGACTTTATAGTGGAGCTGCACCCAGCCAACGGGCACACCACGATCTTCATAGTTGTGGATCGGCAGACTAAAATGGCGCATTTCCTCCCAATGAAGGGCACCGCCAGTGCAAAAGAGACCTCTGAAATCTTTATCAAGGAAATTGTCCGGCTACATGGCATCCCAGACAACACAGTGTCTGACCGGGAGTTCAGTTTACCTCACGGTTCTGGAGAGCCCCCTGTTCTGCCCTGGAAATTGACCTCTCATTCTCAATTGCCTACCACCCGCAAACCAACGGCCAAACTGAAAGGACAAACCAAACTTTGGAGCAGTACCTCCGCTTTTTCTCTTCCTACTGCCAAAATGGCTGATGCATGCTATTACCCCTGGCAGAATTCGCTTATAATAATTTTGTTCATTCCGCAACAAAACAATCACCCTTCTGGGCCAACTATGGCTTTCACCCCACCGTGCTTCCCAGTTTGGCAAGTGAAACTGTGGCACCCGCGATACATGAGTCCACCCAATTCTTCAGAACCAATTGGAAGCTGCTGCAAGAAACACTTGCAAAAAAGCAAGAACTAAGCAAAGCCGCTTTTGATAAAAAAGAAACACAGTGAACTCAACCTTCAACCTGGTGACAAGACCTGGTAATCTACAAAAAATCTGAGACTGTCATGTCCATCCAAAAAGCTGGGTCCGCGATTCATCGGCCCCTTCTCTGTTAAGAGAAAGATCAACCAGGTCTCCTTTGAGTTGGAACTCTCTGTGGATACACCCAGTGTTCCATGTTTCATTGCTGAAGCCGGTGACCCGGGATTCCTTCCCCAATAGAGCTAGCGCTTCACCTGCCCTAATTGATGGAGAAGAGGAATTCGAGGTTGAGTCAATACTGGACTTTAGAAAGAGGGGTGGCAGGGTCCAGGATCTTGTAAAATGGAAGGGGTACGGCCCAGAAGAGAGCTCTTGGGAGCCCAAAGCCTATCTCCATGCTGATGAGTGTATTCAAGCCTTCAAGGATAGCAATCCTGCCAAGATGGCCAAGTTGGGCATCTGGAGGCTGCCCCTTGGGGAGGGGGCAGTGTTAGGAGAAAATTGGCACTTGTGAGGACTTTGGCGCCTGTGCGCGTCAATGCGAGTGCAAGCGCCGGAAACGGCGCCAAACAGTGCTATTTAAGCCCCCTGTGCCTTGCAACAAGTTCTGTCCATTCTACAGCATCTGTGTACCTGTGAGCCCCAGCTCTGATTCTGTTTTCCAGTGCCTGTGTTACTACATGTTTCCTGTTCGACCCAGCTTGACCTGACCCGCTGCTATCTGCCTGCACCGACCCCAGCTATCCACGACCACCCAATTGTCTGATCCTTCTATACTTCTGCTGCCAGCCTATTAACAAACTTTGCTTGGACTTGACCATTCTCTCCCCTGACCCCCTGTACCGCACTGCCAGCCAGTTGCCGACCCAGCCTGTATGACCACCCTTCTGATCTGCATGACCATCTGGAACATTACATCACCACCAGTGACCATCCAGCCCTCATGCCATCCCGCACTCTTGGACTCCCTGACTGCTCTACCAGGGGTCCCTGAATCGGATGCGCAAGAGTGGTTGTTCCCTGCACAAGTAAGACTCCACCACCAGGATCGTGACACAACTATACAAAACGTAACATTTCATTTGTCTGAGCCGAATAAAGGGATTTTATTAAAACTTACCGTAAAATCCTTTTCTCTGAGTTCACTGACAGACGCAGCCTTCTTTGACATGTGGGGTTATATGCAGATCCTACTAGGAGTTAACTAGGCAAAAAGAAAGAAAGCAACCTGGCCCCTCCCAGGGGGCTGTCCTCTCTATCTCCCATATAACCCCCCTGCTCTGCTCAGCATATCAGTTCGTAACAAGCCGTACAAACACAACGCAGAGGGGTGGGTGCTGCGTCTGTCAGTGAACTCAGAGAAAATGATTTTACGGTAAGTGTTAATAAAATCCCTTTTTCTCTTACGTTCACTGGCAGACGCAGCCTTCTTTGACATGTGGGGATGTCCCAAAGCTGTGTCATAAAAGAGGGGTGGGTTAACGACAACAACTGTACCCAACAGAAACCTCTCAGGAGGCGCCAGCCGCGCCAACACTTCCACCTGTAAAACTTTATGGCCAAAAGCAGCATCCGAAGATGCTGACACATCAACTTTATAAAACTTAGTAAAAGTGTGCACCGAGGCCCAAGTAGCCGCCTTGCACACCTGTGACACCGAGGCCTGGTGTCTGAAAGCCCAGGAAGTGCTAAAAGCCCTGGTGGAATGAGCCATGACTGGGAAAGGAGGTACCTTGCCCCGAACAGAATACACATGGGTCACGGTCTGTCTGATCCCACTGGAAACAGTAGCCGACGAGGCCGTCATTCCTTTGCGGTCTGTCAGCACAAACAATGCATCAGACTTCCGAAAAGAGTCTGTAGCCGCCAATACACTCGCAAAGCTCTCACAACATCCAATGAATGTAACTCAAATTCCTTAGGATGTGAAGGATGCGGACACAACGAAGGAAGAACATATCTTCATTAATGTGAAAAGTAGAAACTACCTTCGGTAAAAACTAAGGAGACGGGCGCAAAACCGCCTTGTCCTTGTGAAGGACCAAGTAAGGAGACTTGCAGGACAACGCTGCCAACTCAGATACCCGCCTAGCGGATGTAATGGCCACCAAGAAAGCCACTTTTTGTGACAGCAATTGTAAGGGAATATCCCTGATCTTCTCATATGGTGGCTTCTGCAGCAGAGAAAGCACCAAATTCAAATCCCACGGTGCCATCGGCGACCGTACCAGAGAAGCCACATGGCGCACACCTTGTACAAATGTAGGAATCAACGAATGTGATGCCAAAGGCCGCTGACAGAGAAAGGCCAGAGCCGAAATCTGACCCTTGAGAGTACTCAAAGCCAATTTTTTATCCAGGCCCTGCTGCAAAAAAGTCAGGACCCTGGACAAAACATAAGAGCGGGGATTGCAACCCCCTGCCTCACACCAGGCAATATAAGCCTTCCAGGTGCGATGATAAATCTTGCGCGAAGTACACTTGCGCGCTTTCAGCATAGTGGGGATCACGGATTCAGCGACACCCCGATCCCTCAGCACCTGGGACTCAATAGCCAAGCCATCAAAGCCAGCAAGGGTAAAGCAGGGTGCAAGATGGGTCCCTGAGACAACAGATCTTCGCGCAGTGGAAGACGGCAGGGAACATCTGCCACTATTCGCACCACGTCGGCGTACCAAGGACGCCAAGGCCAATCCGGAGCCACCTGGATCATCGGAATCCCCTCCGCTTCCACCTTGTGCAGTAGCCGCGGTAGAAGCTGGATCAGAGGATAGGCATACAGAAGACGGTACCGACCACCAACGGATCTCTCGTCCTGCACACAAAGTTTTTCACTTTGTGGGTGAACCGAGACGCCATGAGGTCCACATCTGGCTTGCACCACTTGTGGCAAATCTGGCTGAACACTTCTGGATGTAGGGACCATTCCCCCTGATCCAGCGTCTGGCAACTGAGGAAGTTCACCTGCCAGTTTTCTACGCCCGGAATGTAGATGATGGAGATCGCCGGCACGTGAAGTTCTGCCCATCGCAGAATGAGAGCTGCTTCCGCAGCTGCTGCCGAGCTCCTTGTTCCACCCTGATGGTTCACATAAGCCACTCCCGTGGCATTGTCCGACTGGACCCAAACCGGGAGGTTGTGCAATCTCTCCGTCCAGTGGGAGAGGCAGAGCCTGATCGCCCTCAGCTCCAACACATTGATCAGAAGGCGAGATTTCTGCACTGACCAGCGGCCCTGCGCAGACAACTGTCCCAGGACTCCCCCCAGCCCGATAGGCTGGCGTCCGTCGTGACAATCGACCAATTCAGGGGAAGAAAGGACTTCCCCAACGAAAGGGCCGGGGCCCGAAGCCACCATGTCAACGACCCTCTGGTCTGAGAATCTAACCTGATTACCTGGTCCAGGGACAGTGGGGACTGCGGATTGATCAGCCAGCCGAAGTCCTGTAACGAGGTCATGGCGATAGCCACATTCTCCTCCAGAGCCGAAGCAGACTCCGCTCTCAGGAGCAGGTCGTCGAGGTACGCTACCACCGCAATGCCCCTCTGCCTCAGTAGCCCCAGCACCAGGGCCAATAGCTTGGTGAACACCCGAGGAGCCGAGGCCAGACCGAAAGGGAAGTGCCACAAATTGGTAGTGAAGGTCTCCCACCGCAAAGCGCAGAAATCGCTGGTGCCGGAGACAAATGGGGACGTGGAGATATGCGTCCCTGATATCCAGAGACGCCATGGACTCCCCTTGGTGCAGGGCGGCCACGACCGAAAGGATGGATTCCATCCGAAATTTTTGCGCTCTCACAAAGTGGTTTAGCGCCTTTAGGTCTAGAAATGGCCTGACCACCCGCCCCCTTTTTTGGGGACCACAAATAGGTTTGAGTAGAAACTGTGAAACCTCTCCAACTGAGGTACTGGCACGATCACCCCCTGGTCGGAGAGTGCCTGAACAGCCCTTAAGAGGGCCTCCCGACGCCCCTGAGGGAGTCTCAAGTTTGATGGGAAGAACCTGTCTGGGGGTAGAGTGCTGAACTCTATCCTGTACCCGGAGGACACCACTTCCTGCACCCATCGGTCAGAAATGCAGACAGTCCGCCTGTCTGTGAACCCCAGAAGACATCCCCCCACCCGATGGTCGGGTGGGGGCAACCCATCATGCAGAGGAGGGCTTATCCTCTGTCTTTTCGTTCTTGCGTTGCCAAGGACGCTTCCCGGCCCCTGCGGCCAGCTTGCCAGGCCTCGACCCCTTGCCCGCTGTGCCAGGGGCACAAAAAAACCTCTTCTGACCCGAAGAGATAGGCCCTTGCTTGCAGCGGAACTCCCGCCGTCTGGGCTCCGGAAGGAAAGTACTCTTCCCACCAGTGAAATCCTTGATGATTTCATCCAACTGTGGCCCAAAGAGACGGCCACCCTGTAAGGGAAGGTCCACAAGACATTTTTTAGACGCGTGGTCACACGACCACGACCGTAACCAGAGAACTCGTCTGATAATGTCTGCAAACACAGATATCTTAGACAACATGGGAAGCAGGTCCAGAGCTGCATCGCACAGGTACCGAAGACCCTGAAACAAATGGTCTGCCTTCTGTGACGCTTCCAGCGTCCTGCCGCAGTCCAAATCATTTTGCAGCTCTGCCATACATTCAGACAGATATTGCGCCTCCATGGCAGACGGCAGGGCCGGCCGCATGGCTGATCCTGCCACCAGGGTAAGTGCCTTAGACACTGCCTCTATCCGCCTATCGTCTGGGTCCTTAAACGAGGGGGACCCTTCCAACGGAATGGTCGTCGCCTTGTTCAGGCGAGCCACCGGAGGGTCCACTGTGGGGGGTGCCCACTTCTTTACGAAACTATCCTCAAAGGGATAGCGTAACGCAAAGCGTTTAGGTAGAGCAAATGAATTCTGCGGACGCTGCCATTCCTGATAGGCCAGGTGGTCAAAAAATGTATCATAGGGATAAGCCTTAGGCGACCTAGCAGACCCGCAAACATATGCGGACACTTGCGACTCCCCTGCATGGTCCAGTCGCAAAGATGGACGGATATTAGAAATCAGTGCGGATACCAGCGCTTTTTCGTGTGCAACTGAGGCCCCCTGGTCCTCTTTGTTGTCTGAGGGTACCAGCTCACCCTCTGAGAGCTCCACGGGGGTCCCTGTGACCCCCGAGGCCACCTCCGATTCAGATTCGTCCCCTAAGGAACAAAGGGGAGGCAGGCATTTTTTAGGGGCCCCCCAGAGCTTTGCTCGGCCCCACCCGGGGAAGAAATTCCCCAAACACTGCCCTCAACTGATCCAAGGACACCAGTGCCCCCAGCGCAGGCTGCGCTGCTGCTGACTCCTCCTCAGAAGGGCCTGCAGGATCATCTGCCATCGCACCACCGAAAATGACAGTCAACTTTAGCAAAAAAATGGACTGAAACCCCCACAATGCAGCCCCACCACCACCCCACAGAACACCAGGGAGACCCCAGGAGGACTGCACCCACCGCTACTGCACCCCAGGGAAGGCCCAGCTATACTTGCTGTTTTTGTGCCCACAGAACTGCTCCCAGCAGGAGTGCATAAACCAGGACTGCCAGAAAGAAGTGCCGTTTGTCTTCAGCCACGCTGTCCCACTGAAAAGGAAAGTAAAACGGCAGCAGCACGTTTTACACTGCTCCAGGGACATCCAATATGGCCGCCGATACCATCCACAAGAGGCCAAAAGCCTGTGTACAGGCCGCAACTACAAGAAAATGGCCGCCACTGGCACTAGAGGGAAACCCTCAGCAAAATGGCCGTGGCTACAGCAAAATGGCGGCGGATCGCCGCATGGCGGTACAAAACGCACAGATGCGTTTTTAGAACGGGGTGCGGAGCGGGGGAGGGAGGGGGCGAGGACACCGAGAGGGACACTAGCCAAGTGACCACCCTCCACCGGTAGGCCTAAAATCGCCACAGTACAGGGGGAGAGGGGGGTCACTCACCACTCCAACGGGTGTAGCGGGTAGCCACCCGGTCGCAGACCTTCCTCCCCATCTAGAAAGGGATGCTGCAGGCCAGGCCCCTGGATAGGCACCGAGTCCGGTCACCGGGCGTAAGTGGGGGTCACCCACTGGCCGCCCGCACGGAACGGGCACGATGCGGCGGGTCCCGCCTCAGCATAGGACTAGCTCGCAGCGGTCGGCCGTGCTGGGGAAAATGCAGGATGTTATCCTCTATGCCCCAGCCGGCTTCTTGATAGCAGTCTTCATCAGATAGCTTGAAAAAATAAAAAAGCGGTAGCAGAAAAATCTAAACCGCAGGTCCCATAAGGGAGCCAGATCAACTCCTTGCACTAGGCATATTAAAACTGATATGCTGAGCAGAGCAGGGGGGTTATATGGGAGAGAGAGAGGACGGCCCCCTGGGAGGGGCCAGCTTGCTTTCTTTCTTTTTGCCTAGTTAACGCCTAGTAGGATCTGCATATAACCCCACATGTCAAAGAAGGCTGCATCTGTCAGTGAACGTAAGAGAAAATCATGCTTGTATTAAAATAAGTTGGAGCTTCTTAACGTAACTCTAACTGATGGACTCTTAGTTTGCTAAAGCCCTGTGCATTGTAAACAAATGCTTTTTATACTTGTTTTTACCTATTTTCTATCCTGTATTGCATCTCAGTACTACTGATCTCCAGCAGCCTTGCTACAGCCACATTCTGTTGGCATACATGGACTCCAGTGATAGCATCATTGCTTTTTTGTTAATGACAACACTTGACCATGTCTGCATATTGTGTGGTACCAGCCAGGTAGGGAACACAGACAGGAGGATGAGTCAGCAGGAGGTGCTGTGTGCTTAGAGTGGTTCTACAGGTTAATTATGGAAAGGGGGTCATGTGACATTGCTGCAAGGACCAATCCATCCACCTTCCTACCACCTCTCTTCTTAAGTCTTTTTGTGTGTGGTAGGTTAAAGGGTGCAGAATGCATCCTCATACACAAATGGTATACCTATTAAAGCAATGTTCCAGAGTAACAAACTATTTTGCCAAGCAATGGTAAAGGACCAAATTACTACAATTTTAAACTGATATCTGTTATTTACCAAATTAGAAACTGAAAGAAAAATTCCAGGCAAAATTAAAATAAAAATGCATTGACCGCTAAATGATAAAAAAAACAAAAAAACAGCTCTTGCTGCAACATTTACCTTTAAAAGAGAAATATGTGTTTTACAAAAATAAAATGTAAACTCACCTATGTGGATGCAGCATGGTTCTGATACTGCATCTGTCCCTCGCCGCCTCTGCACTGAGAACTAAGCAATCAAACACCGCTGATTACACAGATCTCCCCTCCACTCTGAGCAGAGAGCTGTGACTGTCAGTCACCGGCTCTCTGCTTTGCCCTTACAGCGCTCACTAGAGTGCAGGGCTAGGGAGGGGAGGGAGCAGATGGCTTAGTGTCCCAGCGGTGCAGCTGAGAGATTGAACCAGCTGCCAGTACAGGCAACTGTGTGGATTCTGAATGTAAAATTGGGATCTTTCCCCAGCCTGGACCTGCTGAGTGACATCAGCCGACAGGGGGCTTTATCCCGCTGTCAGCTGAAAACAGGTCAAAGGAGTACAAAACTAGGTGCACTCCTGAGACCTACAGGAGAAGTATAGCCAAAAAAGCGTTCCACCGCAGTCATTTTTTTCTGCCAGTAGATGTCCTCAGTATGATAGCCAGAATCAGTTAACCCATTTCCTCTGAGCCAAAGTTGTCCTACAGCAGGCCCCATGTGACTTGACAGTGATCGGAGAAACAGCACAGTGATAATTTCTTTCTGCTGCTATGCTTTCCCCTCCTGTCAGCATATTTATTGTTAGTACATGAACTGATGGGATCCTTTTATTTTTTCTTCTTGCAATACTGCAGCCCTGCTGTACAGGTACTGCTTGCATTAAAACAGTACATTTAATGGGGACTCGGGGTGTGGGGGGGGGGGGGGTGCTGCAAAACGGACATCTTACACCCTGAACATGAGAATATGCCATCTTTGATTTGTGCCCACACAGCCAGGGAAGTGATCTGGGGATTTGAAATCCCAGCTCTCCTCCCCTATATTTCTGTAGAACTTCCAGGATTGATCAGAGCAATTCTGATTGGAGAAGAAGAGCAGGGATTTGAAATCCCTGGACTGCTATAACAGCTACATGGGCACTGACAGTTCATCACCCATGAAGATAATTACACTGAGGACTGGAGGGGGAGGGGGTATAGGGTGTTACTTCACCTTATTTTTTTTCTGAAAAAAATGAACTGAATTTTAGAGCTTGTGCAGCTTACAGCTTTAGAATATCATTCTACTTGATGAGATAGAATTTCTTTTTTTTATGATTAACTAAACATTTTGTTCAGAAAAACAAACTCAGCATAGCAACACCCCAGGGTCTCAATATTGTTGCCTTCTTCCTTGCCTGAATGGTGAACCATCATTATGGGATGTATGTGGTTTGCTGCAGTGACTGCCAAGCTTTGCTCTGACCTCATCCTCTCTAGTGAACCTTATATGGGTCACAATTAGGAAAAACATCTGCAATGCAAAGAACAAGAAGGCTAAATATATCTCCATCCACAATAATGCTTGTTAAAATCCTTATAGGGAGGCTAAATGTCTACTTTAAGACACATAAAATGATCTGCCTAGGTCTTCATTATTATAAGGACCCAAAACAATTTCACAGAGTCTTGGAGAAGTCAGCAGAAAGCAGGCTGATGTCTGTACCAAAATCTCTCCTAAACAGCCCAAAATTAACTGTCCAAGTCCACTATGTGAAAAAAAAAGGCAAAGGCGGCGATTTATTTTACTCCGCATGGTGTTTTACAGCTACAGATCAGAATGTAGCTTTCTACCATCCTTCCTCTAAAACTTCCCAAGAAATGAGCAGCCTCTAGAACTTGGCAACAAGTAAACAATCACATTTATTAAGCCCACAGCTACAGAATTCCGGTAGAAGAGAATTAATCAATAGTTTAGTCTTTCCTCTGGCATCGGGAGCACACCACCACAGAAAGAAATTAGTTACAGCTGAGTTGCAGCTAAAAGATAGAGAATTTATCTAAGAGCTCTACGGGCAATCATTACCAGCGCGCACTGGTGCAATAAGCCGGCCGAAGCTTCCCGTCAGGCCTATGTGTGAATGCAGTGAAATATTAATGTGATACTAGACAAGAAATATGCCCTGGATTCCTAAATCTGAGACAAACACTCAGTCTGAACAATCCCAATCTCTTTCAGCAACGATCACGTTAATGCGCAGGACCACATGCAGAAGCTCACAATGTGCAGTGCAGTGCTGTTCATTGAGAGTGACATCCCAAAGCATTGTATAGTACAATGCAACGTAGTGTACCACAATAGTATGGGGAGGAGCAAAATTAGGGCCCGTTCACACAGGGGCGATTTGCGCTCCAACTTGAGTTGCTTCAAGTCACCCCAAGTCGCTTGACATATCAAATCCCATTCAAATGAATAAGAACCGTCTTAATGCACGCTACTGAGTCGCTCCGACTTCAAACAAAGGTTCCTGCGCGATTCCAAGGTGACCTCTATCCGACTTGTGCCCATAGAAGTCAATGGAAGTCGCCTCCAAGTCGGATCCCCATCTTAATGCAAGCGACTTTACAGTGAAAATAATAGAATTTTATTTGGGGCAAGCCCCTCCCTCCCTTCTCTGATTGGCCACAGGCAAAGTCGCTTGGCATACGTCGTGCTGTAAGTCGCCTGAAGTGGCGCCGAAAGTCACGCTACAATTGCCTAGCAAAGTCACGCCTAAGTCGGATTGTCCCAGTGTGAACGGGCCCTAACAGTTTATTTTTATGACTAATTTTCAATCATCGTTATTGATCGTAATTTTAACTGGTTCAGCCCCAGCGCAGTAAATAGGCGGTGGCTGGTTTTGAGCGGCTGTACCGGGACATAGCCTGCAGCTGCAGGCTATATCCCGGTATCGTTTTTTAGAGCGGACGGTCGACTATCCAGGGATAACGACCAATCTGGTTTGGGAGCCGCTCGGTCGTTACCACAGGGGGTGGGAGGGGACTTCTCCCCCCCTCCCGCCGCTCTTCTCCGGCCTCCCGTCCCACCGGGAGACTGGAGCGCCTCCGTCAGCTAGAAGGAGACCTGATAGAAGCCGTAATCGGCTCCGATCAGGTCTCCTTCGGCAAATTCCAGAAGCAACGTCACAACGTCACTTCCGGTTTACTCGGCAGCTAACGGTGCCAATTTTAACAAAATGACAGTATTCAGAATCACCGTTTTTAGCGATCTGAATACTGCGAAGTGCAAAGGAGGGATGGGGGGTCTTTTAGACACCCCCAGCACTCCATAAAGTGTACCTGTCACCACATATTACTATCACAAGGGATGTTTACATTCCTTGTGATAGCAATAAAAGTGATCTGAATTTTTTTTTTAAAGGAACAGTGTTAAAAATAAATAAATAAATAAAATTGAAAATAAAATTTAAAGCGTCACCGTCCCCGCGAGCTCGCGCAGCAAAGAAAATGCATACGTAAGTTGCGCCCGCATATGAAAACGGTGTTTAAACCACACATGTGAGGTATCGCCGCGATCACCAGAGTGTGAGCAATAATTCTAGCAAAATACCTCCTCTGCAGCTCTAACCTGATAACCGATAAAAAATTTTAAAGCGTCGCCTATGGAACTTTTTAAATACCGGACTTTGTCGCCATTCCGCGAGTGCGCGCAATTTTCAACCGTGCCATGTATGGTATCTATTTACTCTGCATAACATCCTCTTTCACAATATACAAAAAAATTGGGCTAACTTTACTTTTGTCTTATTTTTTAACTCAAAAAAGTGAAATTTTTCCAAAACAAATCACGCTTGAAAGACCGCTGCGCAAATACCGTGTGACAAAAAGTATTGCAACGATCGCTACTATTCTCTAGGGTGTTTGAAAAATATATATATATAATGTTTGGGGGTTCTAAGTAATTTTCTAGCAAAAAAAGTTTTTAGCTTGTAACCAACAAATGTAAAAAAAAGGGGCCCGGTTGGTAAGTGGTATAATAATAAAAAAGTATCCGATTGAAGCAAAGTTAATGGGACTACAGACAACCATAAATATTCCAGTACACAAGCTTAACATTGGAGAGTGTTTGAGCTGAATAGTCATGTTTGTATTAAAGCAGGTATGTTGGAGCTTCATTACTGTTAACTCTCACTGACTGACATTTAGTTTTTAGACACCTCCCAGCCCTTTAAGAAGTTTCAGAGGTCGGGAGGCAGAGGCGGGGAATTTCAGTCACGTGAACACCGTGACTGGCGACCACATGATCTGAAAGCTCCCAAACTCTATTTGCAAGTAGCGATCGAGAGCTTTCCGTTACCTATCGGCAACTGTACCAGGAGCACATATACACTATATTGTCAAAAGTATTGTGATGTGTGCCTTTACACGCACATAAACTTTAATGGCATCGCAGTCTTAGTCCGTAGGGTTCAATATTGAGTTGCCCCTCCCTTTGCATCTGTAACCACTTCAATTCTTCTGTAAAGGCTGTCCTCAAGGTTTAGGAGTGTGTCTATGGGAATATTTGACCATTCTTCAAGAAACACATTTGTGAGGTCAGGCACTGATGTTGGACGAGAAGGCCTGCCTCATAGTCTCTGCTATAATTCATCCCAAAGGTGTTCTATTGGGTTGAGGTCAGGGCTCTGTACAGGCCAGGCAAGTTCCTCCATCCAAAACTCGCTTACCCATGTCTTTACAGACCTTACTTTGTGCACTGGTGTGCAGTCGTGTTGGAACAGGAAGGGGCCATCCCCAAACTGTTCCCACAAAGTTGGGAGAATGAAATTGTCCAAAATGTCTTTGTATGCTGACACCCTACCCTTCACTGGAACTAGGGGGTCAAGCCCAATCCTGAAAAACCATAATCCCCACTCTACCAAGTCATTTGGACCAGTGCACAAAGCAAGGCCCATAAACATATGGATGAGCGAGTTTGGGGTGGAGAAACTTGACTGGCATGCACAGAGTCCTGACCTCAACCCGATAGAACACCTTTGGGATGAATTAGTGTGACGACTGTGAGCTAGGCCTTGTTGCCCACGTCAGTGAATGAACCACAAATGCACTTCTGGAAGAATGATCAAACATTCCCATAGACACATTACTAAACATTGTGGGCAGCCTTCCCAGAAGAGTTGAAGCTGTTATAGCTGCAAAGGGTGGGCTACTTTTTGTAGCTGCTGACTTTTAACTGGGTGGAACTCCGCTTTAAAGAGTATGTTACCCCATAATTTCATATTCCTGATATGTGCCTGCTGTACCATGTACTTGCATAAAGCAGTATCCTGTTCTCTATGTATCGTCCCCTTTGTGTGAAATCCCTGGTGTTAGTAGTGCTAGTCCCTCTGCTTTCCTTAAAAACTGATCACACTAGGTATGAGAGCACAGTGTGGTCACTTTTCTGGCTGCACTGACCACTTAGCTTGCTCCTCCCCAAACAACAATTCACTGGAAAGACCAGTGTGCTGTTGTTTCTCCTCCCCTAGCTCTCTGAGCTCCTTATGCATCTTAGAACAGAGGGAATGTGTTCGCTTATAAAGAAAAAAGGGGGGAAAAAGTATGTATAATAGTTTTTATATATAGACACACAATTGTTTTGCCTTTCATTTCTAATTTAAACTGTATGCATTGCTTTAATAAGTGAGGAGTCACATTAAAGCTCTGTGCATCATAAACAACGTATTTTTTCATATTTGTTTTTACTTTATTTTCCGTCCTTTATTGTATCTCAGTGTCCTGATTTCCTACAGCCTTCTTACAGCCATTTCCTGTGTGCATGTATGGACACCAGGTATAGCTTCTTTTTTCAGGTCAGGTTTTCTGTTATTGACAACACTTGGCCATGCCTGCATAATGTATGCTAAAACAGACACATATAGTCTATACTTTAAGGCTGTGTGACAGGGTGACAACATAGGAGCACAACAGGGACAGAGTGCTGTTACCTTATAACAGAAAACGAATGAGCAAGGACTATTCTGGCAGAATCAACATTTTTTTTTTTTTTAACTGAAGCTGTAGATTTATAAATATTGGAAATAACGTTTAAAATAATTTTCACACAGTAATGATTATATGAGATTTTGGTGACTGGGATTACATCTACTTTAATTGGTTATTACCACAACACATATATGGTACCTTAGGACCTCCTGCTTTGGTAAAGGGTCATGCAGGGTTCTTTAATTTGCTGTGGTGTGTTGGCAGTCCATCTATAATGAATGGGTTACCTGCAAGTAGAAAAGCTCCCTCCACATCCCCTCCCCCCTCCAAGCATATAATACAGGACCTGAGTTTGCAGGTTGGATTGAACATGGCCTGGTCCCTCAGCATTTAATACAGGACCTGAGTTTGCAGGTTGGATTGAACATGGCCTGGTCCCTCAGCATATAATACAGGACCTGAGTTTGCAGGTTGGATTGAACATGGCCTGGTCCCCCAGCATATAATACAGAACCTGAGATTGCAGGTTGGCCTGAACATGGCCTGGTGACCTTGGACTCTTTATTACAAGGATCCTTCCCTCACTCCAAATTCTATAAGTATTTACAGATCTGACACACTTTCTCTACCATTCATATATTGGACGAGGATATGGCCAGGTCATCATTTGAGAGGTTATGTGGAGAGAGATCTAGAGATAAGGGGATTATTTCAAACCTGTACAAATACCTTAATGAACTTGATACTTTAGCCATATCTACTGCTATGCTGAGTTGGGAAGCGGAGACAGGTCAGGAGCTCTCTGCAGAGGATTGGCTTGATATGGTCTCCAATATGCATAAATGTACTCGCTCCATTGCTATCAAGGAGACCGTGGTTAAGCTTTATACCCCTTGGTATTACACCCCTGATAAGTTCCACAGGTTTTCCCCTTAGTACTGGACAAATGAGAGAGAGGCATGCTCCTTCGCATCTTTTGGAGCTGTGAAGCTCTACGGTCTGTATGGCAGCAGGCCACTACAAAGGTGTTTCAGATTAAGGGCATGCCAATAACATTGCCTAACCAGATGTGTATCCTCTATGCTGAACTCCCAGAGGTCCTGCCCCCTCTCCAAAAACTGGCACATACACTATTCAGTGCCATCCAATGGGCTTAAGCCCTCAACTGACGGTCCCCATCTTTACCTTGGTCACAGGTGCTTCACCGTATGGAGTTAAAGTGGTTGTCAAGTGAGGGGAAAAAAAAGACAAGACAAAGGCATAATGAGCTAGTAGCATCGCATATTAGCTCATTATGAAATGCTTACCTTTAGAATGACGCTGTTGCAGCGACCCCCAAGCACTGCTGTGACCGGCGTCATGTTGATAGTGTCTTCTTCCAGGATCGCGGGCTCCGGCCAATCACAGCGCAGACTTCAGCGCTGTGATTGGCCGGAGCCACGCTAATGTGACTCCCAAACATGCTTATGGGAGCCATCATTTACGGCACACTTTGTGAAGAAACGGCCCAGTCGGGGTGTGTATCTTCACTGCGCATGTGCCGATGACTTTGGCACATGCATTTACACTGTATATCTCCTAAACCGTGCAGGTTTAGGAGATATGCAAGGCACCTACAGGTAAGCCTTATTATATGCTTACCAGTAGGTTAAAGTGGTTGTCAAGAGTTGACAACCACTGTAATAACACTGATGGGGAGAATATACCATACCATTATGGACTCCATGCGTATATTCAATCGTAAATGGGATTATTGGTCAGCCTATTAAACACCCAATGTATTAGTGAGACTTCCCCATCTGATCAAGGTCAAATACCTTTATATGTACCATATGAGCATGCCTGAAGATGATTGTAAACCTATATTTTCAAAATGTGTTAAGGCTGTCTCGTCTTCTGATTGCTGTTTAAGGCCTTGGCAGCCCTATGTATGAGATGCCAATATGCATATATGTACAAGCCACACTTCTTTTAACAATGTTTTTACTCTGATATGTAATACAATTTATATTGTTTTATAACTTTTGTTTCTGGAGTTTCCATTGTCTGAAGTACGTATGATAGTCTCCAAATTGCTGGAGGGTATTCTTCTTCTGTTCTAGGCCAATATATTAGAGCAGTTTTTCTAGGATTTGTCTGGTTTCAGTAACTCACACTTACGGATGTACTTAATCAAGAAATTATATGCATAATATCAAAACGTATCTAGACTTCCGGTTCCGGCGCTGCATGGAGAGGAGCTGAGAAGACCGAGCTCCGCTTCCCTGCCTCAGAAATCGGCTCCAAAAGCAGCTATATCCAGGAGGATTGACCACCCCAGCCTCCTAACTACTCCCAGGCACCAGATGGACCATTTTGTGGAGCGATCGGCTCCACGCACGCAGGCCGCTCCACAAGCACAGGGAGGAGAAGCGCCGCACGCCGCAGCCATCGTGGCCGCCGGCCCTCAGGTACTGACATACGCTGCCAAACTAGTGGCTCCCCCTCCACCATCCACGGACATCACGGGTGCCCACACTCCCCAGAATCCAGCAACATCCACCACATCTGACCCAGCCTCACCAGCCAGCATCGCTCAGGCGGTTGTGCTGCTAATCCAGCCGATCATCACTGAGGCTGTGGATGCAGCTGTACTTAAGGGCCTTGACCAATTACACTCCAACCTCCAGCAGCAGGCCAACAGATTAGATCAGGCAGAAGGCAGAATCTCCAGCATGGAGGATGACACCGCGGCCCTCTCAGCTGCTGTAGCTAGATTGACTACCACCCAAAAAGAACTCCAAGAGAAGGTTATTGACCTGGAAAATAGATCCAGAAGAAATAGTATAAGGATCGTAGGCCTCCCAGAATCCTACCCCCAAAGAGACCTTCCTAAATTATGTGCGGTGACTCTACCCGGGCTTTTGGGCCTCCAGTCACCATGTGTTGTGGAAAGAGCACACAGAATCGGTCAAGCTTCAGAATCCCGGGCCAAACCCAGGGCAGTCATTGTCCGTTACCTCAATTATGTGGACAAACAGGCAATATTGCAAACCTTTAGGAGAGCTCGCTCCCTAACATTGGAGGGGAATGACCTACTGATTTTTGCTGACTATTCGGTAGAAGTCACGCAGAAACGAAAAGCTTTGTCTCCTATATGCACTGCCCTTCATAACCAGGCTATTAGATTCAGCCTGGCCTACCCGGCAACCCTCTATCTGCACTCACCACAAGGGGAAAAGCTCTCTTTCACGTCACCTCAGGAAGCTGAGGCCTACTTAGAGGAAACCCTGCACACAGGCATGGATCAAACACCTTCCTCAGAGTCCAGGAACCTCAACTCTCCCAAAAAATCCTCTCTATTGCCTAACAAACCCCGGAGCAGACAAGCCCCCTTACAAAAGGGTCCGTTTCGGCCGCACCGAAACATCAGAGACACGAGACTGAACCAGAACTACTAAACCCATAATCAGATTGCAAAAATTCCAACTCAAGCCCAGCAGAAAACATTCAACTTTACTACAAAGTTCTTCTTTTTTATAGTTTATCTACAAGGACATATTCCATGTATGACCATAGCCGAATGATCAGCGAACTGTAAGTCTATTCACATAGGCTGGTCCTGAGGGGCCACCCTTTACCCACTCAACACCTACTGTCTATACTCAGTTTGTCGCTAAGCTACGAAGCTATGGACTGTTAATGTTAATGTTTAACTTTTAAATGTTATTTCTTCAAGCAGGTTGGATTTAAGCTCTTGCCTACTTTGGAATTGCAAGGTATTATGGGCACCCGCTGGTACCTCTTGCGTGCCCGTCAGGGGACAACTGTCTGAGGTGGGGGGCCTGCAACGGGTATCAGTGCGAGCCTATTCTCCGGGACTTTAAAAAGTCTTCTGGGTCTCCCCAGGTCAGCATAAGAACCGTCATTGCGATGTTGCATAGGTAACCCTTACAATGTGCATGTCTCCCTTTCCCCCCGTATCCTTCTCTCCCCCCCCCCTCTCCCCGTCCTATTCCCTCCCCCCCACCCCACCATCTCCCCTACCTCACCCCCCGTCTCCCCCCCTCCTGGTCTAGTCCTGACCTTTGGTCTTTTTTTTTAGGCAGGGGCGGACATTTCATTTATGAGGTGACCCCCATGCAGAAAAAAGTGAAGTCCATAATAGCTATGCTAAGTGACACACCCTCTCAGTGTTCGCATTGTTGTGGTACTATGATTCTCACATGTGGGTATGTTGTACATGTACATCTTCTATTCCCCAGCTCTAGAGGGCACTGTGGCGCCCATCACACCAGGTGGCCCTTCAATACAAACTGGTCATACTATCATACATCATGGATCCCCTCAGGGCTCGGGAATAACCTAAAAATAGTGACGTGGAACGTCAAGGGGCTTCGTTCCCCAAATAAACAAATGCAAATTCTTAGACATTTAAAGAGGTTAAAGGCTGATATAGCCCTTTTGCAAGAAACTCATCTTGGGGCAGACGATCTCTCCAGACTGCGTAAGCTGTGGGTGGGGGAAGTATACGGATCCCCCTCCGTGAAAAGAAAGGCTGGCGTAGCCATCCTTCTCCATAAACTTCTTCCAGCAAAAGTATGTAAGGTAGACACAGACGAGCTAGGGCGAAGGGCCACTATACATATAACACTGGCCAATAGAGAAATGGCCATATCCAACATTTACGCAGAAAATTCTCCCACTCTCTCTTTTTTTAGGGACCTTTCCACTTGGGCCCTGCAAGTTCCTGAATCTCTACACATACTTGGTGGGGATTTTAACTCCACCATGGACCCGGGATATGAGAGATCCACAGCACCGCTCAGTGCTTCGCCCTTGTCCCAAACAATCCTCCCTACTAGCCCAAACCATGGACTCCCTAAAGCTGACTGATGTCTGGCGAGCTAAACATCCTATGGACAAGGAATTTACTTTTTACTCCTCCCCTCATAAATCTTTTTCAAGAATAGATTATTTTTTTGCATCCTCTGCCATCCTACCGCTTGTGACCTCGACAGTCATAGAGAGCATGGCTATTTCTGACCATTCCCCCATGACTGCTGAGATCACAAGCCTCTCAGGTAGACCTTCGGGGTCGGCTTGGAGATTTCCTTCATACCTCTATAAAAATGAGGAACTAAAACATTTGCTCCAGCAAATGTGGGCAGAATATTCTGAAACCAACAAGGAACACCTCTCCACACCCAATCTATTTTGGGAGGCTGGGAAGGCGGTCCTCAGAGGACATATTATATCCTTTGCTGGGCAGTTCAAAAAGAAAGCCCGTGCTGGTTTTATGTCAGCCAGCAACACACTCCACCAAGCTCATAAGACACTCAACATATCCAGGACCCCCGAGAACATCCGGGCTTGGCAAGAGGCCAAAGCGACATTTGATCATTGGTCTGCTGAACAAGAGGCCATCCATAAATTTCAGGCATCTCTATTTTTCCACAAATTTGGAAATAAGGCGGGGAAACTGCTGGCTCGGATGTCCTCGGGTCGCTTCTCTCCTACCCACATTACAGCACTAAAAAACCCCTAAGGTCACATAGTTACCGACCCCTCCGCCGTGAATTCCTTACTCACGGAATACTATACTGCACTATACATTGAAGACACAATAGACACCCAAAAAGCCTCAGCACTCCTATCATCCATCATCTTACCCTCTATATCTGAGGAACAGTTGGAATTGTTAAACGCTTCCATTTCCAGAGAGGAAATTCAGAACACCATCAAGTCACTGTCAAATGGTAAGGCCCCGGGCCCGGATGGTTTCTCCTCCGACTTTTATAAACTCACGATAGAATTCACCGAAGACACACTATCAAAGGTTTTCAACTCCTCTTGGGAAGGAGGCCCCAATTTACCATCAAGCTCCCTAGCGCACATTAAACTGTTAGAAAAAAAAAACAAAGACCCTTTATCCCCTGGATCGTACAGACCAATCTCGCTCATTAATGTTGATGCAAAAATCCTTTCGAAAATCATTGCCTCCAGACTAGCCAAAATTCTTCCCACTCTGATCCACCCAGCACAGTCAGGTTTTGTCCAAGGTCGTTCAGCCGCGTTAAACATTAGAAAGGTGCTGCTCATGTTAGAATTTGCCAAACAACATCCTGAAAAAGATATAGCCATAATTTCATTAGACGCTGAGAAGGCCTTTGATAATATTAGTTTTAAATGGTTGTTCATGGTACTAAATGCAATAGGCTTCTCAGGCCCTTTCCTTGATTTCATACATAAAATGTATGCCAACCCCACGGCGCGCATTGTCACTCCCACTTTCATATCCCCGGTATTTCCTCTCACCAAGGGAACCCGACAGGGATGCCCTCTTTCCCCATTACTCTTTAACTTGGCCATAGAACCTCTCTCCAGACTTCTCAATTCTTCCAAAGGCATCAGTGGGGTTCCCATAGGGGATCAGATATGTCGATCGGCCCTATTTGCCGACGATATACTCCTGTTCTCCTCTGACCCTCGGAGCGATTTTCACCATCTAACCAATATTCTTAAAAACTTTAAGGACTGCGCAGGTCTTAAAATTAATCTAGACAAGAGTGAAGTTCTACTCCTTAACCCCCGGCTTGCTAAGTCCTGGAGATCGTCTCCCCCCTTAACATTTGCCGAAAATCACATCACCTACCTGGGTATACGTATCGGCAGGGATCCGTCCTCAATATATTCATTGAATTATCACCCACTCATAACAAAAATTATAAAGGAGTTGGATGGATGGGGGGCTCTTCCCCTCTCACTCTTCGGGAGATGTCATTTGGTCAAAATGGTCTCTTTTGCAAGACTGCTATATCCTTTACAAACGCTGCCCCTCTTACTAAAACATAAAGATGTTCAGAAAATACACAAGGCCATATCCAAATTCTTATGGAAGGGCAAACGTTCCAGAATTTCTCTCCAAAAGCTGTGCCTCCCGAAGGGTGAGGGAGGGATAGGCCTCCCCAGCCTTAGATTTTATAACCTTGCTTGCTTACTGAGAAACGGGCTAGACTGGATCACTGGTCGTTCCACCTACTCCAATTTCCTTCTAGAGAAAGCACGAGCCTCCCCCTATGACCTTAAGGCATTACTTCATACGAATATTTCTGCCCTACCACCCCACTTGAAAGGGAGCCTGGTGTTCAGAGACACTGTCCTAGCATGGAGGGAAACACGCAAGCTACTTAATCTCCCTTCGGCAATCTCCCCAAGCCTACCTATTTTGGGCAACCCCAGCTTCCCAGCATCTTTAGACGCCCAAGCTTTCTCACAATGGTCGGCTAAGGGTCTCCGGTGGGTCTCCCAATTATATAAACCAGGGAAAAATACCTTAAAGGACTTTTCGGAGATAGTGAAGGATTTCTCCCTCCCACCATCACATGTATTTCACTATCTCCAGATCAGATCATACCTAATGTCATGCCAAGGATCCTTCTCGGACCCATGCAAAAGCTCATTCATAGACACTTGTATGGCAAATAACAACTACTCTATCTCGCACATTTATGGGGAGATCATCAAATTTCATGCCGCCAAACATTCTCTAACTCCCTTTCGCCCATGGGGCATCATCTTCAATAACAAAGAGGCGCCGGAACTCATCCTCTCGGGCTATAATAAGATCCGCTCACTCATTATTGCAGAAACCTGGAGAGAGACACAATTTAAAATAGCTCACAGAGCGTATCTCCCTGCCTGGCTCAATCCAGGTTCTCAATGTCGCAGCAGCTGCCCATGGTGCAGCTCCCCTAAACCGACTCTCCACCACAGGCTTTGGACTTGCCATCACATCTCTCTTTTTTGGGACAAAGTACTAGATTACATAGGTTCAGTCACTGGTCACTCACTTCCCAAAGATGCTATGCTGTGCCTCTTTAGTGTATTATCGCCTGGACCTCAAACTCTCACGGATTCCACAGTAAAGATATCCAACTGGAGTCATCTCTGCTTGCTTTCAGCCAGGAGAGCTATAATGCAAAGCTGGATACACACTTCCCCCCCCCGGAATGGCCTATGTCAAACAAGCACTATTTTCTCTACTATTTCTGGAGAAACAGGACACCATCAAGTCAAACCTAAAATCCACAAAAAAATTCTTCTCGAAATGGAGGAAGTTCATAGAACACTCTTTCAACAAAACTGAGATCCCCCAGTTCATGGACCCATTCAAACTCTCAGAGTGGTACTTGACAGCAGACTTATCCAATACACTAGGCAAACCCAAAATATAACCGGAGACCCACTAGACCCACCAGCCCTCAAAAGCAATTGCCCCTATCGTTCCACCCCATCAATCACCAACCTCACTCTACCCCCCGAACAACTGTTGGGTTCACCTAAAAAGTCAACATGCCCTTTACCTTGAAATCATTCAATCACTTTTCCTTTGCTCAATCGTGAGAACACCACTTTCTTTCACAGCACATAAAAACTTCTTATTCACTGGAGGAGACTTGCTTGCTAATCTGTGCAACATGTGCCAAACTGTTGATGTTATACATTGTCTTTGTCACACTAATTGTAATCTGTTCAGATGCCTTACCTATAAGGTATTTTCTGCACTATTTTCTACATTATATTTCTTTGTATTTTTATAAAACTCAATAAAAATATTTGTAAAAAAAAAAACATATCTTATTTTCTGATGCCTTGATTCTTTATTTTGTTTGTTAGTAGTTTCTCTTTTGTTTAATTATTTTTTGCCACTGATGCTATATAGAGAGATATACTCTTGGTTGTGTCTATCCTGCTTTATGGATGTAATTGCAGATCACTCAGAAAACAAAAAATGCGCCTCCCTCCCTAACATCTATACTAACTAATCTATACTAACTAATCTATGTAAAAAAGATGTATATACTTATCTATTTTCAGCCCGCTCCAGTCCGGTCATGTGATTCGGCTCCCCTGTGTCAGCCCACTGTGGCTGACAACAGCTGGGAAAGCCGGGAGCGATGACATCCCCCCTAGGTTCCGATGTCCCTGCACCTGCCGCTGGCTGACAGAGGAGATGGATCATATGACTGGACTAGAGCAGCCTGAAAATAGATAATTATATAAATCTTTTCTAAACAGGTTAGTTAGTATAGGTTAACACCTAAAACAAATATAATGAAAAGAATGCAATCATGCTAGTAATAACACCAACGAAATTACAAATTGTATTGTGTGCCCCTTAATAGATCAGATAAATGTACCTGCGACTTTCAGCAGATTAGCCAGTGACAGCAGCTTTGATGCCTGCTTGTAGCTGGTGGAAGACTGAGAAATACACTTCTTGATGAGGCTAAGGCGATCGGAACACAAACGCACTGCAATGACAAAGAGCAAGACAAAGATTATATAAAGGCCCCCCATAAACCATGTCAAAGTACTCTGGTAAGCGCAAATTAGGTTTGAATTGGCCACATATTCCCAATGCAATTTTAGTATACCAACCTTTTCAGTCAGTGATTTCTCCATACCTGGAACAGCCACAGAATAATTCAATATATTAAAAGCTTTACAGGATCACTTCTTCAAAATCTGCAAAATTTACATAGCCAAGTTTTTGTTTTAAAATATATAGCAGCACAATGTACCCTTTCATGCTAGCTGCTCGGCATGCTATAGAGCAGGCAAAGGGGAATCATAAAAATATTAAAAGACTGGACTTTTGCTTCAAGATTTCGTTAAACAGAAAACACGTTACCAACAAATTTTTATGAAAAAACTTAGGTAGTTATTATTGCAGACACCTTCAGGGCTAGCAAGTTGTAGAACACTGCAAAGAGCTCCATACATTATGAATGTCAGTTTAGGAAGTTCTTCTGCATGTGGGAGGAAGTGAGGAGACCAGTAGCTCGAACAAGCCCAATATTGCTCAATCCAGCCATTTCCATTACTTCAAGTATAACTAAAGGCAATACTTTTTTCGTTTTGGATAGAGCGGAGGGGGATTAGACTGTTTGTCAATTTATATTGCTGTCTGTGCCCCCAGGTAGGTAGATTCACCTTATGTGTTCTGTTTACTATTATCATTGTAAGTGAAAGTAAAAGAAAATCTCAAATTTTGGGTTGTCCCCAGAAAAATAATAGAAGGGAAATCTTTCAATGGGGACACTAGTTCTGGTGGCCTGTAGATCCCCAAAGAATTCCCTTAATTTGCAGGGATTTCTCCTCACTTCTTGTTTAGCTATGGGACAGGAAGTGAAGAGAAATCTCTCCAATGGGACACACATTGCAAAATAACAATGTGACAGGAGTTTATATCCCTTCCTTGCTCTATCCAAAATTAAAAAATAAGCTTTGCCTATAGTTAGTTATTCTTTAAAGTGGATGTAAACCTGATTCATGAAATTTGAGCTGGGCACATATATCTGCAGTGTTTTCTTATTTCTCTTCAAAGCCCTAAGTCCCATGGCTTTCTGCTGCTCCATTCTTCTGTTATCAGCATGATAACTTCTGACAACTTCTCCGACACAGGAGATAAAACCAGGCTGAATTTTGTGTCAGGTGGGTGTGATGAATAGATTATCAGAAAGTTGCTCTACTCACAGCATAGCTCTGAAAGTCTCTGCCTATGTGGAAGGGTGTGTGTGTCTTTCCTCCAATCAGCTGTCTCCCATTGTAATCCAACACCACACCGGTACTGCTGGATGGGGGACTGACAACTCTAACACGATGTGCACTTTTTGAAAACTATATAAAGCTTAAGAGAGCAGATATGCATGTAAAACTTATGTAGGAGGACTGTGGGTATCTTAACTGTCTACCCGATTGTATGATATATGGTCTGTTTGTTTTGCCAGACCCTCACAGCTGGTTAATTTTGCTGATCTGACAGATCATATATCTGAAACAAAATCTGACTGTGCGTGGTCAGCTTTGGACCTTATCTGCAGTAAACAAATATACTGTATTTTCTAATTTGGTAAAAGGTTTCAGGTGTCCGCATCTGATGGAGAAGGATCTGTTAGTAAATGTGAAATTGACTTTTACAGTCTTCAAGGCAACCCCAATTTAACCATAATGCTTTACTCTTTTCAAGATGCAAATACAACTTTAATTAATGAAGAATCCTTGGACAGAGAAGACATTTTATTCTAGCAGAACCTCATAAGAGAATACTAAGGGCACATTCTCACTAGCCTGCAAGCTAAATTCCATGCCTGCTGGTGACACTTCACTCAATTCTATGTAGATCAACAGACATAGTATGAATGAGCCCCAATAGTCCATGCTTAAAACAGAAGTATGGGATTCATCTTTATTTTGGAATCATAATTACCTAGGTAGATGCAGAATATGTCACCCACCGGCTCTAACACTGAGAACTGAGTGATCAAAAACCGCTGATCGCTCAGTTCTCAGAGCTCAGTGAGCAGAGAGCTAGTGACTGTCAGTCCCTGGCTCTCTGCTCTGCTCCCCCGCGCTCACTGGAGTGCTGAGCTGTTAAGGGGGGTGGGAGCGGCTGGCTCGGACTCTCAGGGGCTCACTGAGAGGCTGAGCCAGGTGCTGGACCAGGCTCCTGAGTGCATCCTGTCCATAGGG
This sequence comes from Glandirana rugosa, assembly GCA_018402905.1. NCBI lineage: Eukaryota > Metazoa > Chordata > Amphibia > Anura > Ranidae > Glandirana > Glandirana rugosa. Next base: position 657,877 of record BLSH010222815.1, on the reverse strand, counting down.
CTGCGATCTTTCTCAAGCCTGGATCAGCTCTGTGAGGTCAGCCCGCTGTCGGCTGAAATTGGGTCACAAGAGTGCAGAACTAACTGCACTCCTCTTATCCACAGGAGAAGTACAGCCAAATGAGCTTTAGCGATACTTCTTTAAAATCTTTATACTCCCTTTAGCACCTGACCCCAATCAATTTACGCACCTTAATGACATGTACCAAGCAACAGGAGGAGCATAATACCATGCTGCAAAGTGTTTTATTCTAAGGGTTCAGGTGCTCACTGTGAAGGTAGTTTTCTCCCAAATAAAAGTTTTACTTGGAAGTGAATGTATGGTAATAAAAAAAAAAATCAATATTGAAAGCTCTTGTGAGCAGGGCCCTCCCAACCCCCTTGTCGTATTGTAACTATATTGCCTTCCTTTTTGTTAAGTGTTGCACAAACAGCTGGCACTATATAAATTCTGTATAGTTATAATAATAAATGTGAATATAGATCCAGTGGAAGAGGAAGAAGCCCTAATTAAAAGATAGAGCTGGTACTGAACAGGCAGCATTTGAATCCTACATAGTCCATAATTTGTAGTAGGGGCACAACAGGGTCAAAGTTAGAGTAAGGACATGACATTAATCCTGATAGACAGTGCTCAACCCTGATCCTCAAGGATTGCAAACAAGGAATATTTTCTTTGGTAATATAAACCAGGTGTGTCCAACCTTTTGACGTTCCTAGGCCATATTGGAAGAAAAGAAAATGTCCTGGGCCTAACATAAAATACACTAACAATAAGGATAGCTGAAGAACAGAAAAAGTCAGCCAGATCACAATTTAACGATCACTGATATAGATAATGTACCTGAGTACTAAAACTTACATTTTTTTGTAATATTTTCTTATTATAAAAGTAAAAGAGGGCAATAGAAAATGAATGCAATAATTTACATGGTTTTTGATAAACTAACACACCAATATCTGGTTTGATGGATGTAGTAGCAACTCTCAATGAATTCCCAATACGAGCCGCTCTGTGCATAAAACAGTCACATAATTATACTGAATGCAGAGAGAGAGCTGTCAGATTTTGATGTTGGAGGTGGGCGGGACCGAACAGCTATCAAACGCCAGCCAATGGGACAGGGGCTGGGCTGGTGTTAGCTGTTTAGTCCCGCCGATCTCAGCGTGAAGATCTGACAGCTTGTGTCTTTCTCTCTGCATTCAGTGTAATTATGTGACAGTTTCATGCACAGAGCAACACGTACAAGCAGTGTGCTCTGTGTATTGTAAATCTTCTCATCTCTTCTGCCAGTGCCACCTGTTAATACCATCCAGTGCCGCCTGTCAGTGCCAATCAGTGCCACATGCCAGTGCCATCTGCCAGTACCATCCAGTGTCGTCTGTCAGTGCCAATCAGTGCCAACCAGTGCAAACTGTCAGTGCCACCTGCCAGTACCATCCAGTGCCACCTGTCAGTGCCAACCAGTACCACATGCCAGTGCCACCTGACAGTACCATCCAGTGCCACCTGTCAGTGCCAACCAGTGCCACATGCCAGTGCCACCTGACAGTACCATCCAGTGCTGCCTGTCAGTGCCAACCAGTGACACCTGCCAGTGCTAATCAGTGCCACATGCCAGTACCATTCAGTGCCACCTGTCAGTGCTAACCAGTGCCACCTGTCAGTGCCATCCAGTGTCACCAATCAGTGCTGCCTATCAGTGCCGCCTGCCAGTGCCACCTATCAGCGCCAATCAGTACTGCCTGTCAGTGCCCAGGCACAAGTAGGCTGCATATGAAAATTGTATATAAAAATATAAATATTTTTTTAAAAACTGTCATTTTCGGTTTCAGCACCAAAATTTCCATTCGGTGCACCACTAAATTTTGATCTTTGTGTGCTTCATCTTTGAATTTAGTTGCTCACAAATATAGGTGCTGCCAAAAACGGATGGCATGATTAAGGCCTCACTGTGAAGAGTGGGGTCTCTTTCTCTGGGAAGATAAATCGTTTAAAAGTCCAATAAAGAGACAGTGCAAATTTTTTCTTTGGCCACATGTGTTTGCTAAGTGTAAATGCATTTTTTACAAAAGATTCCAGAAAAACCCCAACATGTTTAAGTTTACGATTTTGTGTTGGGCCGCATTCATAGTCATCATTGGCCACAGCTTGAACGCCCCTGATATAAAAGGGACACATCTGGCACCCTCTATGAAGAACAAAACCATGTACATGTAAATAAAGCGAGTTTTGTCTTGTGCAACCCTCCAACACCATAGTTGATCATTTAGCCTTCGTACCCCCAAAGCCACACAAGCCATACCAAGGCTGGTAGTAGAAAAAGCTAAAAGAGATATTTCACCCATTGTACATCAGGTCCACCAGAGATAAAAATAGAGATGTGGACGCCAACTTGGTTCTCTTTGCAGGTTGGCAAGACAGAATCCAGCTTGCTGGTACCCTAGCAGATTGAGCAAGAATCTAGAACTATTTACTATACACAAGAATCAGTCAATGACAGTCTGCAGCATGATGTCTAACCAGTGGCTGCCCTAGGCCCTAACCTATATTTGCTTTGTATGTAAGTCTGGGAAGAGATCAGAACTGCATGCACTGTCAAGGATCTCAGGCACGGAAGCAATGCACTACTTGTCTTGATACCTGAATATTTAAAAAATGCTCCTATGTTGAAAGGGTTAGCAAAAATCTAACAACATGAGAGAAAAAAATCAGCAAACATTAATAAAAACATGAATCTGCCAACAGTGTAAGTTATCAGCTACTGGAATTGTTCTCGGAAACCTCTGACTGCTGATCACTCTTCTCTTACATGATGTGGAGAAATACATAGAAGGTTGTCCGCCAGTGATCCCAGTGTACACTAAGCTGCTGGGCAGCCCCTCATTGGATATCCAAACAATTGGACTGACAAAGTAGAAGTGTAGACATTTATCACAATTGGAGAACACAGAGCGCAGGAGCAGATGTTCCACGCAGACAATAATGCAGAGTGGGCTACAGATGCTGAACACAGAGCTGTGAGCTCAGAAACGAGATAATGAAAGCCACATTAAGCAGTGAAGTGTGCGCGCCTCTAATAAGTAATCAGTATGCAAAACGGCAATGTTCTGGAGTAGAACAAAAGCTGCTGGAGAACTTTCCCCAAGGTAACCAAATTACACTGAAACAACTTGCAGCCACTTACTACTCCTCAATAAACTCCCCTGTCTGCTCCAGCCAGAGCCATCATTCTTGTGTACAGATTAAGAGAGCCGTCTCAGGAATAAACTATATTTATTTGGCCATTTCCAGCGTGCATCTACAGCATTAGTTATAAGTTAGCATATCACTGCTTATAAAGCTGAGACCAGCCTGCTGGATGGAGATATAAAAATGTCTGTATGTGTTTAATGGATATTCCAATGGTCTTAAGTGTTTTAAGGAAATGAAAAAAGACCTGTGTATCAGAGAATGTTTGTTCTTCCCTTTAATATTAGATGCAGACTATTTCATAGATGCATACTCGGGTGATATTAAAAGCAGACACCAGAAGTGTATAAAAGTGCAAGTTGACTAGGTGGCCTCATTCCCGCTGACAAAGTCACGCCAGGACGTAACGCATACTGGGGAGGAGCTACGTATGACGTCATCCGCAGCCATTGTATTGGTTTCTGTGTTTGTAATATAAACACTCTTTCCATGCACTTATGATAAGTGCCGGCTTTGTAAGTGAGACTGTTTTTATTCATTAAATTTTTAAGCTATACAGAGAGCACTAGATGTTTTTTGATTGCATCCCCCACATGTACCATGGATTGAATTCCACTGTAGGTGCCAGGTCTCCATAGGAGGAATTGTGTCCCCAGTGAGGGGAATGCGTGCTTAAACCTTTGGGTCTGAATAAGGAGGTGAGTGGATGTGTGTGTCTTTGGAGGGAGGGAGTGGTTACAGCACACCTGTGTGTTTTAACCACTTCAGCCCCAGAAGGATTTCCCCCTTTATGACCAGAGCACTTTTTGCGATTCAGCACTGCGTCACTTTAACCACTTGCCGACCGCCAACCGTAGGTTGACGGCGACAAGGTGGTTCGTTATCGCAAATCGCCGTCATACGACGGCGGCTGCGATAACGTGCACTGTGTGCTCACTGTGTTCGGGGAGGGCAAGGGAGTGGGTGCCGCGGCTTCGATTGCCGCCAGCTACCCGCGATGCCCCGCCCCCACAGAGTGAAGGAACGGAGGTCCGTGTATGTAAACACGGACCTCCGTTCTGTGAAGGGGGAAGGGCTGTGATCACAGCCTTCCTGTATACGGAGGCTGTGACCACTTCCCTTTCCCAGCTAGGGCAGTCCCCCCACAGTTAGAACACGCCCAGGGAACATAGTTAACCCTTAGAGCGCCCCCTGCAGGTTAACCCCTTCACTGCCAATGGCATTTACACAGTAATCAGTGCATTTTTATAGCACTGATCGCTGTATAAATGCAAATGGTCCCAAAAAGTGTCAAAATGGTCCGACATGTCCGCTGAAATATCGCAGTACCGCTAAAAATCGCAGATCACCGCCATTACTAGTAAAAAATAAAAAAAATAAAAACCCCAAAAATGGCGCCGTGGGTGAGGGAACGGGAGGGGCT
>BLSH010222815.1:575419-637754 GCA_018402905.1 Glandirana rugosa | reverse complement strand
TCTTGCACATGATAAGATTTGCACAAGAATATTCACTATTGATTGGATATATACCAGAGTTTGTTAGATTTCAGTTTTTTTCAGTTGTTTCTGGTGTAAGTTACGGAGCCTTTTTTCTCTAACAGCCCAGGAGATTCACGTGTGTAATATCACTTTGGCACATTGCACTTTATTTTATACTTGGCACAATATCACATTATTTTATATATTTATATATTTCACATACTGTATTTGTTTTACATGAATTTGTTTATTATTAGTTGGGGCACATATTGAGCAAGAAGGGAGGTAATGCATGGATGTAGTTGGCATTTCCTTTTTATCTCTCACATATGCTATATGGTTTAGAGATTGTTATACTGACGTACCCACTCCCTCTTTTTTACACCTACACAGTGCTATATTTTGAGTCAGTTGCCAAGAGTTTCTCCATTCTAGATATAATAGTGCCAGCATACTGGAAATTTTATGAGAAATTTAGAAAGTTTTTACAGTGACCAATTTTATACGTTTTAAGTTTTATATTTATATTTATATACTCACATTTCCCTCATCCACTCCAATTACTGAAGGACTGTATGTGAGTGGGGAGCAGCGCCAATACCACCACTAATTACTTCCTATATTACTAAACTACACTTCAGTGCAGTTTTGGTGGAGGCAGCAGCTCCTAGAATAAAGGATTATCCGTTTGCGCGGAACATATAATATTTACTTTTGTTTGTTTTGTCTATGTCTTAACTGGAGGGCTAGGAGCTTGCCTGCTTTGTTTCCCTGAGAATAATGGTTTAATTTGAGTCTTTTTATATACTTTTCTTGATCTGCAATTAATATTGCTCTTAATTCGTTCCTTTCCTCATTTAATTGTTTAAAAAGCTTCTCTTGTGTGGGGTCTTTTGTTTCTTTTCCAATTTAGAGATATTTTCTAGGATTCTATTTATTTCATGGGCTCTCCTTTTTTTTTCCCTAGCGGCTGCTTGGATTAATAGTCCTCTTGTATATGCCTTGTGGGCACACCATAGGCTGAAAATGGAGGTCTCATCATTGTCATTTAACACAAAAAATTCTTCTAGTTTATTTTTTATCACTGATATGGATTTCTCCTGTGATAGTATTAATGTGTTGTTTCTCCACATTGAGGTTCTGTTGTTATTCTGATCCAGAACAATGCTCATAGTAATAGTAGCATGATCAGACCATGTAATGTTCATTATTTTGGTGTCTGTGACTTTTTGCAGGAGATGCCTATCAGTGATGAAAAAGTTGATTCTTGAATAAGAACTATGTACATTAGAATAAAAGGTAAAGTCCTTTTCTGTTGAGTGTAGGCATCTCCATGGGTCATGGAGATCTTCCAGGGAGAAAATACTGGCCAGTCCTTTCCTTGTGGAGCGGGTTCCTTTGGTAGTGTCCAACATCGGTATCATTGGGGCGTTAAAGTCCCTGCATAGTACAATATTGCCTTTCTGGATTTTTCTAATTTTTTTCAGTGTCTTTTGGATAAATTGATGTGGATTCTTGTTTGGAGCGTAAATATTCGTTATAGTAAGTAAAGTATTTTCAATCTTCGTCACTAGAATAATGAACCTTCCTTGGGGGTCTATTTTGGAGTTCAATAGTTGAAAAGAGATAGTGTATTTGATGGCTATGGCCACTCCTTTTTTTTTCTTGCGATAATTCGCGAGGAATACATTAGGAAATTTCGAGTGTGAAAATTGGGAAGGGTTGTCTTTTTCAAAATGGGTCTCTTGTATACAAAGTATGTCACTGTTTAGTTTCAGAGCATCGTTCCATAATGATTTCCTCTTTACCGGATTATTGAGCCCCTTTAGGTTTAACCACTTCAGCCCTGGAAGGATTTCCTGCTTTAGGACCGGAGCCCTTTTTGCGATTCGGCGCTGCGTCGCTTTAACTGACAATTGCGCGGTCGTGCGATGTTGTACCCAAACGAAATGTGCGTCCTTTTTTTCCCACAAATAGAGCTTTCTTTTGGTGGTATTTGATCACCGCTGCGTCATTTCTGATCGCCACTATAAACAAAAGAAGAGCGACAATTTTGCAAAAAAACCCAAATTTCTTACTTTTTGCTAAAATACAAATCCAAAAAAAAAATATAAAAATACCTTTTATTTCACCGTTTTTGGCCGATTTATATTCTTCCTCATATTTGCGATAAAAAAAATTGCAATCAGCGTTTATTGATTGGTTTGCGCAAAAGTGGTCGCGTTTACGGATGATGAGAATTCATTTTTTGGGTTTTTTTTTTTTTACTAGTAATGGCGGCGCTCTGCGATTTTTAGCGGTACTGCGATATTTCAGCGGACATGTCGGACTATTTTGACACTTTTTTGGGACCATTGGCATTTATACAGCGATCAGTTCTATAAAAATGCACTGATTGCTGTGTAAATGCCATTGGCAGTGAAGGGGTTAACCTGCAGGGGGCGCTCTAAGGGTTAAGTATGTTCCCTGGGCGTGTTCTAACTGTAGGGGGACTGCCCTGGCTGGGGAAGGGAAGTGGTCACAGCCTTCGTATACAGGAAGGCTGTGATCACAGCCCTTCCCCCTCACACAGAACGGAGGTCCGTGTTTACATACACAGACCTCCGTTCCTCCGCTCGGGGGGGCCATCGCGGGTAGCCGGCGGCAATCGAAGCTGCCGCACCCGCTCCCTGGCCCTCCCCGAACACAGTGGGCGCGCGCGCTCACTAGACTCGTGAGCGCGGCCGCCGTCATATGACGGCGATTTGCGCTCACGAGCCACCTTGCCGCCGTCAATTGCCGATCGGCGGTCGGCAAGGGGTTAAAGAGAAAAAATATTTTTGTCACCTTAGTGGTAGTCTTCTGTGAGAGATAGCATTGTTATTATTTGAATTGGATCCTTTAAGATAGAAGAATGTATTCAAGGTATGGTTGGTTCCGATATTTGGTATCATCCTCTGTCAGAAAATAAAAAAAGATTTTGGGAGAAAAAGAGATTAAATAAAGGTAGTTTAGGACTACTGTAAAAAGATGTAAGAGTTGGGTTGCAACTCTTGCGTGCAAAACCTTATGCACTTTTAAGGTAAAGTGGGGGTACACAGAGGGCTGTAGAACCGAAACGCCATTAACTGATGTCGAACTTTAGGCTAATCTTAATAAAACTCCTGAGAATTCCGTAAAGGGTGCCGGTGTTATTACATTTTTTTTTGTTTTTTTTCATCCATAGTTGGTGTTCCATTGTGATGTCACTTTTCCTGGTGGGTTTTTGTTTGAAGTGTTTCCTTCCTCTGGGGGTAGGAGACCCCAATTCCTCAATAGTTTTAGGCCTTCTTCCAGGGAGTATATTGGGAATGATTTATCATTCTTTTCAATCATTATTTTTGTGGGAAAACCCCATTTATATATTATCTTATTGTTGCGTAGAATTTTGGTGATTGGGTTTAGATTTTTGCGGGCTTGAATGGTGGCTTGTGATAGATCAGAGTATAGCATTATTCCTGCGTAGGGGTCTGGTAGTGGTGAATGCTGTCTAGCGAACTGCATTCGCTAGATAAAAATGAATTTTATCGATTACGTCTCTTGGTAATCTTTCTGGTATATGTGCTGGTTTTGGGAGTCTGTGCGCTCTATCGATGGCAAGTTCATATTTTGGTACTGTAGGTAGGAGGTCCGCAATCATTTTTTGTAGGAATTTTTTCAAATCATTATTTTTTTACATTTTTGAGTATCCCGCGAAATTTAATATTATTGCGTCTGGACCTGTCTTCTAAATCTGCCACTTTAAGTTTGAGGTGTTTTATTTCGTCCTCGAGCGCAAAATGATCATCTATCAGGTCGTTATTAGCTTCGTAAAATCTGTCATTTTGGTTTCTATGTAATCCACCCTTTCTCCTAGTTCCTCAATTTCTCTCTTAAAGCTGTGTATGAAAGCCTTCATATCATGCTGTAAGGCTCCTCTTAATGATTTTAGCCTCTCTTTTAAATCAGTGTCTATGACTGCTGTGCCAGAGGTTGGAAAGGAGTCAAGTTTTTCTCCATAGAGATTGCTAGAGAATACATTGTCACAGTCATTATCAGCATTACTTACAGTTTGGTCTGATCCAGACAGTTTTCTTCTCTGTTTCAGTGGGCTGGCCACATCTGAGAGATATGCTTAACTTTCTTGAATTTGTTGTTGAGACTGTACATTTCTCCCGTACTTTACAGAGGAGATCACGGGCTGCATTTCTGTGTGCACTGAGGAGGAGGGGGCAGCGCCATCTTCTCTCATGGGGTATTCTGCTGCGCCGCAGAAAACCTCCAATTTGCGGGGTTCGTCCCACGATTTCCGCATCTTCATGGATGTCTCCATGTTGCTCTCACCCTCCTGGTTCCGGTGGTGCCTTCGGTTCCGCTCTCCGTCGCCTCTAGCCGCTGCAGGGAGTCCCGATTCACAGGAGCTCTGCTAATGTGCGTCCATAGACCTCCGTCGATGGCCATGCCCCTTGCATGCAAATCATTTAAAGGATAAGCTCACCTTTGGAAACAATGTTCCCACTCCTGCAGCCGTTACCTCCAGTGACAGCAAGCGGGGATTTTCCCAAAATTAGAGCTTTTTTTTTAAGCCATAGGACATGGAGCTTAAATGTGCAAAACAATTTAAAGGAGATCTATGGTCACCGTACACTTTAATTCTATAACATTAGCATTGTAATAGCAATACAAACAGTAATTATTTTTGACAATCTAATATAAGCTTACTTAAAAAAAAAAATAATTTCATGTGAGTGCTGCCTGTCTGCTGGCCATCTCTTTCCACAGCTTCCTGGACTCCCTGCATGCTTTACAGATGCTTCTCTTCTGCTGTATACTTTCAATTTCTAAGGACTACATATCCCATGGTACCTTTCTTCGTGCAAGCAGTGATTCCCGTACTGACTCCACCAACCTGAATTCCTCTTCTCAGCACCTCTGTTGTTCAGAAGGCAGGCTCTGTGAAATGTGTGACACAGCAGTGCCTACTCATAGGGCATAGTGACTATGTGTCACAGAATTTAAGGAAGTAAATGTGTGGCAATCTTTAAAATATTTTGCAAACTTCAAGATCATTCAGAGTAATAGCAATGTGGAAATTAACACAGGATCTTAAAATCTGACCATAGATACACTTAAAGATGCATTTCACCAGAATGCAGAACCTACTGTAAAAGCGAAGCTCCACCCAAAAGGGGAAATTCCGCTTTAATGCCTTCTCCCCAGCTCCTGTTTGGGAAACTGAGCTTTTGCGGAGGAAGGGGGTGGGAGCGGGTACCCAATTTTGACAGGTACCTGCTCCCACTTTTGTTCCTTGCCTAAGGTGACCGGAAGCAAAAGTTCTCCTTCCCCAAGTCTTCAGAGACACATGACAGGTCCCAGAAGACTTCGGGAACAGTCACAGATTGCAGCTCTGCTCGCACATGTGCAGTGGGCACCTGACTGTGAAGCCCTAAGCTGTCACAATCGGGCGCCCATAGTGAAGGAGGACACAGAGGGAGGACACAGTGTGAAAACAGCAGTAGTGAGTGCATCGCTGGATTGTGGGGCAGGTAAGTGTAACTTTTTGTAGCTGCTGAATTTTAATAAACAGAAAAATTACTGGAACTCCGCTGTCAAGAGTCTGTCTGCATCTGTAACAGTACTGTATACTGTACGAAATACATCATAATGCTCATCAAGGGTCAATGAATGAAACACATGAGATACAAAGTTGAACAAGAGTGACATCACAAACAGCTGTGGCAGAGAAATGGGGGCACGCTATCACACGGATTAAATAAATGAAAGTGGTCTTAAACCTCATACATGAAATCTGAACAAAGCATATCCCCTCTATAGCGTGTACTTGTCTAACTCCAGAGCACTAAGTGTAATTTCTGTCTGCAGCTTCTTTCCTCTGCTATCAACAGGAATCACTTCTGACAAGTTTTCCTGACGCCAAGAGAAAAATGGTTATGGGGAGGGATCTCCAGCTGATTCCTGTTCCTGTGTGCTGTGTAGAGGGGGGTGTCCCTTCCCTCCAATCAGCTCTCGCCTCACTGAGCTCTGCAAAGTGTAACTTCAGCTCTCTGTATCCATTTTTCTGAACTCTCAGACAAGCTTTACGATTCAGCACTTTGGACGGATGTAAAGATGAGAAGATTGTAGATATTCAGGTATAACTTACAGTATGTAGGAGGATCTGTATCAGATATGTGCATCACCTGAGGTCAATCCCTTCACTGGGTAAGGGTTTACAACCACTTTATGAAGCCTTTGAGGCCTGTGAACAAGAATGGTAAGTGAATCTATTACAGTTAATATACAGGTGCATCTAAAAAAATTTGAATATCATCAAAAAGTTAATTTATTTCAGTAATTCAATTCAAAACGTGAAATTCATATATTATGTAGATTCATTACACACAGAGTGATATATTTCAAGCATTTCTTTCTTTCTTTTAATTTTGATGATTATGGCTTACAACAGACCCAAAACTCATTATCAGATTGAGTAGACTCATGGTGTCACAGCTAATTAACTCAAAACACTTGTAAAGGTTTCCTGAGCCTTTGAAATGACTCTCTGTCTGATTCAGTAGGTTACACAACCATGGGGAAGACTGCTGACCTGACAGTTGTCCAGAAGACAGTTATTGGCACCCTCCATAAGGAGGGTAACTCACAAAATATAAAGGAACAGGAATGATTGCAGCCTTGAGAGGATTGTGAAGCAAAGGTCATTCAAGATTTGGGGAGGATTCAGAAGGAGTGTACTACAGCTGGTGTCAGTGCTTCGAGAGTCATCACACACAGACGTATCCTGGACATGGGATATAACTGTCACATTCCTTATGTCAAGCTACTCCTGAACCAGAGACAACATCAGAAATGTCGTACCTGGGCTAAGGAGAAAAAGGACTGGACTGTTGCTCAGTGGTCCAAAGTCCTCTTTGCATTTCATTTGGAAATCAAGGTCCCAGAGTCTGAAAGAAGAATGAGGAGGCACAGAATCCAAGTTGCATGAGGTCCAGTGTGAAGTTTCCACAGTCAGTGATGATTTTAATGATTTGGAGAGCAATGTTATCCTGCTGGTGTTGGTCCACTGTGTTTTATCAAGTCCAAAGTCAGCGCAGTCCTCTAGCAGGAAATTCTAGAGCACTTCATGTTTCCCTCTGCTGACCAGCTTTATGGGGATGCTGCTTTCATTTTCCAGGAGGACTTGACACCTGTCCACACTGCCAAAAGTACCAATACCTGGTTTAATGATCATGGTATCACTGTGCTTGATTGGCCAGCAAACTCGCCCGACCTTAACACCATAGAGAATCTGTGGGGTATTGTCAAGAGGAGGATGAGAGACACCAGACCCAACAATGGAGACGAGCTGAAGGCCACTATCAAAGCAACCTGGGCTTCCGTAACACTTCAGCAGTGCCACAGACTGATTGCCTCCATGACAAACCACAATGATGCAGTAATTCATGCAAAAGGAGCCCCGACCAAGTATTCAGTGCATACTATACTGTACATGGACATACTTTTCAGTAAACCAACAATTCTGTATTAAAAATGCTTTTTTTATTGGTCTTATGTAATATTCCAATTTTCTGAGATACTGAATTTTGGGTTTTCACTAGCTGTAAGCCTTAATCATCAAAATTAAAAGTAAGAAATGCTTGAAATATATCGCTCTGTGTGTAATGAATCTATACAATATGTGAAATTCCTTTTTGAATTGAATTACTGAAATAAATTAACTTTTTGATGATATTCTAATTTTTTTTAGATGCACCTGTATTAGTATCAGAATTGCCATTATACAGGTAATACAGCACAGAGAGGGCTGAAAATTGAAGCACTAGGTAAAAACATGCCTGGTGCCCTGAAGTTGTGTGTGAAGGAGGATGGCAGAATGCCTGGGATGCAACATCTCTGGGGCTGGGTAACTCTAAAACTAAGAAATGAAATGGTAGATGTTTTCAAGCAGCACTGAAATTTGTCTCCTCATAACAAAATCTTTGCATCGTCATTTTTGTGTTGCTGCTGCTTGCGATGCTGCAATCTTTCTACAAAATGCTAAGAAATTTGTAGGAAGAAGTCAGAAAGCAATCAGCCTGTAAATGCCGCACTGTTGACTTGTTCCAGGGAGCTCTCCGAGGTACTGAAGGCCTTTCACAGCATGGACATAAGTAACGTCTGCACTGCTACCTAGAGGCAACTTGGCTGAATTTCCAGAAGGCAGAGCTTTATTTCTCAAGTAAAGTCTCTAATGGGGATAACACATTCCTTTATAACTACAGAAGAAAAGCCTCCGATAATGGCTCTGCTGCATATCCTGGTGAAATAGCTTACAGATATATCCTGAAAGTTGGGTTTAAAAAAGAGCTTTCGGACAAAAGCTGAAAAAAGCTAAGAAAACAATATGTGATCCGCCTGTGCAGCTGAAAAAATGTTCCAAGAAATGTGTAGCTTCTGTGCATTGCCATCACCCCAAGGGATATACACCACCCTTAACACGTAAAAATCCCTCCATCTGTAAGGTGCACTTAGCAGAGAATAAAGCAGCACACTGATGGAAAGATATATGGCCTGAGAAGCATTTATAGACAGAGACAGGAAGAGTGCAGATGGAGGCTATAAATCAAGTGAATATTAAAGTGGGATTTTGTAAAACACTACTGCTGTTTTTTAAAAGCTGGAAAACAATGGGGATTAGACCAAGACAGTACAAACTTTATTCCTCCAAACCAGCCTTTTTCAACCAGGCTGCCTTGAGGTTTCTTCGGGGGTGCCTTGGCAAAATGCCTAAACTTGTATACAAGCCAGCAGGTAGATCAAGCCTGCCTTTTAGTTACACAAAGCCACAGGTTTTCATTATGCACCATTATAACTTTCTAGACACTGGCATCCTACCAACCAATGACGTAATCAGTTAATTAATAAGGAGAATATCTGTTGCCTCCACAGCATCCTTATTTGACCCACCTGTGTGTGCCCTTCATCCTCAGCACTGGGGTGACATTAGCTGACTGATGGAGAGAAATTAAAAGAAGAGAAATGTTGGAATATTAGTAAGTACCACTGTGTAAAAACGGGATTTTATACTTACCGTAAGATCCCTTTCTCTGAGTTCGTTGATGGGCACAGCATCCTCATGGACTAAGTGGGATATACTGCCCTCTTTAAGAGTGACTAGGCAGAACAGGCAGTTCTAACAGTAAAAAGAACAACAGACAGACACAGCCCCTCCCAGGGGGCAGTCCCCACTGGCAGATAACACTCCACCCTGCTCCGCTAGCTCAGTTCGTAACAAGCAGTGCAACGTCAAAGAGGGGGGCTGTGCCGTCAACAAACTCAGAGAAAGGGATTTTACATTAAGTAAAAAATCCCGTTTTCTCTTCCGTTCGTTGGGGGGCACAGCATCTTCATGGACTAAGTGGGACGTCCAAAAGCAGTGCCAAAAATGAGGGGTGGGTAACGGAACAACAACACAACTACACCCAATAGAACCCTCTGTGAGGAAACAGATGTGTCTCACATGGCCACCTGCAAAACCTTGCGGCCAAGCGCAGGATCCGAGGATGCTAAAGCATCAACTTTGTAGAACTTTGAAAAGGTGTGCACAGAGGACCAAGTAGCCGCCTTGCACACTTGAGATACAGACACCTGATGTCAGAAAGCTCAGGAAGTGCTAATCACCCTGGTAGAGTGAGCCGTGACCGGGAAAGGAGGCTCCAGACCCCGAACAGCATAGGCTCGGGTCACTGTCTGTCTAATCCAACGTGAAATAGAGGCCGACAAGGCTACCAGACCCTTGCATGGGACAATCCACCACTACAAAAAGTGCGTTCAACCTCCGAAAGGAGGCCGTGGTCGCCAGATACACCCGCAGGGCCCTAACAACATTGAGGGAGTGCAAAGCGACCTCCTTAGGGTGAGACGGGCGCGGGCATAGCGAAGGAAGGACAATGTCCTCATTGATATGGAAAGAAGACACCACCTTTGGCAAAAAGGAATGTGATGGGCACAGAACTGCCTTGTCTTTGTGTAGGATCAGATATGGGGACCTACAGGACACAGCTGCCAACTTAGACACCCGCCTAGCGCATGTAATAGCTACCAGGAAAGCCACCTTTTGCAAAAGCAATTGCAGCGATATCTCCCTGATATTCTCAAAGGGTAGCTTCTGAAGGACCAAATTGAGGTCTCATGGCGCCAATGGAGTCCGTACCTGGGGGGCGACACATCGCACCCCCTGCATGAAAGTACGGATCAAGGAGTGTGTCCCCAAAGGACGCTGAAAAAAGATCGCCAGGACAGAAATCGGACCCCTGATCATACTCAGCGCCAGCTTCTGGTCGAGACCCCTCTGTAGAAAGGCCAGAACCCGAGATACCGAAAAGGATCGGGGGTTCCACCCCCCATTCTTGTACCAGGCAATATAAGCCCTCCAGGTGTGGTGGTAAATCTTTCAGGAAGTGGCCTTACGTGCCTTAAGCATGGTGGGGATCACCGAGTCAGAGACACCTCAATCCCTCAACACCTGGGATTCAATAGCCAGGCCGTTAAAGCCAGAGAGGGTAAAGCATGATGCAAGATGGGCCCCTGAGACAGTAGATCCTCGCGAAGCGGGAGTCACCAGGGGACATCCACTACCATTCGCACTACGTCGGCGTACCAAGGGCGCCTTGGCCAATCTGGCGTGACTAGAATGACCAGTATGCCCTCCGCTTCTATTCTGCACAGAAGGCGCGGAAGCAGCTTGAGAGGAGTAAAGGCATAGATAAGTCAATACCGAGCCCACGGAGCTACTAGAGCAGTCGCTGCGTCCGCCAAGGGATCCCTTGTCCTGCTCACAAAGGTCTGCACCTTCCGATAACAGGTCCACGTTCGGAGTTCCTCATCTCAGACAAATCTGATGGAACACGTTCGGGTGTAGGGACCACTCTCCCTGGTCCAGCCGCTGACTACTGAGGTAGTCTGCCTGCCAATTTTCTACACCTGGAATGTGGACGACGGAGATTGCCGGAACGTGGCATTCGGCCCACCGCAGAATGAGCGCTACCTCCGAGGCCGCAGCCGAGCTGCTTGTCCCACCCTGGTGATTCACGTATGCCACGGCCATGGCATTGTCCGACTGAATCTGGACAGGGCACCCGTGCAGCCTCGTCGTCCAATGGGAGAGGCAGCACCTGATAGCCCGCAATTCCAGGACATTGATCGGAGGACGAGACTCCTCTAGAGATCACTGGCCCTGGGCTGAGAACAGCCCCAGGACTCCTCCCCAGCAAGACAGGCTGGCATCCGTCGTAACCACCGTCCAATGGTGGGGGAGCAATGACTTCCCCAACCGCAGGGCCAAAGCCCGCAGCCACCAGAGCAGCGAAGTCCTTACCTGGTGGTCCACCCTGATCAACCGATCCAGGGATGAGGGGGACTTGTCCCACTTCAGAAGAATCTCCCGCTGCAGAGCGGGGGTGTGGTACTGAGCGTAAGGGACCGCCTCGAAGGTGGCCACCATGAGACCCAGGACCCGCATGCAAAAGCATAGGTAGGACCATTTCTGGGACAACAGAGACTGAATCGTCTGTCGCTTGGAGGAAAGCCTTCGCCTGGGCTGCATCCAGGATCAGACCCAGATACTCCAAGCGATGCGACGGGGCCAGCACCAACTTGGGGCAATTGATCACCCAGCCAAACTCCTCCAGAGTGTGCAAAGCGATCGTCACATTGTCCCTTAGGGCTGGAGCTGACTCTGCACGCAAGAGTAAGTCGTCCAGATAAGCCACCCCCGTGATGCCCCTCTGCCTCAGCAGAGCCATAAACGGGGCCAGCAGCTTGGTGAAGACCCGAGGCGCAGAAGCCAGGCCAAACGGGAAAGCCACAAACTGGTAGTGATGCACCCCGACCACAAAGCGCAGGAAGTGCTGGTGCTGGGTGCATATGGGGACATGCAGGTACGCATCTTTGATGTCGGGGGAAGCCAGGAAATCGCCCTGGTGCAGGGCCGCTACCACAGAGTGGACAGACTCCATCCAGAATCTTCGAACACGTACGAAGCGGTTGAGGGCCTTCAGGTCCAGGATTGGGCGGACCCCATCCTTCTTCAGGAACACGAACAGGTTGGAGTAAAAGCCTTGGAAGCGCTCTGCATGCGGAACGGGAACCACTACCCCTTGACAAAGCAGGTCCTGCTCCGCCCCAAACAGGGCCTGCAGCCTGCCCGCGGGCAGTTGCAAGTTGGAGGCGAAGAACCTGTCCGGAGGACGGGAACGAAATTCTATTCTGTACCCTGACGAGATCACCTTGTGCACCCAGTGGTCCGAAATGTGGGAAGTCCACCAGTCCGCAAACCCCAGGAGACATCCCCCCACCCGAGAGGCGGGGTGGGGCAACCCTTTATGTGGAGGAGGACTTGTCCTCTGGCTTGTCATGCTTACGCTGCCAGGGATGCTTCTGTCCACCTGCGGGGGCGTTGGCGGGCTGTGAACCCTTGCCCGCGGGGCAGGAGGGACAAAAAACCGCCTATGGGCCGTAAAGGAGGGACCGGTCTACGTCAGGGCTCCCTACTCTTCCTTGCCTCTGGGAGAAAAGTGCAATTTCCTCCTGTGAGATTCTTGATAATCTAATCCAAATAGGCTCCAAAAAGCCGCCCACCCTGAAAAGGCAAATCTGCCAGGGCCTTCTTAGATGCTTGGTCCGCCGACCAGCATTTTAGCCAGAGCCAACGCCTGGCCACCACAGAAGACACGGACACCTTGGAGATTAGGGGAGCCGCATCCAGGGCTGCATCGCACAGATACTGAAGCCCGTGGACAAGCTGTTCAGTGAGTTCCACACAGGCAGGGGGAACCTTTGCATTGCTCATTTTGCAGTGCAACAGATTTTCCCATTCAGTGAGCGTTTGCGACACCAGCACATAGGCCACAACAGGCCGCATGGCTGACCTGCCAGAACAAATATGGATCTGCCAAGGGCCTCGGGCCTTCCTGTCAGCCGGGTTCTTAAAAGACGGCGTGCCTTCCACCAGAATAGTGGTCGCCCTGTTCAGGTGAGACACAGGGGGATCAACCAGGGGGGGTGAGGCCATTACAAGCTGTCCTCGAAGGGATAGCGCACTAAGAAATGCTTGGGGAGGGGGAGGGAACTCTGAGGCCGTTCCCAGTCTCTATAAACAAACTTATCCAGGTAAGACACATAGGGGAAAAGCTTAGTCACGCGGGCCGGTCCATGTGACCCAAAAGGGACGGGCACCTCCCGTGAGGGACCAGCCATATCGTCCAATTTCAGGGTTTCACGCACTGAAGTGATCAGAGCATTCACTAGTGCCTTCTCATGCGCAGCAGTGGTCGCCGTAGACTCGTCCTCACTATAGTGAGCGTCCGGGACAACACCATCAGACAGCTCAAGGGGAGTCCCTGTCACGGTGGAGCCCCCATGGGGGTCTGAGTCCTCACCAGAGGAAGGGGGAGGCAGGGGCCGCTTTCTCGCCACCCTGCGTCCCCACAGCGACTCTACCCGGGAGACAAACATCTCCAGGACTGCTGACAAAGCATCCATAGGGAGCGGAGTCCCTAAAGTGCTGGCTCCAATCACAGAGAGGTCTGGTGGGGAAGCACCTGCACTGGCTGCCATTGCACCACCCACCCTGGTGACAAGCCACCTGACTGAGGCCCAAGTACCAGACGACCAGGCACCACCCACCCCAAAACGCTGCACAGGGCTTGCTACAGAGGGGCACTTCAGAGAGACTCACCACCTGCCCGCTCAACCATCCAGGAGAGGAGCCGTGCCTGCTGCTGCAGACCACCGCTGTCGCTGCCTTTGCCCATCCTCCACGCCTATTGCTGCTAGTGCTTCTGTCCCACAGAGAGAGAAGAGAGAGAGAGAGCTCTCCATGCTGTGCAGGGGGGTAAAACGGCGCAAAGAAGTCACCGGGACCCCCCCCCAGCACACACCGGTCGGCACATGTGCATAGGTCACAAGAACATGGCCGCCGATGCACACTAGAGACTAAACCCACAGCCAGGAGCACCGCGCCTACGAAAAATGGCCGCCAGCTGCCCCAGAGGCCGAACCAATGCGGCAACAAGAAAATGGCGGCCGGACCACGGCAAAATGGCCGCCGATTGATCCCTGACCGCCAGCAGTACGAGGCAAGGAGGGGGGGGACCAGCTAGGGCCCTGGACACTCACCCTGGGAGCCCCAGAGGGGGGGAGCCCAGCGACAGTGCAGCAACGGAGGGGGGTGGGGGGAGGGGGTGAAGCGAAGGAGAGAGGAAGGGGGGACCACCCGCCAGCCTAACCTGCCAGCAGCCCCCCCCGAGGGGGAAGGGGGCGTACTTACCCACCTAGTCGGGCGGAGTGGGTATCCTACCCGAGACAGATCTGCCCACAGCAGGCCGGGGGGGATAAACGGCCATGGGTGCACAGGGACACAGACTCAGCAGTCCGGTCATACGCAGCGGTGGGGCGTTCAACCAGCAGGGCCACCCCGTCCGGTTCAGAGCCTGTCACGGCCGACCCAGATCGGAGCTAAGGTCTGCACGTGCTCGATGGCTGGCTGGGGAGGCTACCTGGATCTAAAGCCCAGCCTGTCACCCAGCATGGCTGCTTGATTGCAGTCTTCATCTGTTAGGCTGTCCTCCAGGACAGCCAAAGTGGACCAAGAGAGGTACCACAGATCCCAACAGGGAGCCTAGGTCTACTCCTTGCACTAGGCAGAAAAAAAACTGAGCTAGCAGAGCAGGGTGGAGGGTTATCTGCCAGTGGGGACTGCCCCCTGGGAGGGGCTGTGTCTGTCTGTTCTTTTTACTAAAACTGCCTGTTCTGCCTAGTCACTCCTGAAGAGGGCAGTATAACGCACTTAGTCAATGAAGATGCTGTGCCCATCAACGTACGAAAGAGAAAGTGTATTTGCTTTGGAAGAATAAGTAATCTCTAACATTGGGTGCCCTACATGTGGAAGTTGCTGCACTATGTAAAGCTATTAGAATAGTTTTTTTACATTTTAGAATAGGGAGCCTCAAGACTGTCCATAATTTTAAAGAGTGCCTTGACATTGTCTATAATTTTAAAGGATGCCTTGAGATTGAGGTTGAGAAACACTGCTCCAAACTGTGGAATGAGTATACAGTATGGTCATCTGCATCCGGTCTGCATCCGGTCACCGCTGGCAGGAGAGAGGACTGGGTACACAGCAGGCAGGAGAGAGGACTGGGGTGACTACTCGCAGTAGAGAGGACTGGGGTCACCTCTGGCATGAGAGAGGACTGGGGTCACCGCTGGCAGGAGAGAGGACTGGGGTCACCGCTGGCAGGAGAGAGGACTGGGGTCACCGCTGGCAGGAGGGAGGACTGGGGTCACCGCTGGCAGGAGGGAGGACTGGGGTCACCGCTGGCAAGAGGAAGGAATGGTGTCACCGCTGGCAGCAGGAAGAAGGACTGGGGTCACCGCTGGCAGCAAGAAGGACTAGGGTCACCGCTGGCAGTAGGGAGGACTGGGGTTATCGCTGGCAGGAGAGAGGACTAGGGCCACCACTGGCAGGAAAGAGGACTAGGGCCACCACTGGCAGGAGCAAGGACAGGGGTCAACGCTAGCAGGAGAAAGGACAGGGGTCACCGCTGGTCACCCATCCCTGCATGGCAGCCAGCCTGAACACAGCACACACTGTAGCTATAATCCGATTCCCTTACACACAGCTATGATCTGGCTAATGTTTTGCAGATCTGACCTGTGAAACTCATCTGCAGTAGCCAAATATACACTGTGTGCCGTGGGGGGGGGGAGCAACTGAAATATGGGGGGGCACAGTCCAGCAACCCCCCTAGATCTTGCCATGCTCAGTGACAACCATTTTACCAGGTAGTAAATGAGGGAAGAAGTCTACGCCCACGTGGCAAGACGTAACGCGTACGAGGGGGAGGAGTCACGGTTTGACATCACCAGCAGCTCGCAGTCAGGAGACCGTTTGTGGGTATCTGGAGGTATCCCAATGGCTCCATATGTTGTAAAGTGGATACGGTTAGCACTTGCCTCATAAGTGCTTTTTAATGAGAGTGCATATTTTTATTTTTTATTTGTATTAAATGATTCAAGACAGAGAGCACTAGTTTCTGTACTATTTATTACATATGCTGATTATCGGAGAGGGAGACCAGTGAGCAGTACGAGAGAGCGCAGCTCATGCGGAGGAGTTCATCATCTCAGCTGTTTCTATCTGTGTGAATACTTTGGAGTCAGTCTATACACACTGAAGAGCCGCCTTATACTTTATCACTTTTCCCTGCATCTGGAGTCTTCTGGCTTGATCTTTTTCCACACTTAATTTAATTATTTTGATCAATACTTATGGGACTCCGATTGATATTCTTGTTTTCATATTAACTTAAATCATCACTTATGGGACTCTGACATATGTGGTTCATGCTGTTTTCACATATAACTAATTTGTGTTAGCGCTGCACTTCTTATTGTTTAATTGTATTGAGGTTGGGATTTATCCTTACAGTGTTCAGCAGCTTACTTACCAATTCAGCCTGGCACCGATATTGTTTTGCGTTTTTTTAGTAAATGAGGGGAACTTTCCAATAGCAACATAACATCCAAAATGGAAAAAGGGATTTTATTAAAACTTACCGTAAAATCTTTTTCGCTGAGTTCACTGACAGACGCAGCCCTTTATTGACAAGTGGGGTTAGATGCACATCCTACCAGGAGTAAACTAGGCAAATAGAAAGAAAGCAAGCTGACCCCTCCCAGGGGGCTGTCCTCACTCTAACATATAAAACCCCTGCTGTGCATAGCATATCAGTTCGTAACAAGCCGTACAAACGCAACACGGTTGGGGTGAGTGCTGCGTCTGTCAGTGAATGCAGAGAAAAGGATTTTACGGTAAGTTTTAATAAAATCCCTTTTTCTCTTACGTTCACTGACAGACGCAGCCCTTCATTGACAAGTGGGGATGTCCCAAAGCTGTGTCAGTAAGAGGGGTTGGTAAACAACAACAACTGTAACCAACAGAGTCCTCTCAGGAGGCGCCAGCCGTGCCTACACCACCGCCTGCAAAACTTTGCGGTCAAAGGCAGCATCCGCGGATGCTGAAACATCAACTTTGTAAAACCTAGTAAACGTGTGCACCGAGGCCCAAGTGGCTGCCTTGCACACCTGTGACACTGAAGCCTGGTGTCTAAAAACCCAGGAAGTGCTAACTGTCCTGGTGGAATGAGCTGTGACTGGAAAAGGGGGTACCTTGCCCCAAACAGTATACACATGGGTCACGGTCTGTCTGATCCAACGGGAAACAGTGGCCGACGAAGCCGCCAATCCTTTGCGCGGACCATCTGTCAGCACAAACAACGCATCAGACTTCCGAAAGTAAGCTGTAGCCGCCAAGTACACCCGCAAAGTCCTCACGACATCCAAACAATGTAAGTCAAATTCCTTGGTATGCGACGGGTGCGGACATAATGAAGGAAGAACAATATCTTCATTAATGTGAAAAGAAGAGACCACCTTTGGTAGAAACGAAGGAGAAGGGCGCAAGACCGCCTTGTCCTTATGAAGGACTAGGTACAGATACTTGCAGGACAACGCTGCCAACTCAGACACCCGCCTAGCGGATGTAATGGCCATCAAAAACGCCACCTTCTGCGACAGCAATTGTAAGGGAATATCCCTGATCTTCTCATATGGCGGTTTCTGCAGTACAGAAAGCAGCAAATTCAAATTCCACGGCGCCAAAGGCGACCGCATCTGAGGAGCCACATGGCGTACACCCTGTACAAATGTACGAATCAAAGAATGTGACGCCAAAGGCCATTGAAAGAGAATCGCCAGAGCCGAAATCTGACCCTTGAGCGTACTCAACGCCAATTCTTTATCCAGGCCCTGCTGCAAAAAAGCCAGGACCCGGGACACAACGTAAGAGCAAGGGTTTCAACCCCCCGGCTCCCACCAGGCAATATAGGCCTTCCAGGTGCGATGATAAATCTTGCGCGAAGTACACTTGCGCGCTTTAAGCATGGTAGGGTCAGCGACACCCCTATCCCTCAACACCTGGGGCTCAATAGGCAAGCCGTCAAAGCCAGCGAAAGTAAAGCAGGGTGCAAGATGGGTCCCTGAGACAGCAGATCTTCAAGCAGCGGAAGACGCCAAGGAACATCTGCGTACCAAGGACGCCGAGGCCAATCCGGAACTACCAGGATTGTCTGAATCCCCTCCGCTTCTACCCTGCGCAGTAGGCGCGGTAGAAGCTTGATGGGGGGGAGGCGTACAGGAGCCGATACCGACCCCAAGGTGCTACCAACACGTCCGTGGCAGCCGCCAGCGGGTCTCTTGTCCTGCACACGAAAGTCTGCACCTTGTGATTGAACCGGGACGCCATGAGGTCCACGTCTTGCGTGCCCCACTTGTGGCAAATCTGGCAGAACACCTCTGGATGTAGGGACCATTCCCCCTGATCCAGAGTCTGGCGACTGAGAAAGTCCGCCTGTCAATTCTCTACGCCCGGAATGTAAATGGCGGAGATTGCCGGCATGTGGAATTCTGTCCATCGCAGAATCAAAGCCGCTGCCGAGCTCCTCGTTCCGCCCTGATGGTTCACGTACGCCGTGGCGTTGCCCGACTGAACTCGAACCGGGAGGCCGCGCAGGTCCACCGTCCAGTGGGAGAGGCAGAGCGCGATCGCCCTCAACTCCAGCACATTGATCGGAAGGTGGGATTCCTGCGCCGACCAACGGCCCTGAGCAGATAGCTGCCCCAGGACCCCCCCCCCCCCCCCAGGCTGGCGTCCGTCGTGACTATCGACCAATTCAGGGGGAGAAAAGACTTCTCCAACGTTAGAGCCGGAGCCCGAAGTCACCAGGCCAACGATCCTCTGGTCTGATGATCCAATCTGATCAGCTGGTCCAGGGGCAGTGGAGACTTGTCCCACCATGAGAGAATCGCTCACTGCAGGAGCCGAGTGTGGCTCTGGGTGTAAGGTACCGCCTCAAAGGCCGAGACCATGAGCCCCAACACCCGCATACAGAACCGTAAGGAGGACCACCGGCGTGACAGCAGGGTTCACACCGCTGCTTGCAGTGTCAGTAACTTGGCCGGAGGTAAGAACACCTTCGCCTGCTCTGTGTCCAAAATCAGACCCAGATTTTCCAGGCGACAGGACGGGGTCATTGTCGACTTCTGCAAATTGATCAGCCAGCCAAAGTCTTTCAACGAGGCCATGGTGATAGCCACGTTCTCCTCCAGAGCCGAGGCAGACTCCGCTCGCAGAAGTAAGTCGTCGATGTAGGCAACCACCGCGATGCCTCTCTGCCTCAATAACGCCAGCAGCAGAGCCACCAGCTTGGTGAACACCCGAGGAGCCGAGGCCAAACCGAGGGGAAGTGCCACAAATTGGTAATGTAGATCTCCCACCGCAAAGCGCAGGAAGTGCTGGTGCCGGAGACAAATGGGAATGTGGAGGTACGGGTCCCTGTTGTCCAGAGACACCATGAAGTCCCCTCGGTGTAGGGCGGCCACGACCGAACGGACGGATTCCATTCTGAATTTTCGCGCCTTCACAAAGTGGTTTAGCACTTTTAGGTCCAGAACTGGCCTGACCCCCCCCCCCCCTTTTTGGGCACCACATAGATTTGTATAGAAACCGCGGATCATTTCCAACTGAGGTACCGGCACAATCACCCCTTGTGCGGAGAGTGCCTGGACAGCCCCTAAGAGAGCCTCTCGACGCCCCTGAGGGAGTCTCAAGTTCGATGGGAAGAACCTGTTAGGGGGTAGAGTGCTGAACTCTATCCTGTACCCGGAGGACACCACTTCCTGCACCCACCGGTCGGGAATGCGGGCAGTCCACCTGTCTGCGAACCCCAGAAGTCGGCCCCCCACCCGATTCCCGGTCATGCGGAGGAGGACTTATCCTCTGCCTTTTCGCTCTTGCGCTGCCAGGGTGGTTTACCGGGCCCCGAAAGCTTGCCCGCTGCGCCGGGCGCACAAAAAAAACCTCCTCTGTCCCGAAGGAGCAGGGCCCTGCTTTGGCGGAACTCTCGCCGCCTGGGCTCCGGGAGAAGATAACTCTTCCCTCCAGTGAAATCCTTAATGATTTCATCCAACTGTGCCCCAAAGAGCCGACCGCCCAGAAAGGGGAGATCCGTGAGGCCCTTCTTGGACGCATGGTCACCCGACCAATAGCGTAACCAAAGCACCTGTCTGATAATGACTGCGAAAACAGACATTTTAGACAACATGGGTAGCAGGTCCAGAGCTGCATCACACAGGTACAGAAGACCCTCTATCAGATGGTCTGCTCGCTGCGTCGCCTCAAGCGGCCTCCCGCAGCTCAAGTCGTTTTGAAACTCAGTCGCACACTCAGTAAGAGATTGTGCCGCCATAGCAGACGCCAGAGTCGGTCTCATGGTTGATTCTGCCAACAAGAAAAGTGCTTTGGACACTGCCTCTGTCCACCTATCGGCCAGATCCTTAAAGGAGGGGGAACCCTGCAAGGGAATGGTCGTTGCCTTATTCAGGCGAGCCACCGGAGGGTCCACTGCAGGGGATGCCCACTTCTTCTCAAAATTATCCTCAAACGGGTAGCGTATAGCGAAGCGTTTGGGCAGGGTGAAGGAATTCTGTGGACGCTGCCATTCCTTATAGACCAAATGGTCAAAAAATTGATCATAAGGGTAAGCCCTAGCAGACCTGGGTGGCCTAGCCGACCCACAAACGTATGCAGTCTCCTGCGACTCCCCTGCTTGGTCCAGTCGCAAAGACGCACGAATATCAGCGATCAGTGCGGTCACCAGCGCCTTCTCCAGGCCCCCTGGTCTTCCTCGCCGTCCGAGAGCCCCGGCTCACCCTCTGAGAGCTCCACGGGGGTCCCCGTGACCATGAGGCCTCTTCCGGCTCAGACTCTTCCCCCGATGAAGGTGGAGGGGGTGGACTTTTTTTAGGGGCCCCCTTAGCATGGCTCGGCACCTCCCAGGGAAAAAATTCCCCAAATACTGATCTTAACTGGTCCAGGGACACCTAATGCAGGTTGCGCTTCCGCTGGCTCCTACTTGGAAGGACCCGCAGGTTCAGCCGCCATTGCGCCCCTGTACACTGACGGGCGGAAAGGCCCTGACACCCCCACAAAGCAGCCCCACCGATCAACCAGGGGGAAAACTCAGGAGGACTGCACCCACTGCTACCAGCACCCCAGGGAGAGCCCAGCTATACTTGCTGTTCGTTGCCTTTTAAAGCGCTGCATCCCAGTAGGAGTGCTAGTGACCGGCAGTCAAATAGCCTGCGTCGCATGTGCCATCCACGCTGTCCCAGGGTGAAAGAGGAAGTATCGGCTGAAAACGCATGTTTTCCTTCCCAGGCACATCCAACATGGCCGCCGAACATTCACAAGAGGCCAAAGCCTGTATACAGGCCGCGACTACGGCAAAATGGCCGCCGCTCGACACTAGAGGCCAAAACACCAACAAAATGGCCGCAGCTATGGCAAAATGGCGGTGATCCGCCGCAAAATGGCGGCGGATCGCCGCATGGCGGCTTCTATGGCGCTGGGTGCAGTGCGGGGGAGGAGTGTAGGAGGGGGGCGAAAACACCCAGAGGGGACCTGAGCCCAGAAAAAAAACCCCACCAGCCGGCCCAAACCGCTAACAATCACCCAGCCCCCCCCCCTCCGCGCCCCTAGGGGGGAGAGAGGGGGTCACTCACCAGTCCGACGGGCGTAGCGGGTAGCCATCCGGTTGCAGACCTTCCTCCCACTGCCGGAGAGGGATGCTGCAGGCCACAGGCCCCTGGACGGGAACAAGGTCCGGTCAGTGGGCGCAAGTGGGGATTACCCACTGTCCACCCGCACGGAACGGGCATGATGCGGCGGACCCCGCCAAAGCTAAGGATAGCTCGCATCGGTCAGCCACACTGGGGAATGTTCAGGATTCTGGATATCCTCTATGCCCCAGCCTGCTTCTTGATAGCAGTCTTCATCAGATAGCTTGAGGAAAACAAAAAAGTGGTAGCAAAAAAAGGGAAAACGCAGATCCCATTAGGGAACCAGGTCTAACTTCTTGCACTAGGCATAAAAAAACTGATATGCTATGCACAGCAGGGGGGTTATATGTTAGAGTGAGGACGGCCCCCTGGGAGGGGTCAGCTTGCTTTCTTTTTATTTGCCTAGTTTACTCCTGGTAGGATGTGCATATAACCCCACTTGTCAATGAAGGGCTGCGTCTGTTAGTGAACGCAAGAGAAATGCTGTTTTTCAATGCATTAAGTAAGGGAATGCCAGAACCCCCATCAGTTTTTATTGTTGTCTCTATTGCCCCTGTTGCAGATTTTCCTTCACCTCAGAACAACTTCCAACCTTGTGGACATAAGTGCCATTTCATTTCAAAGATACATTTTATACAATGTATCTAAATGAAACCAATAAAATCAAAACCAATCAACTATCAACATACTAACTCCGAAGGCACATTACCTGCACTTTCTTACAATCCAAAAGAAGGGGCGGTTATTCCATAATGGTTATTCTATAACTACTGGTTTATAACACGCATGCATCCAATTATATACAGACTTTTTTAAAAACTCCAGTCATTTTTTATTTAGAAGTAAGGAAAGATATACGTAAAGGAAAAATAGGGCTACAACGTGACTTTTATGGTACCATGATAAAGTTGCTGAATCACTATTTCTGTTACCTAGTTTTCCTTTAACCCCATTTTCTTATTTCATTTGCATGCAGCTGGAGTTCCATACTATGATCTATGAGTAGCCAAGCATTCTTTTCTAAATGCTGTCTGTATTCCATGTAGGTAAGCACGAATACAATTTGCTCTACTATGGCTGCAATGATAGAGAATTTAAAATGGTAGGCATGCACAACAAAGGAGAACAGCCCATTAAGGGCAATAGAAGTGTTACCTAAGTAGCTGTAGAGTGAGAGGTGACATTTTCACAGGGCCATTACACAAATGGAGAGAAGTCAATCTGTGACCATCTCCTCACTCGAGCTACATTGTGACCTTTCCCAAAGCTCCTGTGAATATAGCTGAGCACTGACCGTTAAATGATCTTTATCTGTCATCTGACATATCGCAATAGCGAAACAGTTCCCCTTCATTTAAGCGTAGAAGCTGGGAGGGGGGTCTTTACTAAGACAGGTCTATTTGAGAGCAATAGCAAGGAGGGGGCAATGAAACAGGTCTGTTTGAAAGTGAGAGCTAAGGGAGGGGGATTCAGGGAAAATGTCTTCTTCACTTGTCAGTATAGACTGCTAAGTTTTTGAGGGCTATCATCTGAGAGCTAATGCTGCTGGGAGTGTTTATTGCTGAGAAAGATCCTCTTCACCTGCCCACACAAGCTGCTGGTGTTGACTCTACTGAGACTGGTCTCTTTCACTTGCCAAGACAAGCTGCTGGGGATGTCTCTACTGAGACAGGTCTCCTCCACCGGTCAACACAAGCTACTGGAGGTGTTTTGACTTAGATAGGCCTTCTCCATTGGAGCTTCGAGAGCCAAATTTTAAATAGCAGGACACTGTATAAGAAATAATTATTATTTAATGCAAAACAGTACTATTGCTCTCTATACAAGTTTTAAATTAAACAAGTGAGAAGAAAAACCTGTGTAGCTGGATAAAGGTCAGGGCCTTAAAGAATGCAAGGCAAACTAAGCGGTAAAAAATCTTGAACCTATATATACAGCACATTCATAAAGTATTCATACTTCCTTCACTGTTTTCAATTTTGTTATATCGCAAACTGATGCTACAGTTGTTCAAAATTCATTTTTTCCCATTAATCTACACTCAGTACCCTAAAAATGACAAATATTAAACTGAATTTTATAAAAGTGTGTGTGAATTTATTAAAAAGAAAAAAAACTGGACTATCACATGTAGTTAAGTATTCAGACCTCTTACTCAGTAATTAGTTTAAGCAACTGTCGCAGCAATTACAGCCTTGAATCGTTTTAGGTGTAACTACACAATCTCCGCACACCTGGATTGGGGGAATTTCTGCCATTCTTTGCAAATCCTCTCAAGCTCAGGCAGGTTGGATGGGGACCATCAGTGGACAGTAATTTTTATGTCTCTCCAGAGATATTCTTTAAGGTTCAATTCAGGGCTCTGGCAGGGCCACTCCAGCACATTCACAGAGTTGTCCGTAAGCCACTACTGTATTATCTTGGCTGTGTGCTTAGGATCGTGGTCATGTTGGAAGGTGAACCTTTGGCCCAGTCTGAGGTCCTGAGCGCTGTGGAAGAGGTTTTCGTTGAGGATATCTCTGTACTCTGCTCCGTTCAGCTTTCCCTCAACCCTGGCCAGTCTCTCAGTCCCTGCTGCTGAAAAGCAACAAAATAACAAAAAAGAGGGTGCACCGACCTAGTGCATTATTATAACTAAATCTGTATTAAGGAAGTAAAACAACAAGCGGGTACTCGCAAACATGTGTTTGACACAAGCATGTCTAGAGACACAGACGACACTGCCTCTAATACCCCATACACAGCTGATGCTATGGGAAGACCTCTAAACGTCCATAGATGGCTATTGCGTTTCGAGGGTCAGACCCTCTTCCTCAGAGATTAGAGGAAGAGGGCCTGACCCTCAAAACACGTTAGCAATCTATGGACTTTAGAGATCTTCCCATGCCCTCAGCTGAGTATGGTGTATTGGAGGCAGTCTCGTCTGTGTCTCTAGACATGCTTGCGCGAAACACGTTTGTGAGTACCCACTTGTTGTTTTACTTTCTTATTAAAGATTTAGTTATGATAATGCACTAGGTTGGTGCACCCTCTTTTTTGTGGTTTTGCAGTTTGTGCAAGGATGCTGACAGGGCAGCAAGATGTGTGTGCTCTGTACTTGCAAGATCAAGCCCAGAGGAGAGTCCACTTTACCCCTGAGCACCATACCTGAGCGCAGGTTGTTATGTTTCTAGTAAGTCTGAAAAAGCCCCATGGCATGATGCTGCCACCACCAAGCTTCATTGTGGGGATGGTATTTGGTAAGTGATGAGAGGTGCCTGGTTTCCTCAAGAAATAATGTTAAGAAATGAGGGCAAAAAGTTAAATGTATTATTCATCAGACCAAAGCATCTTGTTCCTCACAGTCTCAATGCTCAGTTTGGCCGGGTGACCAGCTCCTCTTGGACATGTGCAGGTTGTGCCAAACCAATTACATTTGAGAATTATGGAGGCCACTGTGCTCCGGTGAACCTTCAGTAGAGCAGATTTTTTTGAAGCCTTCCCCAGATTTGTGCCTTGCACTATTCTCATTTCTGAGCTCTGCAAGCAGCTCCTTTGACCTTGTGGCTTTTGCTCTGATACAGTATGCATTGTTAGCTGTGAGGCATTTTATAGAGAGGTGTGTGCTTCTTACGTAAAAAGGACAATAAAAAACAAAGAGTTGGTAATGGGCAATAAACATTGTTTTTACATAAAATTGGCTTAAGTTAATGAATCTTGATATCAGCCAATGTCTTCAAATGCGCAGCACCACTGAGACAAGAAGTGGCAGGGGCTTCTTTAGAAGCCAGTCATGCTCTGTTGCATGCTAAAGTGCTGACAGGATAAATGCTGACCGTATAGAACAGAGTGAGCAGTGTGCTGCTGCTCTTTCTATATCCAATGAGTGTCCTAGGTGTGGGGAGGCGACACTAATGTATTCCTCATCTCAAATGGAGAAAGTGGTGTCACCCTCCTCGCTCTGCTATTTGATAGCGGTGTATGAATCACAAAAGTAGACGGACAGAATGATAAATTCTTTAGTAGATAATACAGTTTGCATATGTGTATTTAACTGTTATTAAATTGAGTTCAGCAATGGAGCTATTAGTTTAGCTCTAATCAATTAAAGTAACCAATAGAGAGAATGGCTGCTAGAGAGACATAAAAAGATAGATAGTTACATGTTTATTCTGTACTAATGGTGACATGCAAAGAAAAATTGCATAGGTGTCATTACGACAGATTTCCATTGACGCTGATAATTGAAAAGATGGCAGGAATGCAACTGCATGACAGTAAATGATGTAGGAGATCTCAGACTATTGACTGAGGGGTAATTCAGTGTTCTGTGAAGCAGATGATCATATTACCCAGCTTATAAACCCCCACTGACATATAGAAGTACACTTAATAACCCCTGAATATTTTGGTCTATACAATAATTGCTGTTAAATGAAGTGTGATCGATCTGACTACATCTCAGATTTAAAATGACACATTTTCGGAACAAAATTCTGTTATATCTCTATTTTTTTTTACTTTTCAATAACAGCAGGAGAAAAGTATTTAGCTGAGATTTCTTCTTAACTCTTTAAAAAAGTTACAAATACATTTTGCACATAAACTTTCTATTTGTGAGCAGTATTTTTTCTCGAAGGGCTGATGCATAAATGTTCTTGATTTTTTTTACCTGGGCTTTGGGAGAACAGGAAGTTAAAGTGATTGTAAACGATCACCTTGTAAAACAACCCATTCAATTTAAAATTAAAATAAAAGGCAAAATATATTCTCTATTTTGTTAATAGTGATCACATACCCTCTGTTCTCAGCTGCATAAGAGCTGGAGGGAGGAGGAGAAGCAGCAGCACACTTTACTTCCCAATGAATGGCTGTATGGGGGGGGGGGGGGTGTCAGGACAAGTGTGATCATTGGAGGAGAGCACACTGAGTCTCCAACATAACTAGGAAACTGACCATGATGTGTTCTCCTGCTTAGTGTGGTCAGTCAGAAATTAGCATGTCCGAGGCTGCAAAAAATAGCATAAGATCTGGTGAAGGCATTCTGTCCTCTCAGCTGCTGACTGCCAAAACAAAGTGGGGCTTGGATGAGGTGAGGTGTTGCTGCTGCAGTAGAGGTGCGAGGGCCACATGAAATGGCCTGGTGGGGGGCCAGATTAAGCACGGCGGCATAGTGTTAGACACTTGTGTTCGAAACTATCAAAGCATTAAAAATTTACTTCCTTGCAAACACGACAACAGGGTATGATGTGTTGAGTTCCAAAATTTCCATCCCCTGGTCATGTGATTTGCTCAGTGCTTTTCCCAGAAAAATAAATAAAACTTCAAGCATCCACAGCACAGCCCTTAGATGTACTGCACCAAACTTCATCTCTGGTGATATCCTTGTAATACAAGGATATCAAGGGTGCATTAGCCACTTCACCCCCGGAAAAATTTACCACCTTAGGGGAAGAGCACTTTTTGCGATTCGGCACTGCATCGCTTTAACTGACAATTGCGCGGTCGTGCAAAGTTGTACCCAAACAAAATTTACGTCCTTTTTTACCCACAAATAGAGCTTTCTTTTGGTGGTAGTTCATTGACAGACGCAGCCTCTTATCCTTGACATGTGGGGTTTATGCACCTTTCACTAGGAGTGGACTAGGCAGAATGTAGTTCAGCTAAAAGCAGACACAGCCCCTCCCAGGGGGCTGTCCTCACTTGGCATAACCCCTCCTGCCCTACTCAGCAACTCAGTTTGTAACAAGCAGTACAAACTCAAACAAAGAGGGGTGGGTGCTGCGTCTGTCAATGAACTCAGAGAAAAGGATTTTACGGTAAGTCAAAAAATCATATTTTCTCTTTCGTTCATTGACGAACACAGCCCCTTATCCTTGACATGTGGGGACGTCCCAAAGCAGTGTCAAAACGAGGGGTGGGCAACAACAACTGTACCCAACAGAAAAGTTCTTTGGGAGGTGCCAGAGGCGCTTAACACCACCGCCTGCAAAACTTTGCGGCCAAAAGCAGCATCCAAGGACGCCGCAACATCAACTCTGTAAAATTTTGAAAAAAGTGTGCACCGAGGTCCAAGTGGCCATCTTGAGAACCACCTGAGAAACCGACACCTGATGTCGGAAAGCCCAGGAAGTACTAATCGCCCTGGTAGAGTGAGCCGTGACCGGAAAGGGGGGCTCCTGGCCCCGAACAGCATATGCACGGGTTACCGGCTGTCGTATACAACGGGAAATAGTGGCCAACGAGGCCGCCATCCCCTTGCACGGACCATCCACTGCGACAAAAGGCGCATCGACCTCTGAAAAGAGGCCGTGGCCGCCAGATACACCCGCAGAGCCCTAACTACATCCAGGGAGTGCAAAGCAAGGATGAGACGGGCGCAGACACAGTGAAGGGAGGACAATGTCCTCATTGATGTGAAAAGAAGAGACCACCTTCGGTAAGAAGGAAGGAGAAGGGCGCAAAACCGCCTTGTCCATATGTAGGACCAAGTACGGCAGAGAATGCCTAGCGGATGTAATAGCCACCAGGATAGCCACTTTCTGCGAAAGCAGCTGCAGGGAATTTTCCCTGATATTTTCGAAAGGCGGCTTCTGAAGCACTGAGAGGACCAGATTAAGGTCCCAAGGCGCCAAAGGCGACCGTACCTGGGGAGCGACATGACGAACCCCCTGGACAAAGGTACGAATCAATGAATGCGTCGCCAAAGGACGCTAAAAAAGAATCACCAGGGCCGAAACCTGCCCCTTGAGAGTGCTCAATGCCAGCTTGTGGTCTAGGCCTTGTTGAAGGAAGGCCAGCACCCGAGCCACTCAACAGAACGGGGTTCCACACCCCCACCTCGCACCAGGCATTGTAAGCCCTCCAGGTGCAGTGGTATATCTCGCATGAAAAGGACTTATGCGCCTTGGGCATGGGAGGAATCACCGATTCCGAGGCCCCACGAACCCTTAACACCTGGGATTCAATCGCCAGCCCGTTAAAGCGAGGACAAAGCAAGGTGCAAGATGGGGCCCTGGGAAGCAGATCCTCGCGAAGCAGGAGCCGCCAGGGAGCATTCACCACCAACCACGCCATGTCAGCGTACCCAGGCCTCCGGGGCCAGTCCGGCACCACGAGAACGGGCGGAATTTCCTCTGCTTCTATCCTGCGCATAGGCACAGGAGCAGCATGAGAAGAAAAAAGTATAGGTGAACCGAAGTCGGGTCCACAGAGCCACAAGGGCACCCACCTCGTCTCGGCTCACGAAGGTCTGCACCTTCCGAGGCCGCTGGGGTGCCAGCCGAACCACGACTGGCGTACCCCACCGCAGGCAGATCTGCCGTAACACAGCCGGATTCAGGGACCATCCCCCCCCGAACCAACCTCACACGACCAAGGCACTCACTAGCCAACTCTCGATGCCTGAAACGGAAATGGCGGAGATCACCAGCACGTGAAGTTCTGCCCACCGCAGAACGAAAGCCACCATCGAAGCAGCAGCTAAGCATCTTGTCCCGCCCTGCTGATCCACATATGCCACGGCCGTGGCAATATCTGACTGAGCTCCGACAGAACAAAACTACAGCTTCCCCGACCAGCAGGAGAGGCAAAGCCAGATGGCCCGAAGATCAGGAAATGCATCTGGACACGAGACTCCTCCTGAGACCAGTGGCCCCAGGTCGCCAACACCTCAAGGACTTCAGCCAGGCAAACTGGCGTCCGTAGGGACCACAATCCAAAAACAGGGAAGAAAACAACTTCCCTAAATGCAGGGCCGGGGCCCACAACCACAGTAGTGAGGATCTGGCCTGGTGGTCCAATCTGATCAACCGAACCAGGGATGAGGGGGACTTGTCCCACTGCAGAAGAACACCTTCGCTGCCGAGCAGAAGTGTGACACTGCGCAAATGGGACCGCCTCCAGAGAGGAAAGCCAGGGCCCCCAAAACCACCTGCAAGGGGCAGGGGAAACCACTTTAGGGACAGCGGGGAATGACCCACCAACTAAAGCGGCTGTGCTTGGCCATAAGAAGGAAAAAAACTCCATCCGGACTGAATCTCGGATCAGACCCAAAACCTCCAAACGGTGTGACTGAGCCAACCCCAATTTCCGGAGAAATAGCACCCAGCCAGACTCCCACGGCGTGCGCCTGGTGATTGCTACCTCGACCCTAAGGGCTGGAGCCCACTCCGCCCCCTAGGGCAGGTCGGCCAGATCCACCGTGATGCCCCCCAGCCTCATAGAGCCACAACTGGGGCCACCAAACTGGCGAGGACCCGAGGCACAGAAATCAGGTAAAACGGGGAGAGCCATAACCGTGTAGTGAAGCCCCAATACCGTCAAGGCGCAGGAAACGCCGTCGTAGGGCACACAGGGTGATATGCAGATGCGCCACTGCCCTGTCGAGATAAGCCAGGACGAAACCCTGGTGCGCCATCATCATGGTGGTCAGTCGTACACGGACCAGGCAGTGGAGGGGCACCGAGCAATACCGTCCAGGCCCCCGTTCTCCTCCGACCACAAACAGGATAGTGTAAATCAGGGTACGCCCTGAGGATGGGACAAGGGCATCTACCCCTTGATGAAGCTGGTTCCTAGCCAGGCCGGCGGTCTGCCCAGAGGGACAGGAACGAAATACCATTTTGTACCCAGACAAAATCACCCAGCGGACCAAAATCCAGCAAAGTCATCGACCGCAGGCATCTCCCCACCCAAACCGTGGGTAGGGGCAATCCTTAATGCTGAAAAGGGGTCATCTCCTGGCCTGTCGCACCTATGCTGCCAGGGACACTTCCGGCCACCTGCGGAATCTCTGACGGGCAGGGAGCCCTAGCCCAATGGCGGAAGGAATAGAGCTAAAGAGACCTCTTCTGGGCCGCCAAGGAGTGACCCGTGCAACGGGGCTCCCTACCTCCCACTCCAACGTGGCTCCAAGAGCCGCCTAGTTGAGAAGGGAAGACTGCCAGGGCCTATCTAACCAAAAGGACCCTACCGAAGCAGACATCTAAGACTTGAAGGAGCTGCCAGCGCACCCCCCCATGCAGGAGGAACCCTGCTTAAGCAGCTTTGCAGTGCGAAGGCTCAGCCCGTTCCGAGGGCGTTTACAACACCTGAGTGGAACCAATACCGGGCGAAAGCTGACCCTGCCAGAACAACCCAGATCTGGCAGCAGACATGGCGCTCCTGTCAGCCGGGCCTAAGGACGGTGTGCCGCTAAAGGACAGTAATCAGCGTCTGCATAGTTTACAACATACAGCAGGTGACAACTGGGAATCAGACCCATGGAATCAATTGTGGAAGGTAGACGCCCAGCTGAGCCCCCTAGATCGTGGACACCACCATCGGGCAAAACATAGTGGGTACAACCACAGGCCACCATGTACAGAAAAGAAGGGGAGCTGAGACCACTCCCAGTCCCCGCAGCTGCACTCCAAGTAGGACACCTGGGAAACCCACAGCCACACAGGCCGGGCTAAGCGGCGCGACATGGAGGGCCCCTCCCTGCAAGGGACCGGCTGTAATCCCCCAAACCGGAAGTCGTGGCCCCCAACATGGGAGAAGGGGGCCACTGTCGGGCGGACCGGTGCCAGCCTGCCTGCAACTAGGGCCATGCTACACTCTACCACAAAGCAACATCCGAGAGCATGGGACAACTGCCACCGGTCATCCGTTGACAATCAAGGCACTGTCTGGTGCCTTCCCGAGCACCGCAGTCGCCGCGGCACACCCCTCCATACTATTCAGGGAACACATCAATTGATATCCCAAGGGGGGCCCCCGACCTAGGAGGGCCCCCGTCAGGGTCCGACTCATCCCAGAGGCAGGAGAGGGGTATGGCCCGCCATACGCCCTGCCCGGGAAACCCAGGACCGCCTCGCAGTGGAGAGGTCAAATGGGGAGGCACTTGCATCGGCAAACCTATCCTGGTAACATGGCCTGAAAACTGGGACCTGTAGTACCATGAGACCAAGGACCCACCCCCCCCCAAGACTGTGCAGGACCCCCACAGGAAGGTAACCCCAGGGGGACTCACCACCTGCACGCTCTGCCGCTGCCCGCCGCTGCATAAGCCTTTTTCCTGCACGAGCTGCTGCCAAGGCAGGCCTGTGTACACCAACCCTTCCCCACATGTCATGCAGGGAAATGGCTGTGACCAGCATCAGCTACTGTGTGGGGGGTAAATCAGTGCCAGAAGGCCAGGGAATATCCCCACACACACATACAGGCTAGACTGGAATGCATGGGCCACCGCAAGATGGCCGCCATGCACCACTAGATAACCAAAACAGCAATAGAGGCCGAACATGCGGCTGGCTACAGGAAAATGGCGGCCGGACCGCCACAAAATGGTGGCGGCCGAGGCTACCGATTATGCAGCCGGCCCCACCGAAGGCAAGGGGCGCCACTAAGGGCCCCCATGTCTCAGGGGACCCCCTGGAGGGGGTGGGGGGAGAAACGAGCAGCGACCATGCAGCATAGGGGGAGGGAGAGGGGAGGGGGTGCAGAAAAGGTGGAACCAGCCCGCCAGCCTAACACCCCAGGGGAGGAACCTGCCTGCCCGCCCCGCACCCCGGGGGGAGCCTACTTAACCATCCAGATGGGCTTATCGGGTCGCCACCCGAGACAGACCTGCCACCCCGCCGGTTTGGGGGGAGCTGCCGGCCATGTGAGACCCATGCAAACCCGAGGACCCGGTCCTAAGTGCGCTGGCGGGACGTTTAACCCGCCGGCCGCCCTGCACGTAACGAGGCCCGACGTGGCTGACCCCGCGTGCAGCTAAAGGTCAGCTCGCGTCCGTTGGCCGTGCTGGGGAGACTACCTGGATCTTGGATATCCAGCTACTTGATTGCATTCTTCATCAGAATTCTTGAGAAAAAAAGAAAAAAATGGGGAGCCGCAGATCCCAGCAGGGAGCCAGGTCCTACTCCTTGCACTAGGCAGAAAAAACTGAGTTGCTGAGCAGGGCAGGAGGGGTTATGCAAAGTGAGGACAGCCCCCTGGGAGGGGCTGTATCTGCTTTTAGCTGAACTACGTTCTGCCTAGTCCACTCCTCGTGTAAGGTGCATAAACCCCAAACGTCAAGGATAAGAGGCTGCGTCCTTCAATGAACGAAAGAGAAAACAATATTTCTTACTTTTTGCTAAAATACAAATCCAAAAAAAAAATATATATATATATATATATATACAGAAAAATAAATTGATTCATCGGTTTTGGCCGATTATAGTCTTCCTCATATTTCTGGTAAAAAACAAAATTGCAATTGGCGTTTGCACAAAAGTTGCCGCGCTTACAAACCACGAGAATTAATTTTTGGCGTTTTTACAATTTATTTTATTTTTTTTACTTGTAATGACGGCAATCTCCAATTTTAATTGGGATTGTGATATTGGAGCGGACATGTCAGGCATGTTTTACACCTTTTTGGGACCAATGACATCTATACAGCGATCAGATCTCTGACATGCTGCCTGTCAGAACGGGGAACCGCCGTGTTTACATCGTTCACCATTCTGGCTTTGTCACAAGCGTTCGCGGGTCGCCGGTGGACACAGAGACAGAGTCCGCCCGACCTGCGGCCCCTGCTCAGAGAGAGTGCGGCGGCCATGAGCAAGGGCTGGGGGTGGCGCGCGCTTGCCCCCTAGCGTTGTGCCCATGCGCGCTGACTAAAAGCAGCGATTGGCAGGACAGAGCCACACAGTCACCGCTTATAGTTGTTACATGGTCGGGAAGTGATTAAATAAAGTCTCATTTATTTATTTTTTTTAAAGAAAACAACAAACATGTTATATTCATCTACCCTGTTGCAGTGGATTTGCACAGAGCTGCCTAGATCCTCCTCTTCTCTGGTCCCTCTTTGGTGTTCCTGGCCCCTCCCTCCTGTCGGGTGCCCCCACAGCAAGCTGCTTGCTGCAGGGGCACCCAAGCTAAGCTGCAGCTCCATGTGTCCATTCAGACACGGAGCTGCCATTTTGCCCGGAGTCCTCTCTTCCCTGATTGGCTAACTGACTTTGATTGACAGCCGCAGGAGCTAATGGCACCGCTGCTGTGTCTCAGACAATCAGGGAGGAGATTACCTGACGGCCAAGGCGATCGTGGACATCGCTGGACAGAGCTGGGGCTCAGGTAAGTATTAGGGGGTGCTGAGGGCCTGCTGCACACAGAAGGTTTTTTTTATTTTATTGCATTTAATGCATTAAGTTAAAAAAACTTCTGCCTTTACAACTCCTTTAAAGCAGTGCTTATCCAATTACAAATTGGGTCTTATAATCTGATGATGGCAAACCCACTCAGCTACTAAGGGAAACATTTGAGGAAGTTATTGCAATACCCTGTCTCAGATCTATAAAAAAAAAGCAAGGAAATTTGCTAATATTCCTGAAATTTTAAATTTATATGAATAGTCAACAAACATGGAATTTCACTTTAAGGGATATTTTTTTTTAGATTTTGATTCTTGTGCATTTCTATACTATGTCTTCAAAAGACAAAGTTGAATAAAGTGTTGATGGTCTATCTGCTTTTATAAACTTAAACAACAAAAGTAGGGCTGGGTGTGCAGCAAGGATCATATTCTTAAACACTTGGCACTAAATGATATCCCCTATTTCCAGTTTCAGAAGGTAAGGAGGCTGCTATTGGTCTGAGGCAGAGGAGGCCGTGTCAGGACTCTGCTGTTCCATTACTTTTGTTCAGGGCAGCACTGCCGCTAATGCTTTTTTCTGAGAGTTGCCTCCCTGGTTATAAGCGTGTCAGATGGCAGGATAGAGATGAGGAGTGATCTTCTTCTGATATCTGCCTGAAAGTTCGAGATCTGGCATAATTAGAGATAGCAGGCATGGGAGGAAACAGTTCAAAGTACTATGGTGCGGGATACTGGCTACAACTAATTTGCTAAGATGGAAATAATTATGCTGGAGGCAGTGGGGGGTCTGGGGAGTCTGTGTGTACGAGTACCACCGCTGAGCAAGGGTGGGTATAATTTTTAACACTGCCACCATTGAAACTGGAGATAGAAAGTTATAATTACAGTGTAATAAAAGCCCATTTCCCCAGTATACAGTATTTATAAATCTCACCCTCCCTTTTTTCAGGTTCATTGGTGGTAGGGTTAGGCCAGCCATACACGGTTTGAACCATTAATGGGCAGGCTGAACGATGAACTTGGGTACAACCAGCCTGCCGGGTTCTCTTGTGATTATCGCTAGCAATAATCACTGTCTGACAATGGCGCGGCAGGAGGGATTCCCGCCTCAAAACTGCCACTGGAATGGAGTGAATTTCTTTCCTGC
Organism: Glandirana rugosa; assembly: GCA_018402905.1. Lineage (NCBI taxonomy): Eukaryota > Metazoa > Chordata > Amphibia > Anura > Ranidae > Glandirana > Glandirana rugosa. Next base: position 602,763 of record BLSH010222815.1, on the reverse strand, counting down.
AACCTATAATTCACTCAGTGTATGGCCAGCCTTAGGTAGCCTATACAATATGCAATTTTGTTTCCTTCAACCACAGTCAGTGTTGATGGGGGTAATCCCTCCCACGGACCTATTGTATTCCAACAGCGGGAGGATTCTCAGACGTCAGAATACAACAATCAATGCTTGCAGCTACAGCCGCCGGCAGTGTTCAAAAGTCCATAGATCGTCTTCAATACAACCAACCTGCTCATACACAGATTAAAATTCAGCCAGTCCAACTAAAATATAACCCCCCCCCCCTTTTTTTAAATATTGCCTCCCCGAGTATTTGCAACAAATAGTTTGTAATAAATCTCAATTGAAAATATACACATCACATGGCAACAAAGCTCCAGCAAGTGTGTCTGTTGGCATGGCTGGTGGGCATCACATCTTCAGAGCCAACAACGCCTTAGAGCTATCAATACCAGTGGGATGATGTCACAGCCCTAAGAATAAAATCATGTTGCTGGCCCTCCACAGATAGAAACACTTGGCAAAGCGTTACATTTATGTGACCACTTGCAAAAGGACTGAAAAAAGGTATTTCCATTGAGATTTATTGAAAATTGTAGAAAGAGAATGTAAGAGAAATGGGAAGGCAACGTTTAAAAGATGCCCCAGAAGAAGTCAGATTTGTGACAAAACCGGTAGGGCGGAAGTGCTGTCTCCAGGTCACCGCTTGTTACATACATGGATGGCTTTTATCTCTGCTTTGAAATCGATGGAATTCTGTAAGTGCATTTTTTTACATTAAAGCTCTGATTTTAAATGGAATTACACTATTTTGGTCCCTTCTATTTTTATTGAGCATAATACATTGAGTGGCAAGTTCTGAAGTAACCATATTGGATACTGATTCTTGGGGCTGAGTGGTAGCCAAATATCCACACAAGCGTTCCCTGACCCCCCCCCCGCAATAGGTGGTCTAGGGGCTCTGGTAAGGGAATATCCTTATTGGTGGAGGAGTGTTCCACCTGGTGGTGTTGGTGTATGGTGGACCTTTGATGTCGCTCGGGTGCACAAAATATGAGGAGAAGCTACACTTCCCTGTCACACTGCTATCACTTTAGTGGATGAAGCCATGGACTTTTATTAATTGCTTTGTTGCACGTCAGTTTATTATTTCACAGATTGCTTCATCTGACTATTATTAACAACTGTTTATACGGTGTTGTTACACGCAGATTGTATTATCTGTGCCCCACTTATATTTTTATACTTCTTTGATTTTTTTTTTTCTTTGTTTCACATTTTTTTCACATATTATTATATACACAAGCGTAATATGTTTATATTATTTTGATTTGAAGTGAAGAATTTGCACTTTATATTTGCTTCTGTGTCACCCATTTTATCTATTTTGATGGTGGTCATATATTGTTTTTATTTTTAACATTTAAAAGATGGCTTATTTTAAAGGAAGTACTTAGGTTGTTGTCCAACAGTGTTTTTGCTTCTGTTTGAAGAGGCGGCTCATAAAAATATTGCTATAGGGCCCTGTGATTTCTATTTATGCCCCTGTTGTGAAGGGAATACTGGACTGTGAAGGTGTGTAGGAGATAAACTCCCTGTACAGCACAAGACGATGGACTACAAGCTGGATGAGACATATACATCAGTGCAATACAGCAACTGCCCACGGAACTCCCTTCAGCCAAACCAATCATTTCTTAATGTCTAGCCTATTACACGCGTAGGATCCCCTCTGCAGCTCTCCGTGCTCGCGGCCTATACTTTGAAGCATATTAATAGAGAAATTCACTTTTCCTCTGATAACACAAGCTCCTGGCCCTTGAACATAGTACATAAGAGAAATGTACAGATGTTTCTATGTCGTACAGATACACATTTCCAAATAGAATATCTTATAGGAAAATGTACCTCTAGGCTAAGGGAGAATGGGATATTAACGGAGAAGAATTACAAGCATGTAATACATACTCCGCAAAATGGTCCAGGTTCCTACTCGCCACTACCAATGAAAAAAATACAACTATTTAAAGAGAACAAGCAGAGTCACGAACTATAATACATGTGAGAAGATAAGACAATTGTCTGATAACTGTCACTTGAAAAGGGCACACACACACAAATACACCTTTGGTAGAAGTGACCACTTTGCTAAAATTTACCATTTTCCCTTTTTTTCAGAGGCAAAAACTAAAAATAATAATAATCATGTATCTGAAAATAACTCATTCTTTCAGGTAGCACATTTGTTACAGCTTTTGGAACATATGTATACAGTATGAACATAGTAGCCTGGTTCATTCTGCATTACATAAAGTACTTTCAATAAAAAAAAAAAAAAAAAATGCTCCATTTTGGTAAAAACCTTGCAGTGTCATCACATGCTGAGAATGCCGCAAAAGGGGGCTGCACGTGTCAGGGAAGCAAGGACTGATGGGAAAAAGAAATAGATTTTTTTTTTCTTCCATAGATTTATCTTTTTGACATTGGACTTCAGCCCACAGATGCCTTTTACATTTTTCAAAATTAAATCATTTCTGGTCTCTCTACTACCATTTGCTGAGCATTATTACCACCCAGTGTTTCCATACAGGTATGACCATTTTTTGTCGCATATTGACATGACTTTTAGGCCCCATACACACGGGCGTATTAAAAAAAATAAGCTTAACGTCGGGCCTGACGTCAGGGAAAAATTGGCGTCAAAAACGCAATTGCATTGGCGTTTTGCATCAGCGTTAATGCCTTGTTAGTGAGCGCCAGCGTCAATAGGCGTTTTGTTGAAAAAGAGGGATTTTATTAAGAACTTACCGTAAAATCATTTTCTCTGAGTTCACTGACAGACGCAGCCCTTCATTGACAGGTGGGGTTTATGCTCATCCTACCAGGAGTAGACTAGGCAAATAGAAAAAAAGCAAGCTGACCCCTCCCAGGGGGCCGTCTTCACTCCAACATATAACCACCCTGCTCTGCATAGCATATCAGTTCGTAAGAAGCCAAACAAACGCAACACAGAGGGGTGGGTGCTGCGTCTGTCAGTGAACTCAGAGAAAAGGATTTTACAGTAAGTTCTTAATAAAATCCTTTTCTCTTACGTTCACTGAAAGACGCAGCCCTTCATTGACAAGTGGGGATGTCCCAAAGCAGTGTCATACAAGAGGGGTAGGTAAACAACAACTGTACCGAACAGAATCCTCTCAGGAGGCGCCAGCCTTTGCCCCGAACAGTATACGCATGGGTCACGGTCTGTCTGATCCAATGGGAAACAGTAGCTGACGAGGCCGCCAACCCTTTGCACAAACCTTCCGTCAGCACAAACAACGCATCAGACTTCCGAAAGGAAGCAGCAGCCGCCAAATACACCCACAAAGCCCTCACGACATCCAAAGAATGTAACTCAAATTCCTTGGGATGTGACGGGTGCGGACATAATGAAGGAAGAACAATATCCTCATTAATGTGAAAAAAAGAGACCACCTTTGGTAGAAACGAAGGGGGTCGCAAGACCGCCTTATCCTTATGAAGGACCAAGTAAGGAGACTTGCAGGACAACGCTGCCAACTCAGACACCCGCCTAGCGGATGTAATGGCCACCAAAAAAGCCACTTTCTGCGACAGCAATTGTAAGGGAATATCCCTGATCTTCTCATATGGCGGTTTCTGCAGTACAGAAAGTACCAAATTCAAATCCCACGGCACCAAAGGTGACCGTATCTGAGGAGCCACATGGCGTACACCCTCTACAAATGTACATATCAACTAATGTGACGCCAAAGGCTGTTGAAAGAGAATTGCCTGAGCCGAAATCTGACCCTTGAGCGTACTCAATGCCAATTTGTTATCCAGGCCCTGCTGCAAAAAGGCCAGGACCCGGAACACAACGTAAGAGTGAGGGTTCCAACCCCCACGCCTCACACCAGGCAATATAGGCCTTCCAGGTCCGATGATAAATCTTGGGCGAAGTACACTTGCGCGCCTTAAGCATGGTAGGGATCATGGAGTCAGAGACACCCCTATCCCTCAACACCTGGGACTCAATAGCCAAGCCATCAAAACCAGCGAGGGTAAAGCAGGGTGCTGGATGGGTTCCTGCGACAGCAGATCTTCGCGCGGTGGAAGACGCCAGGGAACATATGTCACCATCCACACCACGTCGGCGTACCAAGGGCGCCAAGGCCAATCTGGAGCCACCAGGATTGTCGGAATCTCTTCCGCTTCTATCCTGCGCAGTAGCCGCGGTAGAAGATTGATGGGAGGGAAGGCGTACAGGAGCCGATACTGACCCCAAGGCGCTACCAACACGTCTGTGGCTGCCGCCAAAGGGTCCCTTGTTCTGCACACGAAGGTCTGCACCTTGTGATTGAACCTGGACGCCATGAGGTCCATGTCTGGCATGCCCCACTTGTGGCAAATCTGGCAGAACACCTCTGGATGTAGGGACCATTCCCCCTGATCCAGCGTCTGGTGACTGAGCCCGCCTGCCAATTGTCTACGCCCGGAATGTAAATGGCGGAGATTGCCGGCACATGAAGTTCTGCCCATCTCAGAATGAGAGCCGCTTCCGCAGCCGCTGCCGAGCTCCTCGTTCCGCCCTGATGGTTCACGTACGCCACTACCGTGGCGTTGTCCGACTGAATCTGAACCGGGAGGCCGCGCAGCCTTACCGTCCAGTGGGAGAGGCAGAGCCTGATCACCCTCAACTCCAGTACATTGATCGGAAGGCAGGATTCCTGCGCTGACCAATGGCCCTGAGCAGATAGCTGCCCCAGGACCCCCCAGCCCGATAGGCTGGCGTCCGTCGTGACTTTCGACCAATTCAGGGGGAGTAAAGACTTGCCCAACGTCAGAGCCGGGGCCCGAAGCCACCAGGTTAACGATCCTCTGGTCTGATGATCCAATCTGATCAGCTGGTCCAGGGACAGCGGAGACTTGTCCCACCGTGACAGTATCGCTCGCTGTAGGAGCCGAGTGTGACTCTGGGCGTAAGGTACCGCCTCGAAGGCTGGAACCATGAGCCCCAACACCCGCATACAGAACTGTAAGGAGGACCACTGGCGTGACAGCAGGGTTCGTGCCGCTGCTTGCAGTGTCAGCAACTTGGCCGGAGGTAAGAACACCTTCGTCTGCTCCGAGTCCAGAATCAGACCCAGATATTCAGGAGTAAGTCGTCGAGGTATGCTACCACAGCAATGCCTCTCTGCCTCAATAGCGCCAGCACCAGAGCCACCAGCTTGGTGAACACCCGAGGAGCCGAGGCCAGACCGAAGGGAAGTGCCACAAATTGGTAATGTAGATCTCCCACCGCAAAGCGCAGGAAGCGCTGGTGCCGGAGACAAATGGGAACATGGAGGATACCGTCCCTGATATCCAGAGACGCCATGAAGTTCCCCTGGTGCAGGGCGGCCACGACCAAACGGACAGATTCCATCCTGAATTTTCGCGCCTTCACAAAGTGGTTCAGCGCTTTTAGGTCCAGGACTGGCCTGACTCCACCCTTTTTGGGTACCACAAAAAGATTTGAATAGAAGCCGTGGAACCTTTCCAGCGGAGGTACCGGCACAATCACCCCTTGTTTGGAGAGTGTCTGAACAGCCTCTTGGAGAGCCTCCCGACGCCCCTGCGGGAGTCTCAAGTTCGATGGGAAGAACCTGTCTGGGGGTAGAGTGCTGAACTCTTGCGCTGCCAGGGCCGTTAACCGGACCCTGAGGCAGACTTGCCGGACCTTGAGCCCTTGCCCGCTGCAACGAAAAAAACCTCTTCTGACCCGAAGAAGCAGGACCCTGCTTACAGCGGAACTCCCGCCGCCTGGGCTCCGGGAGGAAAGTACTCTTCCCTCCGGTGAAATTCTTAATGATTTCATCCAACTGCGCCCCAAAGAGCCGACCGCCCTGGAAGGGGAGATCCGTGAGGCCCTTCTTAGACGCGTAGTAACCCGACCAAGAGCGTAACCACAGCACCCGTCTGATAATGACTGCGAAAACAGACATCTTAGACAGCATTGGAAGCAGGTCCAAAGCTGCGTCACACAGGTACCGAAGACCCTGTATCAGATGGTCTGCTCGCTGTGACGCCTCAAGCGAGCTCTCACAGCTCAATTCATTGTGCAACTCAGTCGCACACTCGGTAAGGGCCTGTGCGCCATGGCTGACACCAGGGCTGGTCTCATGGCCGACCCCGTCAACAAGAACAGTGCCTTGGACACCGCCTCCGTCCACCTATCAGCCGGATCCTTAAAAGAGGGAGACCCCTCCAAGGGGATGGTCATTGCCTTATTCAGGCGAGCCACCGGAGGGTCCACTGCAGGGGATGCCCACTTCTTCACAAAACTATCCTCAAAGGGATAGTGTACAGCGAAACGTTTGGGCAAGGAAAAGGAATTCTGCGGACGCGGCCATTCCTTATAGACCAGCTGGTCAGTGAATTGATCATGGGGTAAGCCCTAGGGGACCTAGGTGGCTTAAAAGACCCACAAATGTATGCAGTCTCCTGCGACTCCCCGGCTTGGTCCAGTCGCAAGGACGCATGAATATTGGCGATCAGGGTGGCCACCAGCGTCATCTTGCATGCTACCGAGGCCCCCCTGGTCTTCCTCGCCGTCTGAGGGCTCCAGTTCACCATCACCACGGAGGTCCCCGTGACCACAGAGGTCATATCCGGTTCAGACTCCTTCCCCGATGAAGGTGGAGGAGGTGGACGCTTTTTGGGGACCCCCTTAGCACGGCACGGCACCTCCCGGGGAAAAAATTCCCCCAATACGGATCTTAGCTGGTCCAGGGGAACCAGAGTCCCCAGTGCAGGTTGCGCTTCCACCGACTCCTCCTTGGAAGGATCCGCAGGCTCAGCTGCCATTGCGCCACTGGACACTGACAGGCAAAAAAGCCCTGACACCCCCACAATGCAGCCCCATCACTGCCCCACAGATCAACCAGGAAAAACCCAGGAGGACTGCACCCACCGCTACCAGCACCCCAGGGAGAGATCAGCTATACTTGCTGTGTGATTGCGCCTCAAGTGCTGCGTCCCAGTAGGATTGCAATGACCGTCAGTCAGGAGCCTGCGCCGCCCTGTGCCATCCACGCTGTCCCAGAGTGAATGAGGAAGCATCAGCATCAGCCGCACATTTTCATCCCCAGGCACATCCAAAATGGCCGCCGAGAGGTCACAAGAGGCCAAAGCCTGTTACACAGGCCGCGACTACGGCAAAATGGCCGCCAGTCCGTCACTAGAGGCCAAAATAGCCCACAAAATGGCCGGGGCTACGGCAAAATGGCGGTGATCCACCGCAAAATGCGGCGTATCGCTGCATGGCGGCTTTTAAAGCGCGGGGTGCGGTGCAGGTGAAGGGGGGAGGGGAGTGTAGGAGGGAGTGATCCCGAGCAAGGACACCCAGGGGGACCTGAAGCCCTAGAAACCCTCCACCAGCCGGCCTAATCCGCTAAAAAATGCCCAGCCCCCCCTCCGTGCCCCTAGGGGGGGAGAGAGGGGGTCACTCACCAATCCGATGGGCGTAGCGGTTAGCCACCCGGTTGCAGACCTTCCTCCCATCTGTTGGAGAGGGGTGCTGCAGGCCAAGGGCCCCTGGATGAGAGCAGAGCCCAGTCACTGGGCACAAGTGGGGATGACCCACTGGCCACCCGCACGGAACGGGTACGATGCGGCAGACCCCACCAGGGCTAAGGGTAGCTCGCATCGGTCGGCCGCGCTGGGGAATGTTCAGGATTCGGGATATCCTCTATGCCCCAGCCAACTACTTGATAAAAAGGTCCTCTATCAGATAGCAAGAACCAGGGAGGGGGAACCAGGTTTAACTCCTTTCACTAGGCATAATAAAACTGATATGCTATGCAGAGCATGGGGGTTATATGCTGGAGTGAGGACGGCCCACTGGGAGGGGTCAGCTTGCTTTTTTTCTATTTGCCTAGTCTACTCCTGGTAGGATGAGCATAAACCCCACTTGTCAATGAAGGGCTGAGTCTGTCAGTGAACGTAAGAGAAAAAAACATTCCTCTGCTATTTTTTAACCTGAAAATGCCAGAGCTAAAAACGCCCGTTAATGCGCGTTAGTGAGCGTCTTGCCGGCTCAGCGTCAAAAACGCCAAAGCGCTACAGCCTCAGAACGCGCTGGTCGTGGGTTCTATTTTCAGATCACTAACGCTGACACCATCTACAGCTCAAAACACGTCGGGCCGTTTGGCAAAATGCATAATAGAGTACCTATTTGGATTTACTGTATTGTATTACTTTGTACACGTTTAACCACATGCCTACGGGGCCAATTCTGACACTTCGCTACTACATGTAAAAAAATATATTTTTTTCGCTAGAAAATTACTCAGAACCCCCAAACATATATGTTTTTTTAGCAGAGACCCTAGGGAATACAATGGTGGCCATTGCAACTTTTTATCTTGCACAGTATTTGCGCAATTTTTCCAACACTTTTTTTGTGAAAAAAGCAGTTTCATGCAAAAAAAAAAAACAAAACAGTAAAGTTAGCCCAATTTTTTGCATAATGTGAAAGATGATGTTATGCCAAGTAAATAGATACCCAACATGTCACAGTTTAAAATTGCGCACACTGGTGGATTTGTACCAAACGTCAGTACTTAAAAATCTGTGACGCTTTAAAAAATTTTACAATTTTTGGCCGAATACTTCTGGTGAGCGCATTGATATTCACTTTTTGGGCGGCGCACGTTTGTCGGCTTTGGATATATAGCAGCACGTCAAATATTCTGACACTGGTGTTGGAGCACATACAAGGACTATTTATATAAAATATGTTTTTATTATTTGATTCCATATGAACTTGATATATGGACTTTTTTTTTATGTTTTTGATAACTTTTTTGTTGGTACTGTTGAATGTTTTTGAGTGTAATGCTACGCACAATTGATGACTATAGTTACTGGGTTTGAGATTCAGGGGTTCAATTAATTCGTTTTCACGTTTATGGTAGCGGTTTGCTTTAATAATGTATTTCTATTTTAGTGGTTCACTAAATAAGGAGCAGAAACCACATATTGTTTATTCACACAGTACTAAGAGATCCATAGTAAGATAGGTGCTCCTTCCATTGGCTTTTAGCCTGGCTTCCAAAGCCGAGGCAGTGGCATTTTTTCAAATGCAGAGGCCGGGCGTGATGTCATAACATCGCTCCCAGCCTCCAAAAGTTCATAGAGACTTTGGGGACTATCTGGCCCCCCAGAAATCTCTATGCTAACCTTCCAGGCCAGTCGATAACTTCTATGGCTCACGGATCGCACGGGCAAGACGGGAGAAGCACCGGAGGGCGGCGGGGGGCAGTCCCCTCCTGCCATCTGCAAGAACGATCAAGTGGCTGAAAAGTCGCTATAATTGTTCTTACGGTGAAGGGAATCGCCGGCTCTAAAAGAAGATATCTGAATGATGCCTATAACTGCATCATTCAGATATCACCACTCAAAGCCTGTGACGTCAAATGATGTCGTACCGGGGAGAAGTGGTTAATGTTATTTGTATTTTTAATGTTAATTGAGTGATGCCCTCTACTTTGATAGTGGTAACATTTTAGCTTTTTCAATAAATGCTTGTTTTATACTTCATTACTGTGCAGGCCTATTTAAAATATCTGGGTGTCACAAAGCCCGATGCTCCTCACCATTTACCCTTCCCTCCGTGAACCATGTAAGAGTGGACGAAAATCCCTCCTGAGATGTCTGCAAACCTGGTCACCAACTACAATAAACATCTTACCTCTGGTGCTTGCCAACAAGGGTTTTTCCACCAAGTAACTCCACTCAATGAACTGTAACTTAATTTATAGCATTTGTTTTATGTGTTTTTGTTTGTTTTTTTGGATTTTTGGTTGACATTCTGTCTCTATCATTTAAAATACACCTACGATTCACATGCACTCATACTTTAGCTATCTATTTTCCCAGCAACAGAATCAATCCAAAATACGATTTTTCACAAACGTATCTACCCCATTCCAACACACCTCAATAGGATTACAAACAACTGAAAGCTGCCATTACAACCATGTCTAACAACAATTAAGCAATTTATCTATTTACGTGCTTTAACAAACGTTATATACATTTTTTGTGCATGCATGCTCATGCTTATACCACCTAGCTCTTTTGATTGTACAACTTAAACTGTTTGTTCACTTATATTTTTCTTGATCAATAAAACTTGTTTGGGATAAAATACACCGATGATAAAAATTATAGACCCTTATTTTCTGTGTAAGTGGGCAAACTTACAAAATCTGCAGGGGATCAAATAATTATTTTCCCCACTGTATGCTCATCTTTTACTATTTAGGTTCATTATGTGGTCAATGTGATCTCTACTGATAAGGATTAAGGCAGCAGTAGCTATATATATTGCTTTGTCTTATACCTTGTAGAGGAAGAATCTTTACTCCAAACTCTTCTAGATAGCTCAAAGATCGTATTAAATCCAGCTCTTCCTGAATGGAATGCGGACAGTCAGTGATGAGTTGTAAGCAGCTCCTGCAAAAAATAAATAAATAATAGCACATGCATGTAATTACTAGCTTTGTAAAAATAATCAGTTCACCAGCATAGCTAAACAAGTCATCACTTGCATTGCAAATTCAAAAAAGCAGATGGTTTTCTACTCATATCAGGACAGTGGAAAGGCCAGAAGTGATCCTTTATTCCCCTCTGACCAACTGTGTATCTGGAGCTGCTAGTTTATAGCATAGGAGATGTATTCAGATTCTGTACATCAGTCTCAGGACTCCTAGGCCATTCTCAGTGCATCTTAAAGTATATAGCTTCTCTACTAAAAGCTTAACCACTTCAGCCCCGGAAGGATTTACTTCCTGACCAGGCCATTTTTTGTGATACAGCACTGCATCGCTTTAACTGACAATAGTGCGGTCGTGTACCCACACAAAATTGATATCCTTTATTTCCTGCACAAAAAGAGATTTCTTTTGGTGGAATTTGATCACCTCTGCGGATTTTATTTTTAGCGCTTTAAACAAAAAAAGAGCGACAATTTTGAAAAAAAAATATTTTTTTTTACTTTCTGCTATAAAACATTTCCAAGCGTATATTGATTGGTTTGCATATTTGTATAAAAACTATTGCGTCTACAAAATAGGGAATAGATTTATGGCATTTTTATTATTTATTGTTTTACTAGTAATGGCGGCGATCAGTGATTTTTAGCAAGACTGCAACATTGTGGCAGACAGATCAGACACCTAATAGACATTTTTGACACTTTATGTGGGAACCAGTGACATTATTACAGTAATCAGTACTAAAAATATGCACTGACATTGTACCAATGACACTGGCAGGGAAGGGGTTAACATCAGGGGCAATCAAGGGGTTAAATGCGTTCCCTGTTTGTGTTTTCTAACTGTATGGGGGACTGTGTGACTGGGGAAATACACAGATCCATCTTCCTGACAGATACACTGAAAACGGAGCATGTGCAGAGCTTCCCACACTACTCTGCAAAATCCTCAGCTGAATTGGGGACTTGGAAAGAAGTGGGAAATAGAGTACAGCAGGATCAACCAGTTTTTTTGCAGAACACAGAAAATAAATCTTATAGTGACTGAATGAGTAAGAACAGCATTTAATACACAATTTATTGATAGTTTTATGATGTAGGTTTAGTGACACTTTAAGAACCAACAAGTCAGTATGCCCAGATGGTATGTGGAGAATTGGACCAAAAGAGTAGGTTTTATTCAATCTCACCACAAGGTGGCTGGATATCTTAAAGTGATTGTAAAGCATAGTTTTAAAACAATGAAAAAAAAAAAAAACAAACTTACCTCCTCTGTGCAGTTGGCTTTGCGCAGAGCAGCCTGGATCCTCTTTTTCTTGGGTCCCTCTTTGCTGCTCCTGGCCCCTCCCAAGTGCCCCCACAGCAAGGAGCCAAATGACACAGCACAAGTACTGTGCTGTAGAGCATGTTTTCAAGGAACAGTTGGACACGTGAAATGTACTCCAGGTGCATCAGAACAAAAAGTCAGCAAAGTCGCCTAGGTGGAAGCAATAGTCCCTCTGCAGAGGTCTGACTCACCGCCCTATGGAGTAAGAGCTATAACCCTGCAATTAGCAGGGAACACAAGCTGCGCTGGTTGAAGAGCTACAGGCCTGAATCTGCAGTGGGCATGTAGGACGTCTGCATAGAGAACGCCGCTTCCACACAAAAGCAAGGCTCCTTTTCTGCAACACGTTGTTGGGGACAGGCTTTTCCATCCAGACTATGGCTGCTTTAAAAAAAAAAAAAAAAAGGAACTATGGGACTTTGCACACCTTTTGTTTTGATGCATCCGTCACATTTATAACTAATTTTAGGAGTCACTCCGGGCTGTGGTTACATTTTTTCATGCGGTAGGTCCCACTAACACTGCATGGGTTAGCTTGCAGAAGACAGGATTAAGGTATTTCAAGTCATTATTTTAGCCAAACAAGTATTTAATGTATGCAGAAAAAGAGGGGAGGGGGGATTTTGAGATGAGGGCTTCACTGCCTGGGTAACTAACAGCAGCATGGAATGGGGGCTTTAAAGTGAAAGTTCAAAAGGGTTTTTCATATTTTTTTTACTAAGACATCTTATGTTTTTAAAAAATATATAATTATGTTTATATGTACATTATATCCCCTATGTGTTTGCAGGAGTGCACGTAAATTACTTTTTAAAAACTTAAAGGCAAACACATTAAGTTGTTAAAAAAATCATTGCATTCATCACTTGCTTGATCTCTGTACCTCAATTACTGTGTACAACAGCTTGCCATGAAGAAAATACCCCTTCATCCACATCTCATCTCTCGGGCAAAAAAAGCAAAGTACTTAGCGTATAAAATGGTAGCTTAGACAGAATAAAGTGGAACTACCGCGTTTCCCCGAAAATAAGACCAGGTCTTATAATAATTTTGGCTACAATAAAACACACTAGGGCTTATTTTTAAAGGATGTCTTTTTTTCTAAGGTACGTACAAAAAAGTTCATGTGCCCCCTTGTCTTTTCTCCCCGTCAGCTCAGGAGTCAGCATTATGACATTCTGTATGACCAAAACCTTGATTAACCACTTTAGCTCCAGAAGATTTAACCCCTTTATGACCATGACAATTTTTGCGATACGACACTGCACTTACTTTAACTGACAATTGCGCTGTCGTGCAACCTTGTACCCAAATAAAATGTATGCCCTTTTTTCCCACAAATAGAGATTTCTTTTGGTGGTATTTGATCACCTCTGCGGTTTTTATGTTTTTGCGCTATAAACAACAAAAAGACTGACAATTCTGAAAAAAACAAAACAATATTTTTTACTTTCTGCTATAAAACATATCCAATAAAAAAAATGTAAAAAAAAATAAATGTATTCATCAATTTAGGCCAATATGTACTCTGCTATATATTTTTGGCAAATAAAATTCCAAGAAGCATATATTGATTGGTTTGCGCAAAAGTTACAGCGTCTACAAAAACTATGGGATATTTTTATTGATTTCTTTTTATTTTATTTTTACTAGCAATGGCGGCGATCAGCACCTTATAGCAGGACTGCAACATTGTGGTGGACAAATCGAACACTAAGTGACAATTTTGGGGACCAGTGACACTAATACAGGGATCAGTGCTAAATAATATGCACTGTAACTGTACTGACACCGGCAGGGAAGAGGTTAATATCAGGGGCGATCTAAGGGTTAAATTAGTTCCCTGGGAGTGCTTTCTAACTGTGGGATGGGGGTGGGGGTGCTGGTACTGTAAGAAGACAGAGATCCATGTTCCTGCTTAACCCTTAACCCCTCCAGATCCGCGCTATTACTGAAGTACGGCTCCAGCGCGGATCTAAAATGCCAGGACCACCTCCATGGACGTCGAACCCTGTGCACGCTCCCGGCGCGCCCCCTGGCAGCAGCGGCGGCGGTGCGGGCGGCCGTGCCCGTGGGTCGGGCGGACTCGATGTCCGCTCGAGACCCACGATCGCCTGACAGAGCTGCAGAACAGGGAACCGCCGTTGTAAACACGGCGGTTCTCCGTTCTGTTACAAGGGACAAGACAGATCTACTGATCCATGTCACTGGGATCAGTGAGATCTGTTATGTCCCAGCCAGCCCCGCCCCCCCACAGTTAGAACACACCCAGGGAACACTGTTAACCCCTTCACTGCCCCCTGCAGGTTAACCCCTTCACTGCCAATGACATTTATACAGTAATCAGTGGATATTTACATTTCTGATCGCTGTATAAATGTCATTGGTCCCAAAAATGTGTAAAAAATGTCTGTCATTTCCGCTGCAATATCGCAGTCCCAATAAAAAACGCAGATCGCCGCCATCACTAGTTTAAAAAAAATAATAAAAACGCCATAAATCAATTCCCATAGTTTGTAGACGCGATAACTTTTGTGCAAACCAATCAATATATGCCGATTGCGATTTTTTTTTCACCAAAAATATGTAGAAGAATATATATCGGCCTAAACTGATGAATATTTTTTTTTATTTTTTTTTTATGGATTTGTATTTTAGCAAAAAGTAAAAAATATTGTTCTTTTTTGCAAAATTGTCGCTCATTTTTTGTTTACAGCGGTGATCAGAAATAACGCAGAGGGGATCAAATACCATCAAAAGAAAGCTCTATTTGTGGGGAAAAAAAGGACACAAATTTTGTTTGGGTACAACGTCACACAACCGCACAATTGTCATTCAAAGAGCGACAATGCTGAAAGCCGAAAATTGGTCTGGGCAGGAGGGGGGTTTAAGTGTCCAGTAAGGAAGTGGTTAAGCGGTTAGAGTCCTTGTAAAATTATGTAATCCATTCTGTAAAAACATTATGTAATGTGCTTTTTTTATCCTTGTGTAACTTTATTGCAGAAAATACCTTATTTAAAGTGCTGGGCAGTGTGTGACCCACTGGAGCTCTACTTCTCCATTCCGAATACTGCAGAGGAAGGGGCCGGGATCCCCACTGATGTCAGCCCGCTCCAAGCACTGCAGAGGGAGGGGCCACTGACGTCAGCTGGGAGGAGAGGAGAAGATTTTTGGTAGGTCACGTGAGCGCCCAGCAGTGTTGTGAATAAGGTATTTTTTACAATAAAGTCACACAAGGAGACATACTGCACATTATATTACCATTTTACAGAATGGATTACATGTTTTTAAAAGGACTTTAACTAGGGCTTATTTTCGAGGTAGGGCTTATATTGCAGCCATCCCTGAAAATCATGCTAAGTCTTATTGTCAGGGTAAGGCTTATTTTCGGGGAAACGTGTATCAGAGTGCTTTTTAAAGCCTGAAAGCTAATTACTCAAAGGTGGCTATCCCCCCACTCCCCATACCTTGGCAGAATGAAAACTCAAATTAACACCACTCTATCTAGGGAAAAAATATCTTTCAATCACTCAACGCGATTCGAAAAGATACGGGACCTGTGGCTGGCCACACCGGGCCTGGCCCCAACCTCACTCATCCTAATTAGACTTTTGTCATGCTAAGCAACTTACTGGATGATGTGTCTTGTACCTCATTTAAGCTGCACCACTTTTCTCTTAAAGTGTTACTAAACCCAGGAACCTGCATTCACTATATCTGGTCTCCCACAGTACACAGAACATGGAAATGTAATTATTTTAGAAAATCTAAACTGCTAAATACCTTTCCTCATCAGCAGTTAGAGCAGTCTTGTGACTTCTATTAGTATCCAGCCAAGCACTGGTTAAAGCTTGTAGGAGGTGTTTTCTGCCTGTCCTATGAGACTGCAGGACCCCTGACCCTCTGTCTGGACAGTGCTGATTGGAACCTGTGCTAATCACATGCATCCTCCCAAGTAAAAGAAACCACTCTAGCAATGCACACCAAACTGAGCATGTGCAGCCTGACTCCATAGACCACAGGTGTCAAACTGGCGGCCCTCCAGTTGTTGCAGAACTACAATTCCTATGAGGCATTGCAAGGCTGACAATTATAAGCATGACTCCCAGAGGCAGAGGCATGATGGGACTTGTAGTTCCGCAACAGCTGGAGGGCCGCCACTTTGACACCCCTACCGTAGACTTTGTATTATCAGGAAATTACTAGGGGTCAGCGGAAGAAGGGGAGGATCAGAGAAGACAGGATCAAACAGGCTTTTTACACAATGCGAAGGACTAACCCCTTAGGTTCCACAGTGAGTATAACAAGCATGCTTTACTGCATATATAGATTGATTTTACTGTTGTGGGTTTAGTAACACTTTAAGTGCCTCTAGAACTGACACTGGCTCCATTGGCACTACAAAGAGCATTGAGTTTTGTTAGTTTTTGTTATATAAGGGTCTGTGTTCTCAGGAGAGCTCCTGATGACATATAGACCGCATTTTTTGTTAGCCCCATTAATCTGACAGACAATGGTACAACTGTATTTTCTGCTTCTACGCTGTGAACATCTTGTATGGAAGAAGATGTTTGTTGTCAAGAAACGTTTTGTTTGTGTAAAAACCTGGAAATTCAATAAAAAATATCGGATTTAAAAAAAAA
The DNA here is from genome assembly GCA_018402905.1 of Glandirana rugosa. Lineage (NCBI taxonomy): Eukaryota > Metazoa > Chordata > Amphibia > Anura > Ranidae > Glandirana > Glandirana rugosa. The sequence continues at coordinate 586,256 of BLSH010222815.1, read as the reverse complement.
AAAAAAAAAAAGGGTAGCTGAGAGCTATACTGTTAAGGCAATTCACTTTCACAGCTTCCACCGAACCACCTCTATTCTGTTTCATAATGATGCTCAAACTGTTAGCACTTCACCATTGGACCACCACATTTTCGCGTGCTGTGCTTTGCTTATTCTGCCTTGGTGGAATTTAGACAAAAAAAAGCCTTAAAAAACAAAAAAATTATGTGATCATTTTAGCTATACAGGAACATTAGTCTATCTCCGGGCAAAATACAGGGAGATGGGAATCAAATGAGTAATATTGGTAAAACAAGGAGGCCTATCAAACTTCCTCTGCCAGGAGGCTTCAGGACAAATATAACAAAAGACAGGCTACAGTATAACAAAAGAACGTAGAGAACATTTAAAAATCGAATTACAGGCAAGCTAGAAATAGACAAAAAAAAAAGTCTTATATATGGAAGATCCATATATAGCAATGTGGACTTTATGAGCACACACAAGACCAAAATTATTATTTATAAAAGCATACATTTATTCATGACAAACAATTAAAACATATCCAAAATAAAATATTATGATGGCGCTCTAGGAATATAGGCACCTACATATACATTGGAGGCAGTCTATAGGTATACAATAAGACAACAGGCTTGTGATACAAAAGTACCCAATACTGAAATCCTTATATATAGATTAACCTAAGGCATTTCTACATTTCACTGATTATAGGTCCGCAGTCCACCAGCTCTCTGTCCCTGTGTCTGCCCTGAATCGTGGGGTCTATTAGGGTACCGCTAGTCAAGTAAGCTTTGTGTGTATATATCTTCATAGATACTACAGTAAATTAGACTATACTATATGCACTATGTTTAATTGTATATTGTTTGCTCGCAGTCTTTTGAAATAAGGTCCAGAAGAAGCCTCACGGCGAAACACGTCGACCTTCAACAGATTTGTATTGATTTCAGTATTGGATACTTTTGTATCACAAGCTGGTTGTCATATATTGCATACCTATAGACTGCCTCCAATGTATATGTAAGTGCCTATATTCCTAGAGCGCCATCATAATATTTTATTTTGGATATGTTTTAATTGTTTGTCATGAATACATTTATACTTTTATAAATAATAATTTTGGTCTTGTGTGTGCTCATAAAGTCCACATTGCTATATATGGATCTTCCATAAATAAGAATTTTTTTTTCGTCTTCATATATAGGACGGTAGCACGCCATGGAGGGCATTTTTTTTCCTTTAGAAATAGTCAAACTAACTTAGACTGTGATTAAAAATATATATATATCAATGTAGTGTGGCACATACGGCCAGGTAGGATGCGTTATCTCGCTCAGCTGCACTTCGCACAACACTGTCTCCATGATATTTTAATATTGATTACTTTTCCTGCCTGCAATCGAAAATCTAGCTAGACTGTTACTGTTTTATTAGTGATGAAGGAAAGCTAGTGTAACACAATAATAACATGTCAAGTTCAGGTTAAAAGATAATTGATGTTGTCTCCTAATTAGTAGCTAATTAAGAGCTCCATTATCAAGTCAAAGAATCATAATCTGAGTTTTAAATCATTTATTAATTTGAGAGTTTGCTTACTGTGGTTCTGTCACCTCAGTCTGTATTTGTGAAAACACCTCCTTAGCTAGGAAGTGAGGAGAAAACAAATGAATAGCGGTATTCAGCGATTATTCCCAGTGCCGATGAATTTGCAATTCTGATGCTGATGGAAAGCCTCATAAATACCATGGGTCGCCTTCATGTAAATGTCTGAAAGAAGAACTGTCTAGGCTGATAATAGAAACCAATTATTCCCATACTATGTTTCTGAAGTGTATGTCCAGACAACAAAGGAAGGTACCAGCACATTCATGCCTACCTTTGCCAGCAGTCTTATCATATTTACTACAGTGATCATCCCAAAATTCGAAAGCAAACTAGTCAAAGAGAAACAGCAGCGGCAAATGCAAACTTCTGAAAATTACAGTTGTGCTCATAAGTATACATACCCTGGCAGAATTTATTATTTCTTGGCCATTTTCCAGAGAATATGAATGAGAACACAAAAAGCTTTCTTTCACTCATGGTTAGTGTTTGGCTGAAGTCATTTATTATCAATCAACTGTGTTTCCTCTTTTTAAATCATAATGACAACAGAAACTACACAAATGACCCCGATCAAAAGTTTACATACCCCACTTCTTAATACTGTGTACTGCCCCCTTTAACATCAATGACAACTTGAAGTCTTTTGTGGTATTTGTGGAGGAGGCTCTTTATCTTCTCAGATGGTAAAGCTGCCCATTCCTCTTGGCAAAAAGCCTCCAGTTCCTGGAAATTTTTGGGCTGTCTTGCATGAACTGAACGTTTGAGATCTCCCCAGAGTGGCTTAATGATATTGAGGTCAGGAGACTGAGATGGCCACTCCAGAATCTTCACTTTATTCTGCTGTAGTCAATGACAGGTTGACTTTATCCTGTGTTTTGGATCATTGTCATGTTGGAATGTCCAAGTACGTCCCATGCACAGCTTCCTGGCTGATGAATGCAAATGTTCCTCCAGTATATTTTAATAACATATTGCATTCATCTTGCCATCAATTTTGACCAAATTTCCTGTGCCTTTGTAGCTCACACATCCCCAAAACATCAGTGATCTACCTCTGTTTCATATGTCTTGTTTACTCCTCTCCAGCGTTTATGGTTGTGGCCAAAAAGCTCAATTTTGGTCTCATCACTCCAAATGACTTTGTGCCAGAAGGTTTGAGTCTTGTCTCTATGCTGTTTGGCGTATTGTAAGTGGGATACTTTGTGGCATTTGTGTAGTAATGGCTTTCTTCTGGCAACTCGACCATGCAGACCATCTTTCTTCAAGTGCCTCCATATTAGGGATCTTGAAACAGCCACACCACATGTTTTCAGAGAGTCCTGTATTTCACCTGAAGTTATTTGTGGGTTTTTCTTTGCATCCTGAACAATTTTCCTGGCAGTCGCGGTTGAAATTTTAGTTGGTCTACTTGACCGTGGTTTGGTTTCAACAGAACCCCTCATTTTCCACTTCTTGATTAGAGTTTGAACACTGCTGATTGGCCTTCTCAATTCCTTGGATATCTTTTTATATCCCTTTCCTGTTTTATACAGTTCAACTGCCTTTTCCCGCAGATCCTTTGACAATTCTTTTGCTTTCCCCATGACTCAGAATCCAGAAACGTCAGTGCAGCACTGGATACGTGATGCAAGGGTCTGTCAGGAGTTCAGAAACTCATTGACCTTTCATACACACACACACTAATTACAAGCAAACACATCACAGGTGAGGAGGGTTACCTTTAATAGCCATTCAAACCCCTTTGTGTTTAGTTGTGTGCATGTTATCAGGCCAAAATCACCAGGGTATGTAAACTTTTGATCAGGGTCATTTGGGTAGTTTCTGTTGCCATTATGATATAAAAAGAGTAAACACAGTTGATTGATAATAAATGGCTTCAGCCAAACACAAACCATGAGTGAAATAAATATTTTTGTGTTTTCATTCATATTCTCTGAAAAGAAATCATAAATTCGGCCAGGGTATGTAAACTTATGAGCACAACTGTATATATACATTTGAGCTTTGTGCTGCTTGCACATTTACTGGAATTGTGTATGAAAATCCAAAATTATTGTTTTTTTTTCTTTTAGCTTTGGATATAGTAGACTGTTGACAATGGTCATGCCAACAAATAAAGGTTACAAATCTCCCCAGCAGGGACCCAGCCAGCTATAAAAATCTGACAGCATTTCTAACCTTGTCTTAAAATAGTTTCAGCTTTACATACACTTTGCAGCTCAACCACAAGCATATAAAAAGTTATCCCTTGCAGTGAAATTATGCCTGCACTGCAATGGTTAACAGCCTGGATTGTCTAGGGAATACGAGAAACAGCTTTACTGACCTGATCCTCTCCTCCCCTAGCAGATGGCATCCTCACATCCAGAGCAGAGCTATGGACCCTGTTCTGGACTTGATGATGTCACAACCCTACACTACTAGAACGTGGGGATCAGTCGGGCTACGGGGGAGGGTGGAGAATCGGGTAGGTATCTCCTTTTATTGTTCCCCTAGACAAAAATGAGCAAATGACCCTTACAATGTCATACTTTTTTATTTGTCCAGAGTTGGACTTTTGTTGCCAGCGGTTTAGACATTAATGGCTGTGTGTTGAGTTATTTTGAGGGGACAGCAAATTTACACTGTTATACAAGCTGTACACTCACTACTTTACATTGTAGCAAAGTGTCATTTCTTCACTGTTGTCACATGAAAAGGTAGAATAAAATATTTACTAAAATGTGAGGGGTGTACTCACTTTTGTGAGATACTGTATCTGGTCTCCCACAGTACACAGAACATGGAAATGTTATAGTTTTAGAAAATATAAACTGCTAAATACCTTTTCTCATCAGAAGTATATAGCAGGCTTGTGACTTCTGTCAGTGTCTGGTTAAAGCTTGTAAGAGTTTTCATTGTCCACTGATTGTCTTATGAGGCTACAGAACCCCTGACCCTCCATCTGGATAGTGCTGATTGGTCCTGTGCTGATCACATGCACTCTCCCAAGAGAAAAAAAAATCTCTAGTATACACACCAAACTGAGCATGTGCAGCTTGCCCCCAAGACTCTGTTCTATCAGGAGATGGTTTGGGGACTGTGGAAGAAGGGGAGGATTAGATAAAAAAGGATCAAACAGCCCTTTTACACAATGGATTAACCCCTTAGGTTTTACTGTTGTTGGGTTAGTAACACTTTAAGGTAAAAAAAAACGTTTTATAAGCTTCACTGTGTGAAGAGGAAGAGAGGGGAGATGAGACCTAGCACTGTGCATGGCTGCATCTCTTCTCCCCTCTCTTATTCTTTACACAAGAACTCAGCCTGCAGCAGGAGCCACTGGCCTACACAAATAACAGTATTTCTATCAAAATGTCAAATGTCCATGTCATCCAATTTCTAGCACTAAATCCAACCACCTGCTATAAAACAGTTGAATTCTGAGGCATCAGATTTTAAAGCTAAAGTGGAATTTAGCTTTAGGAAGGGCTAGGACCTAATAATGACGTAGAAAGTAGTCAAGTAATCCATACACAGTGTGGGTCTAGGATCTATGGGATGCCACTGAGGCAATGGGATAGAGTTTAAAATTAGCAATAATGCTTGCTGACTCCAAAATGTGCCTACACTTCAGGACTGTTGCCGTCTTAGAAACGGTAGGGCAGGTAAGGTTCACTTTAATATAGTACTCACTAGGGATCAACCAATATCATTTTTTTCAGGGCTTATACAGATTTTTCAGCTGCCTTTCAGGCCGATAGTTGATATCAGGTGCCGATATTCTGTAGATGTAATTTTTTTTTTATTTTTACACTGTCTTTTTTTTTTGTTATCACTTTTATTGCTGTCACAAGAAATGCATTCACATGTACTCTTTATGGAGGGATCTGGGGTCTATAAGATACTTTCAATTTTTTTTTTAAACTGGAGCCTTTAGGATGGCAGTAATCTGGAAATGATGTCACTAATTAGCTGCGCTGGTTGTTATTACAAGAAAGCTGAGCGTCCGCTCTAAAGAATGGTACCGGGGTGTTGCTTGCAGCTGCAGCCCTTGAAGCAATATCAGAAAATATCGGCAAGTTTGTGACTGATACCGATTCTTCAAAAAAGTGAATAATCGGCCTCAATGATAATCGTTTGACCCCCTGGACCTCATATGTCAAACACAAGGCTTGTGGGCCGAATCTGGCCCTCTAGGCCTTTGTAAGTGGCATTCACACCTAGTTTTGCAGCTGGAACATGGTGTAACCCCATTCCACCACCTCCAGCTCTGACCCTCCGCTCTAGCTCCCACTTGCAAACACAGTGATTCCCGGAACTAACAGATCACCCTTACGGCAGGTACAGATCTCCAGAATCTAAGAGAGAGAATGATCTCTTTGCAACGTGAGGCCGATCCTCACACTGTACATAGCACACCCCTAAACCCTGCACTCTATACATAAAGCACTCCTGAACCCTGCACTTTGTATTTAGCACACCCTAGATACAAGTAGTATTTTCTTGTGTTAATAAGGTAAAACAGAGAGGAAGATACAAAAAAAAAGTAGCAAAAGTAAATTTGGCCATACTTGTTTAGATTTCAGAAAACCATCCATGCTAACAGTGCAGATAGATGAATCCCCTACTGGGCTATTGTATTCTGCAGCCGGCAGTGCACTGTTCAACCAACTGGCTCCTTCAACAAAAGTCAATCAATCAACTTTTATTAATGAGGTTGTGCCAACAAGGCCATACACTGCTTGAATTTCAGCCAAACCAATGAGAATTGTCTGAAATTCAAGAAGCGTATGGCCAGCTTAAGACTACAGATTTGAAAATCACACTTACATGGCTGAAAATAAAGAACCTTACCCTTGTATTAAGCATTGCAAATTACTCCTTATATATTTATATGTTTGTCCTGCTTTTATTCTATTTTTTACTGTTCTAATAAACAAGTCTGAATAAGGTATATTTCTAAATGCAGTGTCATGACAGTGACAAACACCACAATACTTAAAGGATATGGAGAAAGTGTGACCAAGGTCATCTCACAATGATTGTGAATTCTGCTTCATAACCATTGCTGTCCAGACCAGGCCCCTTCAATGCCTGACATTTGCCTACATGTTTAATGCATTAGTGTATTTTGCTTGTGTAAAGCTCCTCTGCAGACCCTCCACAAAAGAATGTAGACTGATTTTCTCCTAGGCAATGGAGGACAAACGGAAAATCGATTGCTATCAACACCCTGTCAAGAGCAATTACATCAAATGGGAAAGGGCAACACAAAAGACTGGAGACGACTTATTTTCTATAAATGCTTATTTTCAGGAGAATAATATTGTAAACTTCACAACGCAACTTGGCAGGGAAAGACTAAGACTGCTATAGGAAAGTGTTCTGAAAATACATTGTGGAAGAAGGATGATTTACCATTCAGTAAGTAACACAGCTTCCTGCAGGCATCGGTTATACCAGTTATTCCAAAGGGCAGAGGAGGAGGAAGAAGACTGATGACAGTAATGTCTCAGCACATATACATCCATATTATCAGGCAGATTACACAGCTTCAGGCCTAAACTGCCAATAATTGAGATACATATGGGGTGCCAAGGATTTTTAATGCCAACATATCCATTAGGATCTATCTGGCCAGGTAAATGTTACAGGCAGGTAACTCTGTATGTATACATTAAAGTTATTGTAAATGTAATTTTTTTTTTTAAATAACAGATTTATACTTACCTGCTCTGAGTGGCCCAGAAACTACTCTTCTTGGATCCCCTGGCTCCTCCTCACTGTCTGGGGCTATAAATACAGACAGCGCTGATCGGCCTTGCCCCACTCCCTCGTCACTAGCTTTGATTGACAAAATCTTCCCCCTCTGATGGCGCCTCCACCGGCATAATCTTCCAGTGCAGAGGGGGTTAACAGAACTAAGGTGCTGTGACAGGGACTCATCAGGTGTGCTCGACGGTATCTGCCCTTTCCACCCAGCAGCTGAATTCATAGAAGCTATACCACAGCTCCTACAAATGAAACACACTCTATGAATGCAGGGAGCAGACTTCTAAGTAATCAACTGCCCATTCTCCATTCATAGATCCGGTTTCCAACATGGAAACTGTAGTAATGGCTTCTATGCATGCAGCAGCTGGGCAGAAAGGGTGGGCATAGTAAGGTACTCTTGACAACTGCCTCTCACATCCCCTTCTATTCTATTAACCTCAGCTGCATTGGAAGATTATGGTGGCAGAGGTGGTAAACAGAGGAGGAAGACTTTGGCAAACAGATGACATATCTCATTAAAGGTAATAAATATCCTTGTGCTTTTTTTTTTTTTAATTTTGTTTTTATTAAGTAAACTTTGGCTTTAATTGTATGGCCACATTTGCCTTTCCCTTCAAATCCTGTAGTTCAGACAATAAAAAATTTGATATGAACGTCTGCTAGACCAGAGGTAGTCCAATGCTAATGTGTATGGTCAATGTGTATGGTTTTCCACCTGTGCAGCCAAAGTGGAATAACACCTACCGTGTATACTCGTGTATAAGTCGAGTTTTTCAGCACATTTTTTGTGCTGAAAAAGACCCCCCTCGACTTATACCCGAGTCAGTGTCTGTGGGTGATCAGTAGTTTCACATTAAACAGAGCCGTGCTGCTTCTAAGAGCCGTTCTGTGCTTTGTAACTGTGACTAATCACATTGGAATGTAGAGAATGCTGAGAGAGGTGTCAGATTCTCAGCTTGATGTCGGCAGGTGGGCGGGACAAGCTGATGTTAGCTGTTCAGTCCCGCCCACCTCCTGATCTCCATGAAGAGCTGCAGCTCTCTCTCTGCATTCTCAGCATTCTCTGCATTCCAATGTGTTTAATCACACTTACAAAGCACAGAACGGCTCTTAGAAGCAACACAGTTCTATTTAATGTGAAACTAAACTACCTAACTCATCCCTTATGTGTTCTGGCTACAGTCTCTGTGTCCTGGCATTAAAATCCCTGTGTCCTGGCATTAAAATCCCTGTGTTCTGGCATTAAAATCCCTGTGTTCTGGCATTAAAATCCCTGTGTTCTGGCTAAAATCCCTGTGATCTGGCACCCTGTCCCTGTGTTCTGGCTCCTTGTCCCTGTGATCTGGCACCCTGTCCCTGTGTTCTGGCACCCTGTCCCTGTGTTCTGGCACCCTGTCCCTGTGTTCTGGCACCCTGTCCCTGTGATCTGGCACCCTGTCCCTGTGTTCTGGCACCCTGTCCCTGTGTCCTGGCTCCCTGTCCCTGTGTTCTGGCTCCCTGTCCCTGTGTTCTGGTTCCCTGTCCCTGTGTTCTGGCTCCCTGTCCCTGTGTTCTGGCTCCCTGTCCCTGTGTTCTGGCACCCTGTCCCTGTGTTCTGGCTGCTGCATTTCACACCCTAGGCTTATACGCGGGTCAATACGTTTTCACATATTTTTTGGGCAAAAGTAGGGGGGTCGGCTTATACACGGGTCAACTTATACATGAGTATATAGGGTAATATGCACTGATTAAGGTTATACAGTGCATCCGGAAAGTATTCACAGCGCTCCAGTTTCCACATTTTGTTATGTTACAGCCTTATTCCAAAATGGATTAAATTCATTACTTTCCGCAGAATTCTTCAAACTATACCCCTTAATGACAACCTGAAAGAAGTTTGTATGAAATCTTTGCAAATGTAACCATTTCCTTACCGGACCATTGTAAAATGACCCCGGCTGTGACAGGTCCTCTTTATTTGGGTGGAGGAGATCGAGCACTGCACACTGGTTTTTTTTTTTACCAGGTTTCCTCCTCACACACTGAGGAGGAGAACCCTTAAATGAAACTACTGCCGTTTGTTGACATTTGGGACTGGCTGTGATTGGACACAGCCGGTCACGTGATAAACAGCCAATTTCATTGGCTCTTTACCCTGATCGGGGATGGGCTGTGTACGAGGGACATACCTCATTCCCGATCGCCACGTGCCCCCAGGGGCGCGCACGAGCGGCGATCATGAGCATTACACATGTGACTGGCTGTGATTGGACACATTTGGTCACGTGGCAAAGAGCCAATTTCATTGGCTTTTTACCCTGATGCGGAATGTCGCTGTGTCTGAGGGACACGCCTCATCCCCTCTGGACGCTCCTGCGGCGAGCGGGGATGAGGCGTGTTCCTCGGACACAGTCCATCCCGGATCAGGGTAAAGAGCCAATGAAATAGGCTCTTTATCAGGTGACTGGCTGTGTCCAATCACAGCCGGTCACAAATGTCAACAAACGGTTGTAGTGTCGTTTCTGTGTTCTCCCCTTCTCAGTGTGCGAGGAGGAGACCTGATAAAAAAAACAGTGTGCAGTGCTCGATCTCCTCCCCCAAATAAAAAGTACCCTTCACAGCCCGTCAGAGTACCAGTCACAGCCCATCAGAGTACCAGTCACAGCCTAAAGTACCTGTCACAGCCCCAGAGTACCCAAGTACCTGTCACAATCTCATCAGAATACCCGAGTATCTGTCACCATCCCATCAGAGTACCCAAGTACCTTTCATCAGCCCATCAGTCACCAGTTGGGGTGTTTTCTTTTCAAAATGGGGTCATTTTGTGGGTAATTCCACTGTCCTTATGCAACCAGGACCTTCAAAGGTGATAGGTTGTCAGGAAACTAAATGTGTAATTTATGCTCCTAGAACGCCTGGCGGTTCTCTCTGCATGTTGGACCTCTGTATGTGGCCAGGCTGTGTAAAAGTCTCACATGTGGTATCGCCATACTTGGGACGAGTAGCAGAATGTATTTTGGGGTGTAATTTTTGCTATGTTCATGCTGTGTTAGAAAAATATGTTTTCATTTTCTTTCCACATTTTCCAAAAACTTGTGGAAATAAATGACATGTTCAAAAGACTCATAATGCCTCATAGAATATACATTGGTGTGTGTAAATAAAGGTGTTCAAAAACCTTTTACACCTTTCTTTTACTTTTGTATAAAAAGATTGTGTCGTACTTGTATCGTTTTTAATGTGGGGTTTTATGTAAGACGATGAGCAGGGTTCATACCGCTATGGTGTACACTCTGAAAATGTGTCGGACCGGTGTATGTCTCCAGGTTGTACGTCTCTCTTGGCGGTCCGCAAGATCCTCGTATTTAATGTGTAAATCAAAGGACTGTTGGATAGTGGAAACTTCCAGGACCAACGTATTCCTGTCACCTTAATGGGTGTTTTACTGGGGTAAAACTTTTCTTTTGTGGGGTTGACCACTGACTACCCGACTACT
>BLSH010222815.1:529535-558595 GCA_018402905.1 Glandirana rugosa | reverse complement strand
TGTGAGACTTTTACACAGCCTGGCCACATACACAAGCCCAACATTGAAGTAGCACCTTTAGGCGTTCTACGAGCATAAATTACACATCTCATTTCTCAACCACCTATTACATTTTTGAAGGCCCTGAAGCAACAGGACAATGGAATTTTCCACAAAATGACCCCATTTTGGAAAGCAAACACCCCAATGTATAATCTATGAGGCATAATGAGTCTTTTGAACATGTCATTTTTTTTCAGAAGCTTTTAGAAAATGTGGAAAAAATTGAAAACGCATTTTTTTTACACAAAGCTGTACATTTATAAGATATTTCCAACACATAGCATGTACATAGCAAAAATGACACCACAAAACACATTCTGCTACTCCTCCTGAGTATGATGATACCACATGTGTGAGACTTTTACACAGCCTGGCCACATACAGAGGCCCAACATTGAAGCAGCACCTTTAGGCGTTCTATGAGCAAAAATGACACATCTCATTTCTCAACCACCTATTACACTTTTGAAGGCCCTGGAGCACCAGGACAATGGAATTGCCCACAAAATGACCAATTTTATTGGCTCTTTACCCCGATCACGGAAGGCTGGAGTCCCGAGGGACACGGGGGCCCGCAAAGCGGCGTAAACAAGTGGACGTCATATGACGTCCACTTAGCATGGGGAGTGCTCCTTGCCGACATATAATTACTATACGCCGGTAAGGAAGTGGTTAAGCGGCACTGATAAGCAGCACTGACAGACGCTGATAGGTAGCACCGATATACAGCACTGATGGGCACTGATAAGCGGCACTGATGGGCACTCATATAGGGCACTGATTGGTACTCATAGGTGGCACTGGGCACTGATAGGTGGCACTGATGGGCGCTGATAGGTGGGCACTGATATGTGGCACTGGTACGCACTGATAGGGGCACTGTGGGCAGATGCACTGATAGGAGCCCATTTCCTGGTGGTCTAGGGTGGCACCTGAAGATGGCACTGAGTGCCATCCATATTGGGCACTGTGCCCCTTACCTGGTGGTCTAGGGTGGTCTCCCTGGTGGTCCTGTGTGAGCACATCCCTGGTGGTCCCTGGGCAGGCTCCCTGGTGGTCTAGTGTGGCGATCCTAGGTGGGGCTGTGCTGATAAACCCTCAGCACAAACCCCCCTGTCAGGAGAGCAGCCGATCGGCTCTCCTCTACTCAGGTCTGCAGACCCGAGTACAGGAAAAGCCGATAAACGACTTTCCTGTGTTACACTGTGACCAGCCGTGATTGGTCACGGCTGATCACATGGTAAAGTGCTTTGTATGGAAGCGCTTTACCGAGGTCGGTAATGCGGGGGGACTGACCTCCCACACCACCGATCGCCGCGATGCGTGACCCCCCCCCCCCCCCGGGCGCACGCTGGCATGTTATCCTGAGGACGCCATATGACGCCCAGACAGGATAACTGAACCACTTCCCGGCCTTTTTTTGTTTATAGCGGTGATCAGAAATGACGCAGAGGTGATCAAATACCACCAAAAGGTTTATGAAACCCCCAATCATTACTCACCCCATGCTCCCCTGTGGGGGAATCCCAACTTTCCACAACTGAGGTCCGTTCCGGACCCGGCGGTATGAGCTACAAGGGGCATTACCACCCTGAAACATATCTTCCGGGATGGTAAACTTTTATCGTTTAGAGAAATGAGAAACACCTACTCCAAACCTGCCTCATATACCTTTCGGTATTGGCAACTGAAACATGCTATCAAAGCCCAGTTTCCAGACTCAGTCACCTTGGAGTCAGACCCAATTGAAAGGCTGCTGCCCTCCGGGTTTATGGGAAAGCCACTGTCCTCTTTGTACCTTTACCTGACTGTAGCTCACGACCCCAAGCCTACTAGAACCCTAGACAAATGGAAGGAGGACATCCCAGAACTGGAGGAGGAAGACTGGGAGGATTGAATAGCTACCTTTGTGCCGGCCCTAATATCAGCCAGGGATAGATTTATACAATTAAAATTCATTCATAGGGCGTACTATACCCTGAAAAAACTGGCAGGAATTTATACATCCCGAGACGCCCAGTGTACCAGATGCAGAACAGAGGTGGGCTCGTTTTGGCACATGTTTTGGACATGTCCATGATTGAACACTTATTGGGACTCGGTGACAGAGACCTCGGGGCAGGTGACTGGGCTCCATATTTCTCGGGACCCTAAATTGATGTTGCTGAACTACATGACTGACATTGAGGGAGACGGATACATGAAACTATGTCTGACGTATGCACTTTTTTATGCCAGAAAGGAGATATTACTTCGCTGGAAATCCCCAGACCCTCCAACAAGGAGTTCCTGGCTCAAGGCAGTTGAGGCAGCTTTGCCTCTCTAAAGGATAACATATGAGAGTAGGCGCTGTCCACACAAATTTGATAAGATATGGACCAGGTGGATGGAGATGGACAGTGATGGTTAGGACCGGGGCTTGGGAAACCCTGACCCCGATCCTCTCTTGCTGGGGACTTCCCCAGAGACTTGGATCTGCCCCCCCTTCCTCCCCGCCTCCCCTGCTTCTCCTTTACAACGTGGAGGAGATTGGGTATCCTTTGTATCGTCCACCTTTGAGGAGTTTATGATGTCTGATTGTTGCCTTAGGTCGGGTTGGTGGGTGCCGTAGACCGCTTGACTCTACGGCTGATTAGATTGACAGGGTAAATGCTGTTGCCAACTAGCAGTTAGGGAGGTGGGAGTGCAATGATGGAGGAATATTATATGTAACACATAACCCAGCATTGACTAATTAGGGAAGCTCTGTTGGTGTATGATGCCACTTATTCTTGTAAAGCACAGCAAAATCTCATGATTCTGTACCGGATTTTGTTTATGATGTCAATAAAGTTAATCTGTTAAAAAATACCACCAAAAGAAAGCTCTGTTTGTGGGAAAAAAAGGATGCACATTTTGTTTGGGTACAACATTGCACGACCGCGCAATTGTCAGTTAAAGCGATGCAGTGCCGTATCGCAAAAAGTGCTCTGGTCCTAAAGAGTGAAATCCTTCCGGGGCTGAAGTGGTTAATGAAGCTCTGTATTCATGAATACATTATTGAAGTTGTTATTTTAATAGCAAGCAGTGCAAGCATCTGGATTTGATTTGGTATCAGCTTCTTACAATTTATTATATAGCAGAGCTCACACTGGTGGAGGGAGAAACAGTACAATGCAACAAGCAGTTGTTCTACATGTGCTACATGCTTTAGTGTGTGCTACTAGAAGTAAGAGTAGCTAAAAGCACATTTCTGGCCAGGAAACCTGAGTCACTGAATTGAGTCAAGGTTACTAGAGGCCAGGGCTGGATGACTCATCCTGGCAGCTCTCTGGTGCCTCCCCCTGGTATCTGGAAGGTTGGAGAATCTTCTAGAAGAAGATGGTGGGGGTTAGGCGGGGCTGCCTTGAATATTTATGGGCTCATAGTCAATCCCCAGCGGTGGGCTGGCAAGGAACTGGGATCACCATAAATAGACATGAGCCATGCCAGCAGTGGATGTAGGGTGGAGGATGGAGAAGCATTACTGAGGGGAGGCTGTCAGTTGCCTTTGAGGGACCCCTTACCGTGGTGGGGGTGGGTTACCTCGGGCTGGGAGCTCAGGAAAGTTGGCCTGGAAGCATCCTAATACATGAGGCAGTGGAAGGATTTACGCTGAAGAGGCAGGAGGAAAGAGCAAGGAGAGCCAGTGACTAGATCAGCACAGTGCAGGGACAAGACAAGGGGAGAGACTGTCAGCTGTAACAGTGCGCTCTTGAAGACAGTGGTATGCAAAGTCTTTATCTAACCTTGCCCTGGGAGGTCTCAGTGTGTGTGTGCCAGTTGGGAGGACTTAGAAAATGATCTTGTGGTCTTTGCCACAGATAGGAAAAAAAGATCAATGGTGTCAGTGGGAACTTCTCTGAGAGGAAGAAATGTCTCATTGCTGAAGGAAAGCCTAGTAACCTCTGGAGGAACCCTAGGGATCCATGGCTAAAAACCTGAGTGTGGCTCAACTGCAGGGTTTTCTGCTAGTGTGAACAAGCTCTTGGTGACATACATTGGATGTCATACATTTCATCTGAGCCTGTTTTACAGCTGACATGTGTCATAAGATCCTGAGGGTCATGTCCACCACTGGCTGCATACATTTATGTGAGGGTCAATGTGAAAAACATTTGATGATCTTGCCTTTAGGCAGCACAGCCCCACATACTACAATAGATAATATTGAATCCTACCATACCTTGCCAGGTCCATACAGATATCTGTGAGGGTAGCAGATGAGTTGAAGTATTCTCTACTGGCAGCCAAAACCAGCTCCACACTCTTCTCATAGTTCACTCTATAGAACACTTTTCCTTTAGAGCTGATGCTCACAGGCAGGTCAATGGAAGTTGCATTGCAATGCATCATATGCCCAGCCAGCTGGATGTTCTCTTGGCGACTTGAACACAGCAGACTCTCTGCAAAAATCTTAAACATGAGAGAAACTAAGAGTTAGCAATACAGACATATAAAACCTATCCAATAATCTTAGTCACAAAACAAAAGGAACCAGTTCATATATAACCTGCCTATACCAAATAACTTTTATGACGAAGCCCCAGAAGGCGGGGGCGAAACATGGCAGAGGGCGTGACTTGTGGTGTGGCATAAGGCTGAGGCCATCTCACACATTTTAACAACATGGACTGGACTGGGAAAATGGTGATTTTTCTAAGTGAATCGGTTCATATATATATACATTTTCATAGCATTTATGAATGAATAAGTAAAGCCTTTTAGCTAATGTAGTCACTAGCGCATAGCAAAAAGCAAACTTACATAACAAAAATTACACTGAAGGCGTTGGTACCATTACATGAACCCTTTACTATGCCCACAGCTACGTGCACTACATTTGCACTCTGATCCTGCCCCCCCCCCAATGAGAATGGGGTACATTGTACAAAGCCCTGCTCCCAACTAACCTTCCCACGGTCTGCCTGCTCCACCGTGTGACAGTTCTTAAATAGGTAAGGGCTCCGTCCCCTTGCAAAGTTACCGCCCGATGCATGATGGGTCTGTGAAATCACAAGGGGTGACATCACCGGGTGGCCCTGCCCCTTACCTATTTAAGAACTGTCAAATGGCGGAGCATGCAGACTGCGGCGGCGTTCGCTGAGAGCAGAGCTTTTCTTTTTTCTGGTCTGGCATTTTTTTTTTTTTTTAATAAAGGACAGTCAAAAACTGTGTCTGTGTTTTATTTCTTTTTGACACTTTTTTGAGTGAATGAGTAGGGGTACAATGTACTCTATATTCATTCACATAGGGCGGGGGGCAGGATCTGGGGGCCCCCTTATTAAAGGGGGCTTCCAGATTACGAGAAGACCCCCACAAGCAACGGCCAGGGTTGTGGGGATGAGGTCCTTGTCCCCATCAACATGGGAAGGAAATGCTTTGGGGTGGGGGGGAACCCCCCCGCCCCAAATCACCCACCCCACCATGTTGAGGGCATGTAGCCTGGTATGGTACAGGAGGGTGGGCGCTAACTCACCACCCCCTTTCCTGAATCAGGGGGGGGGATGTTTTTCTTTCATAATTTTTAATTGCATGTTTTTTTCACATTCAGCTGTCAGTGGGGAACCATCTCCATGCGATAAATTACCACATTAAATAATGTGGTAATTATCACTAAATCAAACAAACGCAACACTATTTAACTCTTAGTGAATTTACCCCTATTTTTTACATTCCTTAAATACTTCATGCCTGGACCACTACTTAATTAACTCATGCATTTATTTATTTCTTTAGTGAATTGACTTTAACCGCTTCCCGACAACCCGCCACAGTTATGCTGCGGCAAGGTAGCTGGATAGCCTGAATTACCGTACACGTACGTCGGTTCGTGCATGTGATATAGCGGTGACCCGCGATTGCGGTATACATATGTAGAATGGGGATCTGCTTATCTAAACAAGTTGGATCTACGTTCTGACAGGGAACATATCAGAGATCTGATGTTCCCAGTGATCGGGAACAGCGATCTCTGTCATGTCCCTGGCAGCCCACCCCCCCTACAGTTAGAACATGCTGAGGGAACACAGTTAAGGCCTTGATCTCCTCCTAGTGCTTTCCCTGCCAGTGTCATTTTATACATTGATCAGTGCAGTTTTTTAACACTGATAAATGTAATAATGTCAATGGTCCCCAAAACGTGTCATTGGGGTCAGATGTGTCCACCGCAATGTCGCAGTCCCACAAAAAAATCGCAGATCATCGTCATTACCAGTAAAAACAATAAAAAAAGTCCCTAAATCTATCCCATAATTTGTAGACGCGATAACTTTTGCGCAAATTAATATACACCTATTGTAATTTTTTTTTACCAAAAATATGTAGAAGAATATATATTGGCCTAAACTGATGAATAAATTTGTTTTTTTTATTTATATATATATTTTTTTTTATTATTATTATTATTTTTGGATATGTATTATAACAGAAAGTAAAAAAAAAAAAGTTTTTTTTTTTTGTTTTTTTTTAAATTGTCACTCTTTTTTTGTTTATAGCGCAAAAAATAAAAAACGCAGAGGTGATCAAAAGGACATCAATTTTATTTGGGTACATCATCGCACGACCGTGCAATTGTCAGTTAAAGCGACGCAGTGCCATATCACAAAAAATGGCCTGGTCAGGATGTGGGTAAATCCTTCCGGGGCTTTAGTGGTTAACACTGTTTTCCATTTGAGAACATGTGTGAGATATTCTTTAGTGAACTGAGCTCAGGGACAAAAGAAGAGAATTACTGCATTACCAAAATGTTAGCAAAGGCAACCAATGATAAATAACAATGGCCAACACATTATAGGCACTCTTCATCATTTCTGTAAGCGTTAATAAAAAGAGTGGTGTTGGTGGGAATATCTTACTTTTTCATACCATAGAAATGACCATTGTCTGTAATACATTCTCCACATTGCTATACCTCAGATTGTGATCAGATATGAGCTGAACAGAAAAGTTTGCTATATCACTTGCCATTCATTTTGGATCAAACATCATGAATAAAAACGGATATGGATTCAACACATTTCATTCACCATATTACATTTTTAATGACAGAGGTCATTGCTTAAAGATTATTTTATTATTACTCTATAAAATCATTCCGTACACAAAACAAACAACGAATAATTCACAGGTAAAAAAACTTTCACCTATCATGTGCCCACCAACTGTCAATATCACCTGTATTTCTATTCAATTTGTATATACTGTATATGGTTTTGCCTCTGATGCAGTCAGTTGGGACTGGTGAAACCAGTCAGACATATCTTTAGCCACCAAGCACCCCACCCAGTTTGGACACCAGCCATGGACCATGCAGGATCCCAATTTAATGCACAGAACAAACAACAATCTCCTGCACTCAAGAGTGGTGTAATGGTGGAGGATGGATCACAGGTCCTTGATATTCTCTAATACACGTGCAGGCTTTGCTGCCTCCTAAGGGTTGGGGTAGAACCCAGTGGAAACACTGCAAAACAAAGGGCGCACCAGCCTTGCACATTACTCAAGTGGTAACTTTAATAATGTAATAAAAGGAAATATACTCACAAACAACTCAATGTTAAAAGCATATCAGAATCCACAGTATGCACAAAGCAATCTGGTCACCAAGAGTAGTCAAGCTGGAGGACCCTCCAGGTGGCTGATGCTTTTCAAAGAGAGATCCCTTCTTCTCCAATTTATTACATTGGTGCACCCTCTCTTTGTTTTGCAGTGTTCCCAATTTAATGTCCATGATTTCCCTATTATGTAGAGCAGTGGTCTCCAAAATGCGGCATGGGGACGGATGCGGCCCATTGCTTTCTTTTAATCTGGCCCTTGGGTCATTATTCCCTCCACTGTCAGCAACAGTCCTGCCACTGACACCAACAACAGGCCACTATTCCTCCCACTGATACCAATAATGGGGCACTATTCCTCCCACTGACACCAACGATGGGGCACTATCCCTTCCACTGACACCAACGATGAGACATTATTCCTCCCACTGATACCAACGATTGGGCACTATTCCTTCCACTGACACCAATGATGGGGCACTATTTCTCCCACTGACACCAATGATGGGGCACTATTTCTCCCACTGACACCAATGATGGGGCACTATTCATCCCACTGACACCAACAATGGGGCTCTATTTGTCATACTGACATTAATGATGAGGGCACTATTCCTTCCCCTAATACCAAAGTGGGGACTCTGTTGACTCTCACTGACACCAGGACATTTTCTACTCCTGCTGGCCACAGTCTGGCCCTCCTAAAGTTTGAAGGACAGTAAACTGGTCCTTTGTTTAGAAAGTTTGGAGACCCCTGATGTAGAGGAAAGTTGGAATGGATATATATGGGTCATGCCCAGGACTTCCCATCAGGCTCTCTCACACTGTAAGAAGAGAAGTACATCTGAAAGACCTTGTATGTGTAAATACTGGGGAACAGGCATTACCATATATTACAATATTGCTATATATTTCCTACTGATTAATGAAAGAACACAATTCAATTGTCCTGCCTGTAACGCCCTAATTGTAGCTAAACTGTGTGTGCACCATGGTCTCTCTATCTCTTCAGCAAGAAGTGTGAATGCTGCTTAACAGAGAATAACGGAGACAAGGCATGGGGTGTGTCAGACCACTGGAAATAGTTTACAGTGTTCTTCATCTTCGGCCTGTTGCGGGGCACTTGAATTTTGGTTGGTGCTGAAGTTCATTGAAATAAGCAAATTAAGGCACTTCAAAATCCATGTTATTATGCACCCTATGTTTATGTATTTTCAGACTACAATCAGGCTTTTAATTGGAAGTCTGAATTTACAGAAAAGCAGATTTGAATTCAAAACTATAAGGCTGGAAATACGGGAGCTGTCATTGTAGACTTGTCTTTAAATGTGCAGACTATGGAGCTATCATCCTTATGCCGCATCCACTACCTATTTTGAGCCTACAAACTGGAAAAGTCTTAAAAGTACAAACTTGTCTTGAGAATGCTTATTCCTAGGTCTTTGACTCACTAGATAGTAAAGACAAAATTAGTATGACAACCCTGGAAAATAAGAAAGTCAGCAACTGATGATACTATATTTTTGTGCAGACTTGTTGCCTATAAAGATATAAGGATTCACCATGGAGCTGTGATCTTTATAAAAAATACTTGGCCTGTAGCCTTGTAAATTCATATTTTCACTGAACTCTGATTACTTGAGCTTAATTTTGCCTTTGAATGTATTTTATAGCTAAATTAGGAAGGTAATTAAAATAAAAAAAAGTAAGATACAAGCCGCCCTGTTTGTTTGTGATCATTCCACTATGTTGAAAGGGACAATGTACAAGTATTTAATAAAAAAAAGCATTTGAAAACAAAAATAATGCTTTCTAGAGCTGGGCAATGAGGTAGCACTAACGTTGTGGAAAATAGATGCAGACCAAGCTGAAATTCATTTTTCATTCACAGACATCAGCGTCTATTCACGATATTACTTTTAACTTATCTAGTGCAAGATGGGAGTTTTATTCATCGTATGAGGGTTGGGGACATTGATGTATTGATACTGCTACTGCAGACACAAGTATTGCTTAAATCAAGTGTAGCTGTGGTTTACAAACACATTTTGCCATATCAGATTCAATATGTATGGGACCAGTGTGTTTTGTAAAGTACTGTCTTGTATAATGTATGATGGATGCCAGCCAGTGTTGCTGTGTCTCCAGGGTCTGTCCTTGGCGCCTCTCTTCTCTGAGTTACACGCCTGGCAAACCGATAAGCTCACAGAGTAAATGCTGGCTTTCAAATACAACTGTGCCCTTACTCCTAGAAAAGTCTCCACCCCCCCCCCTCCCCCAGCCTTTCCAAAAAATTTTCAAGGCCAAGCAAAGTTAACTAAACCATAGCCATAAAGCTTAGGATGGCAGTTAAATGGCTAAACCTCTCAGTTAGCCAAACATTTGGTGAGAGGAGTGTTGAGTTCTGATCCCAGCAAAAAGCTGTAAAAACCCACATACCAATTTTTTTTTTTTTAAATCAACACAGTTTTTTTTTTTAATACAATGTAACATTCCAGTGCAGTCCAAAAGTACAAAAGGTTCAGAGACTAAGCAAGCCACATATCTTGCTAAACAGATAAAATCTCATTGGGAATCACATGCAATATTGGGAACACAGACACAAAAAATACGATACCCACTAACCACATCACCCACTCTTAAAGCTACCCAGCAGGGCACTGCAATAGTCACCTCAGGATACTGTAAGTTCCCTTGTGCACAAGCCGAGTGTATCGAGCTATGACATCCAGAGCTTCTCAAATTTACTAGGGTATTTACTCTCCCTTCTCCTTCATGCCTACTAACAAGCAAAACAAAATGGGGGTGGGATATTACATGTAGATCAATAGAGGCTTCAGACAGGTAACTCTAAATTTCCATTTTTTCTAATCATACAGTGCAGAACACTGGCTGGATATTTATTGACCAAGGGATATCACCAAGCAATAAAGCAAAGGAGTGTGCAACAACAAGGAAAACATTACAGTGCCATCAGGCTTAACAAAATAAACAAGGGTCAAAAACCCAACTCAAGAGTGCAGCTGAAAAAACTTTGTGGCTGAAGGCTGAACCCACAGAGGCCTGGAGATCCACTTGATAGAACTTAAAGAAAGTATGACCAGCTGGGCAACAGATGGTTGAAGTAAGAAAGTCCATGAAACTTCAATAGGCCTTACATACCTATTGGAGGTACTTTTAACTTAAGTCCTTGTAATGAGTAATCTTATCTGCCTAGCAATAGGGGACTTAGAAGCAGGGTGCCCTTTACGAGATCTGGTTGGCAATACATAGAGACAGTCTATTTTTCTGACAGAAACTATGCTCTCAGATCCTGACAGCTCTAACTATGTCCAGTCAATGTCCAGTCAATGAAGAGCAATTTCTTTGGAGTGCTTTGGAGCAGGGCATATAGAAGGAAGAATGATGTCCTCATGAAGATGGAAAGCTGATACCACTAGGTAGAATGGAAGATCTTAGATACAAGACCAATTTATCCTAGTAAATTATCAGGAAGGAAAGAGCAGAGTTTGACAGAAGTGACAGCTGTCAAGGAGGCCATTTTGGTTACCCAAGGGGAGTTCACTATTGAGTTAAAGGCTGGTTTCTGCAGGGAAAAGAGAACCAAACTGAGATCCCAAGAAAGCACAAGCCAGCCGAATCTGCGCCCTCCACAGTCTGGCGCTCCATTGAGCGCTGGAGGGGCAGAGCAAAGAATGGTAACTGCCAGACACCGCTTTGGGCTCACAGTTGACCTGAGAACTGAGCAATCAGTGGTCTTTGATTAGTGGTCTTGGTGTAGAAGCGGCAGGGGAAAGCTGCAGCATTGAATTGATGCTGCATCTACATAGTCAAGTATGACTGTTATTTTTTTTCAATTCCCGCACTACTCTTTTAACAAGGGAAAAGAAAGCCAAAGG
The DNA here is from genome assembly GCA_018402905.1 of Glandirana rugosa. Taxonomy (NCBI): domain Eukaryota; kingdom Metazoa; phylum Chordata; class Amphibia; order Anura; family Ranidae; genus Glandirana; species Glandirana rugosa. The sequence continues at coordinate 547,080 of BLSH010222815.1, read as the reverse complement.
ATTCTGCAACAGAATGGATGAGGCTGAAACCTGTCCCTTAAGAGTACCTAAGGACAAAATTCCAGCCAAGTTCTGATTGTAGGAAGGCCAGAATGTGATGTACAGAAAAATCTCTGGGGTTGAAAAGCCTGTGTTCACACCAGGCGAAAAATGATTTCCAAGTACAGTACTAAATTTTGTGGCTCAAAGTGGCTTTTCTAGCCCTGTCCTTCAAGACCTGGTTTCAATAGCCATGTCGTTAAAGATAGTGGCAGAAAAGTAGGATGGAAAGGGGGTACTTGAGACAGCAGGCCTGGCCTGTTTAGAAGAAGCCAGAAGTCTGAGTATGTCTGTCTGTGTACCAGGTTCTTCCGGGCCAGTTTGGTGCAATGAGAATCATTGATTTCTTCTCTTCCTTATTTTTGTGGAACAGTTGAGGGAGAGCCTACACTGAATGACATACAGTATATGAACTGGAACAGAGTCAAGGAAATTACCAGAACCTCTGGTCCTGGCCACAAACGGGTAATGTGTTGTTGAACCTGGAGGCCATACTGTCCACATCTGTAGCCCAACTTTTCTGACATAGGAGATTGAAGATGTTGGGATGAAGGGACTATTCCCCCTGGTCCAGGCAGTGATGGCTGAGAGAATCTGCCTGCAAACTATCCACTTCTGAAAATTCAGAGATTAATGGACAATGGTTCTCCATTCAGGAGGGAATCGGACTTACTTCCTTTAAACCTGCCTAGCTCCTGGTACCCCCTGATAGTTGATATATGTTATTGCTGTAGCACTGTAGAGTTCAAGGATGTTGGGTAGCTTTGTTTTCCTTGGGGACCAGGTTCCTTGAACCATGCGCGATTGGAATACTCCTCTCCAACCCCAGAGCCATGCATTTGTTGTTGTCACCATCCATGAGTGTAGAAGAAACAACTTTCCCACTTCCAAGGCTAAGTTGAAAATTTCCCAAGCAAGGGAGTTTCCTTGCTTTGAAGATAAATCCTGGGGAGAGGGATTGGGCATTCTTCATTTAGAGGTGTCAACCTTCTAGGGGTTTTTGAAGCCTTCCATTATGGAAGAAGGACTTTCTTCTATGACCTCTTTTATGAACTTGTCAAGTGCATCACCACAGCCATATGAGTGAGACATTTTTTACAAGGAGCTTCAGCTGTCCAGGCTAGCCATAACATGACTTGTTCTAGGGCAACAACAATTGTAATGCAATTGCAAATTGCAATGTTTGGAAGTGTGCCACCAGAACTTGTTTCTGGAAAACTTGATCCTGTTGATTGCTTATTGCCCTAGTCCAATTAGCTGCAGTTTGACAAATAAAAATTGCAGCAATAGCCAGTTACAGGGCTGCAACTGCAAGAGCAAAAAGAGCCTTTAAAAGCATCTCAAATTGTTTGTCTGAAAAATCCTGAAATGAAGAAACAGCTTGTACAGAGACCCAAAGATGTTTATATAAAACTGAGAAGACAGGTTCTACTACCAGAATAGTCCACTTTTTGAGAATAGTTTGGCAGTGATTTGCAGAGGCATAAAAATCTTTTCAGGAGTACCCAATTGTCATAAAGTACCCATTCTATTTGTTCAAGCTGAGGCTTTTATGCACAATAGAAGTGTGTCCACATTGGCAAGCATTTTGTTTGAAGCTCCTTGTCTGTTTCTACCTCATCTATAGCAGGTAGATTCACATCTGATTCAGGTAGAGATGGGGAAGCTTTTTGAGCTCTGAGCAGTGATGGCTGTATTAAGCATGTCCTGAGAAAGTCTGTCTTAGTAGCAGAGAAATGTGCCTTGGTCAGATTGGCTGCTTGTTGTGTGCGTGAGATAGGACTAGAATCAGATGCAGAGTGGAATTAAAATAGGACCCTGCTTCGAAGCAAGGAAAACAGTGGCACTCTAAATGGTTTGAGTGCTGTTTAAGCCTTTGTCAGAGCAAATGATTGTCTGAGTTTTTCCTGTGGCTCCCTTCCAACTGGTATCCGTCATAGCTATCAGTAAGGGTGCTCTCCTGTGGGGTACTCACAAAGTAGGGTGCAGAATAGAGGTGGGCGTATCCATAGAATCATACACAGCCACCTAGGTTTCGAAAGTCCTCATGGCAAAAGGGTGGAAGGAAGTGCATAAATATTTTATAAGTGATGGTAAAGGTGAGACTTGTGGTGTAATTTAACTCCTAGTCATTTAACTGAGAATGAGCTATGAATGGTGGAATTTTTACTACTAAGTTTGAAAGTATACACACCTAAACTCAAATTCCAGGCTTCCTGATAGTTTTGCACAAAGAAAATACTATTCAGGGAACACTTAAATAAGTGTACCACAGAGTATACAGTGTCAAGTACTCAGTGCCAAGGCGAGCGCCCAAGCACAGAGCAACAATACAGGCCATGCCCACAAAGTGGGGTCCGGGTATGGCTCCCAAGGTATTACTGAGGTTACACCAATCTGGATGCACTGCTTTTATTGTACAAGAAGGCAGTGAAGAGTTAACTGAAGAATTCAAGATAAAAAAAAAATAGTTAAGCACATAAAACCTCTCCATAGGGGAGAAGAGGTCCAGCACTTAAACACTATAAAAAAACTAAGGACTATGAAAGTCCAGCCTGTGTCCTTTACTATACAATTAAAATAAAACACTTTAACATTAGTAGATCCACTCATTCTGCTCCACGTTCCCAGCACTGGCGGGGCAGCCTGCCATTCTTCTCATTTTTATTGTAAATACAGAGTAGGTACATAGAAAGTGCGGACTGCAAAGTGCTGAGACTTGATTTAAAAGACTTTACTGTTTCTGTCAGAAACCATTTTCTTCCTAATCATGGTCTCCACATAGTACTCGCCTCACAAAATCCAATTGTCCTGCTTGTCCTGAAGTTGCATGTGTGACCCATCTGCTGTGCATTTATTTTCTCACTTATTATTTTAGGAAATCATTCATAATATTAGAAAAAAAAACATAGGCTAAGTCTATAGATTCCCCCTTAGGAATGCTAGTTGCTGGCAGTTATTGAGATCCTTAGGCAACAAGAGCAGCAATCATATTCCTCTCCTCACAGGTTCAATTTTGCATGGCTGGTTTCTCTCCAAAAAGAACACTGAAATGCTTTCCACAAAGGTCTATTTGTTAGAAACAGTATCTGTATGGATAGAGAAGTTAGCAACATTACAGAACTATCATCGGCGCCAACTTCCTTTGTGACAGTAAGGATAAAACGTGTGTGAAGTTGAAATATAAAGTATAGGTCTTTATTTATTAGTCTGAAATCCAAGGGGGGTCTGAATGTGTTTTTCCCTTCCTCAGAATTATTTGCATTTTATTATGGTGGAAAAATGACACATTTCAGGTCTTTGTTGAAACTCCCATATGCCTTTTCAGAGAGATTCCTACAAAGCTTTTCTAATTTGCTTTCAAAGCCAGTCCCAGGAGAAGTGGAGATTGGCAGTCAGATCCAACTAAATCTGTAAACTGTAATAAAAAGCTTCAAATCATTTTCAACTTTTAACAGATGTCAAGCTTTCTAAGTAAATTATGCTATTCACAGGCTTGTTCAGGCTTTGTGTGCTTACTTGATTAAAGTGAACATGCAAATAAACAGCGGGCGTCAACACAAATTCAATTCAATCTTAATATCAGCATTTTACAAATAGCAGCGCAAGGTTATTCTTGGGCTTTGAACATCGGGAGTTGATATACGGTATGAAAGTGATGGCACGGCTTGTGCATCAGATCACAAGGATCAGGCTGTGTGCGTTACAGTCCCACGCTGGTCCCGTCCCTCCCTGCGCCATAAGCGAAAGGCATGGCAGCGTTCCAGTGTTAAAATGCATTTTGAAGCACAAAATACTATGCTGTCTAGAGCCCATCTGCTCTCATGTGGTGTTTGAAAAGAGCATAAAGCATTAGTTAAGACTGAGCTGTGTTGTACCCAGATGTCTAAAATAGTTTTTCTTAATACATATACTGTAAGAAAAAAAAAAAATATATATATATATATATATATATACATACACATACACAGTATCTCACAAAAGTGCGTACATCCTTCACATTTTTGTAAATATTTTATTATATCTTTTCATGTGACAACACTGAAGAAATGACACTTTGCTACAATGTAACGTAGTGAGTGTACAGCTTGTATAACAGTGTGAATTTGGTGTCCCCTTAAAATAACTCAACACACAGCCATTATTAAATTTATATGTAAATACCGTGCTACCTACATATAATTTCAGTAGCTGCCAGCACGACAACAAACCAAGTTGGAAAACAAGCAATAATCAGGACTGTATTATGACTTTAAACGTATGAAGTGTTCATCAATAGTGAATACGTGTTGGGTGCATCAAGTGGGTGAATGTGTTGGGTGCATCAAGTGGGTAAATGCTAATATACCAATAATAGTCTCTCTCTGTCAAGCCAAGATCGATTTTCCTCCACGTCCTCTTCCAAAGGACAGTCTAGCCTCCTTGTAGGTGTTTAGTACCACTAAGATGGATAGCATTATGGAACAAAGAAAAGAGGGTTCTCCATAGTGTAATTCCATATATACAAATTTATTAAAAGTGTGGTTAGAAACACGTACATCAATTAGGATAAAAGTGAGCTCAGCGTGTACACATCCAATGCAGTTAACCACACATCCAATGCAGTTAACCGGGGGGACAGGACCCAACGCGTTTCGTTTCACACAAATGTCTTCTGAGGTCCTTTGGAAGAGGACATGGAGGCAAATCGATCTTGGCTTGACGGAGAGAGACTCCTACTATCAAATTGCACCCCATTGGATTCTTCAATTTATGCTGGTGTCTTACCAGCATCCGGTAAGCACATTTATTTTACGTGTGGATTTTCGCTTAATTTCACCACTAAGTTGAGCGCGGTTCATTTCAATTCAAGCATGTTTTGTGGATTACACTGTGGACACTTGTTTTGATCTGATTTACTGGACTATATATTGGGCACGTTAACCTTGAACAGGGCCTACCAGGTGTATCCTGGAAGTCTACAGACCTTTTGGGTGGTCTCATAATCTATGAAAAAGAATTTATTATCATCATTTTGAACATTTGTTTTATTTATTGCTATTCTAGCACTTTATATTGGTATATTAGCATTTACCCACTTGATGCACCCAACACATATTCACTATTGATGAACACACAACCATTATTGTTATTATTATACAGGATTTATATAGCACTAACAGTTTATGCAGCAGTCACATACCTGGTGGGAGAGTCTGACTTGTGCAGTAGGCAACCTCCCTTACTACCCTGACTTGGGAACCCCTGGTAGAGCAGACAGGTGGCTCAGGAGTGCAGGATGGCACGATGGTCGGACTGGATCACTGGGGTTGGTAAGGAGTCCGTTGGAGCGCTTGTACAGGCTGGGTCGGCAACTGGCTGGTGGTGCGGTACAAGGGTTCAGGCAGGAGAGTGGTCAAGTTCAAGCAGAGTTTGTTAACAGGCTGGCAGCAGAAGTACAGAGGGATCAGGCAATCAGATGGTCGTAGGCAAGCCGGTGGTCAGTGCAGGCGAAGATCAGACAAGGTCGGAACAAGCCAGGTCACAGGAAACAGATAACAGGGTTACGGGTCTCTCAGGAAACAGGTCACACGCTGTAGATCAGACAGCACTTGCTGCAGGGTGCACACAGGTTAAATAGAGCCGTTTGGCACCGTTTCCGGCACGTGCGCAAAAGCGCAGACAAATTCCTTATTAGCACAGGCCGCCTTCTAACATTGAGCCCCCAAGGGGCAGCCTCCGGATGCCCAGCTGGACCTTCAGATCCAGATGAGTCCTCCAAAATGACCGGACAAGCTCCTTGGCATGGATGTGCCTCTCAGGTTCCCAGGAGCTTTCTTCTGGTCCATACCCCTTCCACTTGACCAGGTACTGAATCAAACCCCCTCTTCTTCTGCAGTCGAGAATGGCCTCGACTTCGTACTCCTCCTCTCCATCCACAAGAACCGGTTCAGGTGGAGCCGTGTTTCTTCCTGGAAACTGGTCCCTTGTTACGGGTTTGAGCAAGGCGACGTGGAATACTGGGTGTATTCGGAGCGAAGAGGGGAGGTTCAGCTCATACGCCACTCTATTGACCTTTCTCCTGACTGGGAAGGGCCCCATGAATTTAGGTCCTAGTTTCCTTGAGGGGCAAGAAAGTTTTAGATTTTTGGTGGAGAGCCAGACTTGGTCGCCTGGCTGCAGGTCCAGTTCCCCCCGCCTCCTTCTATCAAAAGTCTGTTTGTTGTGCTCCTGTGTCTGGGACAGGGTTTCCTGGAGGAGCTGGTTATTTTCTTCAAGAAAACTGGTCATATCCTGTACAGCAGGTACGGTACTTTCAGGAACCACGTTGGGAAGGAAGGAGAGGTGGTACCTGAGGTTCACCCAGAATGGTGACTGGTTGGTGGCGGAATGAACTGAATTATTGTAAGCGAACTCGGCTACCGACAGCAGGGAGACCCAATCGTCCTGGGTAAAGGATGAGTAGCAGTGCAGATACTGCTCCAGGGTCTGGTTTGTTCTCTCCGTCTGGCCGTTGGTTTGGGGATGGTAGGCGGAAGAGAAAGCCAATTCAATTCCCAAAGTTGAACACAGCGCCTTCCAGACCCTGGACATAAATGGTAGCCCTCGATCTGACACGATGTTGGTGGGTAGGCCATGGAGACGGACAATTCCTTTAATAAAAGTCTCTGCTGTGTGGATTGCTGAGGGTGTGCCCTTCATGGGAATAAAATGTGCCATCTTTGTAAGGCGGTCGACCACTACAAGGATGGTCGTGAACCCTTCAGACGGGGGTAATTCCACGATGAAATCCATGGAGAGTTGCGACCATGGGCGTTCGGGGATAGCAAGTGGGTTCATAAGCCCCCAAGCCTTGGCTCTGTCGACCTTGTTGCAAGCACAAGTGGGGCAGGCTTTCACGTATACCCTACAGTCCTTGTCGGATGATGGCCACCAGAACGAACTGGAGAGCAGGTCTGCTGTCTTGCGACCACCAAAATGTCCTGCCAGCTTGTGGTCGTGGCATTGTTCTAGCACTGCCAGATGCTGTTTCTCAGGAATGAAGATCTTCATACCGAACCACCACAGCCCGTCTTGAAGGGTCACCCTGGGAACCGGTGACCCAGCAACAGATCGCTTGATTTCAGATGAGATCCTCTTGGATCGACAAGAAATTCCATGCAGGGAGGATTGTATCAGGTGGAGGAGAGTCCCCTGGTTCCAGGAACATCCGTGACAGGGCGTCCGGTTTCATGTTTTTAGACCCCGGTCTGTAGGTGATATGCAGCTGGAAGCGTGAGAAAAAGAGAGCCCACCTGGCCTGACGGGGCTTGAGTCTCTTGGCGGTGCGCAAGTACTCCAAATTTTTGTGGTCGGTAAAAACTAGGACTGGGTGCAAGGCTCCTTCCAGCAGATACCGCCATTCTTGAAGAGCAGACTTTATGGCAAGAAGCTCCCTATCCCCCACGTCATAGTTCCTTTCCGGGGGCGACAGCTTCCGGGAGTAAAAGGCAATTGGGTGCAATGTGGCCTTTGGCCCGTCTTTGAGAGAGGGCCGCTCCAACTGCTATCTCAGAGGCATTGACCTCCAGTATGTAGAGTAGAGCAGGGTCCGGGTGTTTCAGGATCAGAGCAGAGGTGAAGGGCTCCTAGAGTCGCTGGAAGGCTGCTTGTGCTTCAGGGGTCCAATGAAAGTGGGAGGTCTATTTTGTCAGTTGGGTGATGGGGGTGATTACAGCAGAAAACCCCTTAATAAACTTCCTGCAGAAGTTTGCGAAACCGACAAAACGCTGTAGCACTTTCTTGTTGGTCGGTGCTGGCCAGTTTACTATGGCGGAGACCTTCTGGGGGACCATTGTGATGCCTGAGACGGAAAGGATGAATCCCAGGAAGGAGATGTTGGAGCACTCGAATGCGCACTTCTCAGCCTTAGCGTAGAGGCCATGCTGCCAAAGGCGGCTTCACACGCTCCTCCAGGGAAGGGGAGAAGATGAGGATGTCATCTAAGTACACCACCACAAACAGATCAAGGAAGTCCCGGAAGATGTCGTTGACAAGGTGTTGGAAAGTGGCTGGTGCGTTGCATAGTCCAACCAGCATGACCAGGTACTCATAATGGCCGAACCGGGTCCAGAAGGTCTTGTTCTATTCATCCCCTTCCCTGATCTGAATGAGGTTGTAGGGCCTGCGGAGGTCCAACTTGGAGAACACGATGGCAGAACCGAGTCTCTGGAACAACTCCAGGAATAACGGGAGAGGGCACCGGTTCTTAACCGTGATTTTGTTAAGGTCTCTGTAATCAATACAGGGTCTCAGGGACTTATCTTTTATTCTACAAAGAAGATCCCGGTCCCGGCAGGAGATGTAGAGGGCCAGATGAATCCCTTCTCCAGATTCTCATCCAGATAAGATTTGAGGGCCGCTAATTCCTTCTCTGAGAGCAGATAAATTCTGCCGAAAGGTACCCCCGTGCCAGGAAGTAACTCTATGGGGCAATCATAGGGACGGTGTGGTGGCAGGGCATCTGCCCCTTTCTTGCTGAACACATCAAGAAAATCATGGTATGCTAAGACAATAGCAAGGCGAACTTCCGAGTCCGGGTCAGAATCTGAGCAGGATGCAGCTAAGAAGGGTCCAACGGGTGCCGGATTTCTCAGTACATTGTTCCCGCAGGCGGCGATCGATCTGGATGGTCAAATCGATCAGGGCATCCAGGGACGGAGGTACGCCCACGCGAGCCAATTCGTCCTTGAGAGGCTCGGACAGCCCCAGTCGGTACTGGAACCGGAGAGCTGCGCCATTCAATGCGGTGTTGGCGCTTCAGTGCCGAAACACTAACACATAATCGTCAGCAGGACGACGGCGCATGGATCGTGGCTTCTGCAGAGGAGGCCTGGTGCAGGTCCCCATATAGTCGGGCCATAACCTGGAAGAGCCGTGCAAGGTTCATGGTCTCGGGAGCCTTTCGCTCTAGTAGCTGGTGTGCCCAGGCCTGGGGCCCATCTCAGAGGAGGGGGATGACCAGTCCCACTTTCGTGTCCTCCTGAGAGAAGATACGGGGTTGCAAGGTAAAGAAAAGTTCACAGGATATGCGGAAAGCCCAAAATGTCTTACGGTCCCCCAAAAACCATTCGGGCAGGGGCACCTCTGGCTCCAGGGGTGCGGAGATGATGGTGTGCTGAGGAAGCTCCCGGATTTGGTCCACCAGCCGGAGGTAGCCAGCTTGCAGGTCTCTCACAATTTGGGTGAGGCTGGTCAGGTGCTCACACAGTTCACTCGTAAGAGAGGGCCTCTGCGCAGACTCGGTCATGGCTGTCTGATACTGTCACGTACCTGGTGGGAGAGTCTGACTTGTGCAGTAGGCAACCTCCCTTACTACCCTGACTTGGGAACCCCTGGTAGAGCAGACATGTGGCTCGGGAGTGCAGGATGGCACGAGGGTCAGACTGGGTCACTAACGTTGGTAAGGAGTCAGTTGGAGCTCTCATGCAACTGAAGCGTGGTCGTACAGGCTGGGTCGGCAACTGGCTGGTGGTGCGGTACAAGGGTTCAGGCAGGAGAGTGGTCAAGTTCAAGCAGAGTTTGTTAACAGGCTGGCAGCAGAAGTACAGAGCGATCAGGCAATCAGATGGTCGTAGGCAAGCCGGGGGTCAGTGCAGGCGGAGATCAGACAAGGTCGGGACAAGCCGGGTCACAGAAAAAAGATAACAGGTTACGGGTCTCTCAGAAAACAGGCCACACGCTGTAGATCAGACAGCACTTGCTGCAGGGTGCACACAGGCCATATAGAGTCGTTTGGTGCCGTTTCTGGTGTGCGCGCGCATAGGCGCGCGCAAAAACGCAACCAAGTCCTTATTAGCACAGGTCTTCTTCTAACAGCAGCGCTTTACAATGTAAAAGGGAGATAATACAGTTACAATACAATAAAATACAAGAGGATCAAGAGGGCCCTGCTCAGAAGAGCTTACAATCGAATAGGGTGGCGCAGGTAGTACAAAAGGTTCTAACTGTGGGGAATGTGTTGATGGAAGTGGTAAAAGATTAGTTGGAGGTGTGATAGGCTTCCCTGAAGAGATGAGTTTTCAGGGATTGCCTGAAGGTAGCAAGAGAAGGAGATAGGCGGACAGGTTGAGGTAAAGAGTTCCAGAGGATGGGAGAGGCTCTGGAGAAATCCTTGAGACGAGCATGGGAGGAGGAGATGAGGGAGCTTGAGAGTAGGAGGTCATGGGAGGAATGGAGAGGACGGCTTGGGTGATATTTGGAGACAAGATTGGTGATGTAGCTCGGGGCAGAGTTGTGATGGCTTTGTATGTTATAATGTCTAAACTGCTGGCAACAAAGGTGAGTACACCCCTAAGTGAAAAATGTCCAAATTGGGCCCAAAGTGTCAATATTTTGTGTGGCCACCATTATTTTCCAGCACTGCCTTAACCCTCTTGGGCATGGAGTTCACCAGAGCTTCACAGGTTGCCACTGGAGTCCTCTTCCACTCCTCCATGACAACATTACGGAGCTGGTGGATGTTAGAGACCTTGTGCTCCTCCCCTTTCCGTTTGAGGATGCCCCACAGATGCTCAATAGGGTTTAGGTTTGGAGACATGCTTGGCCAGTCCATCACCTTTACCCTCAGCTTCTTTCGCAAGGCAGTGGTCGTCTTGGAGGTGTGTTTGGGGTTGTGATCATATTGGAATTCTGCCCTACGGCCCAGTCTCCGAAGGGAGGGGATCATGCTCTGCTTTAGTATGTCACAGTATATGTTGGCATTCATGGTTCCCTCAATGAACTGTAACTCAACAGTGCTGCCCCAGACCATGACACTTCCACCACCATGCTTGACTGTAGGCACGACACACTTGTCTTTGTACTCATCATCTGGTTGCCACCACACACGCTTGACACCATCTGAACCAAATAAATGTATCTTGCTCTCATCAGACCACAGGACATGGTTCCAGTAATCCATGTCCTTAGTCTGCTTGTCTTCAGAAAACTGTTTGCAGGCTTTCTTGTGTATCATCTTTAGACAATGCTTCCTTCCAGGACGACAGCCATGCAGACCAATTTGATGCAGTGGGCGGTGTATGGTCTGAGCCCTGACAGGCTGACCCCCCCACCCCTTCAACCTCTGCAGCAATGCTGGCAGCACTCATATGTCTATTCCTCAAAGACAACCTCTGGATATGACACTGAACACGTGCACTCAACTTCTTTGGTCGATCATGACCAGATCTGTTCTGAGTGGAACTTGTCAAAGATTGCCAAAACCCTGCAGCTCTGTTTCAGGGTCTTGGCAATCTTCTTATAGTCTTGGCTATCTTTATGTAGAACAACAATTCTTTTTTTTCAGATCCTCACAGAGTTCTTAGCCATGAGGTGTCATGTTGAGCTTCCAGTAACCATTATGAGAGAGTGAGTGTGACAACACCAAATTTAACACACCTGCTCCCCATTCAACTTGAGACCTTGTAACACTAATGAGTCACATGACACCGGAGAGGGAAAATGGCTAATTGGGCCCAATTTGGACTTTTTCACTTAGGGGTGTGCTCACTTTTGTTGCCAGAGGTTTAGACATTAATGGCTGTGTGTTAAGTTATTTTGAGGGGGACAGCAAATTTGCACTGTTATACAAGCTGTACACTCACTACGTTACATTGTAGCAAAGTGTCATTTCTTCAGTGTTGTCACATGAAAAGATATAATAAAATATTTACAAGGATGTGAGGGCTGTACTCATTTTTGTGAGATACTATATATCAGTTGGGTGAGCTGAATGTAAATTCCAAAGCTGTAGACAATTGCGTGCAATCCATTAGCTGATTCCACTCTGCTAATCATACAAAGTTCAAGAGACAGTGCTGTTAAATTCTGAATAGAGTTTTATTTCAAAAGGCAGGGCTATATGAGCGTGTAAAAGAACAACAGTCCTTGAACTTGAGAAAGGGTGGGGGTTACCAAAACCAGTGTTCTTCTACACACTCACTTACCTTTAAAAAGTAACCTTTAGAAGTAAGCTTCTATTCACCATTTCGCAGAGTGCAGCACTTTCTTGGACATATACAGTATACAGCATATACACAAACACATACATACATACAACCCACTTAGTCCGTAAGTAAAACCACGCTATAATAACCAATAAAGTCCTGGATTCTGCCACAGTGTACTCAACTTTCCAGATTTAAGCCGGCCATTGACCATTCGCGTTCCTGCTGAACAGGCCGTGATTTGTACCCTTTACGGGCAGGCTGAATGTACCCAAGTTGATCAATCAACCAGTCTGCCGGATTTTAAATGTGATTATTGCAAGCAGCTGTTATAGCAATTAGCTATAATCACTGTCTTATCCCAGCAGGGACGGCTTCCCCCATCAACACTGTTTGTGCTGATGGAGGAATTGTCCGAATTTCTTTCCTGCAACCCTTGGCTGCAGGAAAGAAATTTGATCAGTCTATGGCCGGCCTTGAACCCTAAGCCCCATTTAAGTCTATTAAGCCATCCAGTGAGAGCACTTGGACACTGGGTATACAATAACAGTGCTCTCATTATATGGGAAAACATGTGGGCAAGGTTCAGTTTCAAGGACAGACTTACTTCCGATGTCAGAGACATTGGTGTCATAGTAATTAAGTGCATCCAGGGCTGTCCATATACATATGAAATTATTTTTAGTTACTGATCCTCCTAGGTAGGACTAAGCCCCGTACACACATGCCGAATGTCGGGACACAGCAGCCAGTTAAAAAAAAAAAAATGGCCGACATTTGGTTGGTGTGCATGTCGGACATTAATGCTGGAAAATCATCAGCTCACCGACTCCTGATCAGCACTCAGCCAATGGCAGAGACCACTGATCAGTGTTCTGACGGGGGGCTGCCCATACTCAGCCCATGATTAAGCTGCGGGGGCGGAGTGAAATGTGTTGGAGGCATGGCCTGGTCAGAGCCCAGGCTGAGGTTGCCACTCTATTCATTGCAGTAGGACGCCATGGAAGTGCGACTTCTAGGGGTTACACTTCCTTTCTTGTAGCTCAGCAGAGGAGACCGCTGAACTAACCTTGCATGGTTACACAGCGGCTCCGAACGGAGCTGGCAGTTTTTTTTTCCTTCAACTCGCTGGATTGCACAAAAAAAAAAAAAAAAAATGTAGCGTGTACCCAGCTTTAGTTTTAGAACTTAAACAAAGCTAACAGGTTCACTTTAATAATTGACATAAGTGATACAATACAAAGGGAATGCAAAAAAAATGTTACATAATGTAGAGAGAGAGAGAATCAAGTCATCACACTTCAAGCTAAGCTTGTCACATTGTTCAGATCATTAAAGCTGACCATTCACCAATTATGTTAAGAGTCCTATAGCCAGTGTATCCAGCATAGATATGACACTGGCTCCATTTGTCTAGAAGGATGTTATCTCAATGTTATTCATTTTTTCGACATCTGCAATCTGCTTTACATAATGACTTTCAGCACACATCCTCCTAGTGACAGCAGACAGGGGAAGATTCCTGGAAGACCAGCTCCTGTTCTAATCAATTCACACCACCCACATGCTAAAGTACAGATTACAATGAAGTTAAAATGAGGACTAATACCGCCATTATAAATGTTTGAGCTGGTGTTCCCCAGTAGATTATTTTTACCTAAACTGAATCGAACTATGCGGTTTGTGGTGATGATGCAAATTTCAGGTAGCAGGCCAATACACTGGTAGCAAATTGAAAGAATAAAACAAAGAATGTGATTGGCTGCTACTGGCAATAATTATAGAATTGCATTTAAACACAATTAACTTAAGTCAACCAAAGCGCGTGCCACCACAGATAATACCATTGTTCATGAATAGCTTTAATTTGTAATGGAACCCGTTTGGAACGCAGAATATTGTACTTCATCAAAACAAAAAGTTTAGACAGACCTCTAGGCCCTAGATCAAAGACAATACATATATAGGAAAATTCAATTACAACCGGTACCCATAATAGAAAAAATATAAATACCAACTTTGCAAATGTATCTACTTTTAAGGGCAACCACAGAAGTTAGATTATTTCTTAATTAGCAAAATGAATTAGCAATTAAAATATAACTAAAGACACAACTTTTTTTTTGGTTTTGGATAGAGGGGAGAGGAATTAGAACACCTGTCAGTTCTTATTACTGTCAGTGTCCTCATTAGAGAGATTCACCCTCTCTATTTGTCCCGTTCACCATTATCATGGAAAGTGAAAGTAAATGAAAATACCAAAGTGTGTGTTGTCCCCAGAAAAGTAAGAGAGGAGAAATCTTCTAATGGGGATACACTGGTTCTGGTAACCTGGGGGGCCCCAAGTGATTATCCTAATTTGCAAGGATTTCCTCCCACTTCCTGCTTTTGCTATGGGACAGGGATCGAAGGGAAATCTCCCCAATGGGATAAAGATAAAAAATAAAAATAAATCTTACAGGGGTTATAAACCATCCCTTCTACTCAAAATGAAGAAAATAAAGTTTTACTTTAAGGTTAAAAAAATATTTGCAATGTTGGAAGAATATTGTACTTAAAGTGGTTGTAAACCTCAGACATGAAATATGAGCAAAGCATATAGTGTGTACTTGTCTCAATCCAAAGTCTGATTGTCACTGTAAAGGTAAGTATGCAAAGTAATGACACACTAATAAAGTGTGGGAATTGAAAGGTGTGGCTTGAGTGCAACTTCAGGGACTGAAGTTGATTTTTCTATAGAGTAGTTAAGCCGCCTGCGGTTTGGGGCTCTGAATGTGCTAAGGCAGGGGTAGGGAACCTGCGGCTCTCCAGCTGTTGTAAAACTACATTTCCCATGAGGCATTGCAAGGCTGATGGATACAATTACTCCCAGAAGCATTATGGGAAATGTAGTTCTACAACAGCTGGAGAGCCGCAGGTTCCCTACCCCTGTGCTAAGGTCATAAGTGTGCATGTTTTAAAGTGAACCTGTGAGCCATTTTTTTTTTTACTCTCAAAATACATGCTTGGTATTACCTTAGTTATCTATACAATTATTTGTGGACCTCTGAATTTAATTCAGTTTCACTTTAAAAGAGAAGTTTGGGGTTTAAAAGAAAATAAATAAATAAATAAATAAACCTTGTTGCAGCATTAGTGCAAGAACTGAGCAATCACATGACCGTTGATCATTCAGTTCTTGGTCTCGTCTGAGCAGAGAAGGGTGACTAAGTCACCCTTCTCTGCTCTGATCCTTCAGTACTCAATTAAGTGCCAGGCAGGAGAGTGGGAGGGCACAGCTGGCTTCAGCTCTCAGCTGAGCTCTGAGAACCAAAGACAGCTGTTAATCCAGCATCTGGGTGGATCTCTGTAGGGATCCTTCAACAGCCCACTGTTCGCTGATTCTGGTTCACAGGAGGGCAGAAATACGTGAACTTCTGTGATGAAGAAAAAACATTTTGGCCATATTTTTTTTTTTTTTGCTAAGGGCTTAACTTCAAAACGAATTCATGATAGCTGCCATTCCTCCTTTTCAATAAATGCATTGAGTCACTTTCACTGGATAGTAGTTCTAATGAGCAGTGCCCTCTGATTCCTACCGTATTTAAGTGTATTGTATTTGTACTGTCTACACTCAAGTTGTAAAGAGCTGCGTATACTGTTGGCGCTATATAAATCATGTATAATAATAATAGCAATGGCTGTCAGTGGAGCTAGATTCAAGGCCAGTGACCGACAACCAGCTTCAGGGGAATGCACAAAGGAGGGTTTTTTTCTAGCATGCCATGGTATAAGCAGGCATCTTGCCTGCTCTAAACTAGATCTCCTAAGGCTGGGTTCACACTAGTGCGAATTGGATGAGGGTTTCCCTGCATTCAATTCGCATGTCAGGAGATTGTGAGCGGCTCTCTATGGAGCCGGTTCACACATCTCCAGAGCGGACCCGGTGCAAATTGCACAGGAATCCTGTTCATCTTTTGGTCCGTTTCAGGTCCTTATTCAGACAAAAATTCATGCTGAAATCGGATCTGAAGCAGTGAATAGGGATGCGCCGGACCCCTGCTGAGAGCCAATCCCGTGCTGCTGTGTGAACCTAAAAGTTTGAAAAAGCTCAGAGGTTCCTGTTAAAACGGACCTGTATTTTAATGTTAACATAAAGCTATGTTAACAGTCTTCTGAAATAGATGAATATGTGCAAATAAAGTGCAGAAATGCTTACCTTTCCAGGACAAATGCTGCTTCAGGATACCTGAAGTGGTGACCACACATCATAAATTCGAAGGAGGCGGCGGAAAATTGTCAGCCAAACAGCGGCTGCAGCCAATCAGCTGCTGCTGTTAGCGTAGATGGAGGAATCTGTTTGATTTTTTTCATTTAGCCTGCTGGCTGAATGAAAACAATCTATATGTGTATACAGGTTTTAGTCAGGTGATCCGTTAGTCCCAAATATGACTTCCTCTTTTCCGGGCATCTGTGACAGAGCCACACTGTGAATGCATTTAAACGACACTAACACCTAACGCTCATCTGTATCTAGTGCATGGAAAAGAGGGGGCTTATAAGCTCTGCAGAATCTAACCTATCTCAAGCTATAGTACAACAGCCAGCAACGCTTAATTTGTTTGTATTACCTCATAGCAGACATCAGCACTTAGACACTTGTACACATTCTGCTGCATCTCCAGTATATCTTGAAGAAGACCCTTCCAGTGACTCTCACTGACCGGAGGTTGTCTAGAAGAGGAAATATAAAAAATAATGTTCACATAAACAAGGCAAAAAAAATACACAAGTTACCAAGATAAATATTATGGACAAAAAAAAAATAGCAATGAACTAGCAGCCACCTATGACTGAAAAGTAAAAAAAAAAAAAAAAAAACGTAAAAATTAATAAAGTAAAATAAGTAAAAAAAAAAAAAAAAACACGGAATATAATATACTATATTTATCTTATTATACCAAAGACACCTAGTATAGAATAGATTGTGGCCTAAATTTATGAAGAAATTTGAATTTTTCAAATGTTTTATTGGATATGTTTTATAGCAAAAAGTAAAAAATATTTTCTTTTTTTTTAATTAAAAATTAGTGAAGTAAAGTAAGTAAAAAAAAAAGAAAGAATATAATATACTATATTTATTTGATGTTATATATATATATATATATATATATATATATATATATTTATGTATTCAGTTTAAAGAAGTATTTACATCCGAGGTTAGAAAAGATATGATGCACAGAAACCATATTAGTTTATCTATATCATATAATATAAGTCAAAAAAAAAAATTGAATGAAATGAAATGATTAAAAATTATTTTTTTTTTTTCTTTTATACAAAATGAAAAACGATATTTTGTATAGGTTATTTTGTAAATTTTTTCAGATTAAAGAAGTATTTGAATCCGGTGTTAGATAAGATATGATGCACAGAAACCATTTGTTTTTAGGATTATTGACATACCACTAACCAATCACAATTTCAATTTGATACCATGTATACACATATATATATATATATATATATATATATATATATATTTATGTATGTATTTATATATATATATATATATATAT
>BLSH010222815.1:508672-521158 GCA_018402905.1 Glandirana rugosa | reverse complement strand
GAAATTATATGTGTAATTTATGTCCTTAGAACGCCTGATGGCGCTCCCTGCATGTTAGGCCTCTGTATGTGGCCAGGCTGTGTAAAAGTCTCACACATGTGGTATCACTATACTCAGGAGGAGTAGCAGAATGTGTTTTGGGGTGTAATTGGTGGTATGCATATGCTGGGTGTGAGAAATAACCTGTTAATATGACAATTTTGTGAAAAAAAACTGAAAAAAAAAAACCTTCATTTTGCAAAGAATTGTGGGAAAAAATGACAACTTCAAAAAACTTGACATGCCTCTTACTAAATACGTTGGACTGTCTACTTTCCAAAAAGGGGTCATTTGGGGGGTATTTGTACTTTTCTGTCTTGTTAGAGCCTCAAGAAATGAGATAGGCCGTCAGTACATCAGATGTGATCAATATTCAGTGATTGGCACCATAGCTTGTAGACTCTATAACTTTCACAAAGACCAAATAATATACACTAATTTGGGTTATTTTTACCAAAGATATATAGCAGTATAAATTTTGGCCAAAATTTATGAAGAAAAGTTGCTAATTTGCAAAATGTTATAACAGAAATAAAGAAAAATGCATTGTTTTACAAAATTTTAGGTATTTTTCCATTTATTGCTCAAAAAATAAACACCCCAATGGTGATTAAATACCACCAAAAGAAAGCCCTGTTTGTGGGAAAAAAAGGACGAAAATTTCATATGGGTACAGTGTAGTATGACTGAGTAATTGTCATTCAAAATGTGAGAGTACTGAAAGCTGAAAATTGGTCTGGTTAGGAAGGGGGTTTAAGTGCCCAGTTGTCAAGTGGTTAATACCACTTTAACACTTAAACATGACCCCTTTCCTTAATAATAATCCTTAACCGGAGCCGACCCCTTAAAACAAACCTTATACACTTTCCCAAAAATGTAACCCTTTAAGTGTATCCGTAGGCAGAACTTTTTTTTCGAACTGATAAATCCCCACCATTGCCACATGAAACACAGATGTACATTTGTACAAGTTTACAAGTAATAGCTCCAAATGAATCTGCTGAAAATAAATGTATTAGCCCATCTTTTGTCAGCTTTATACCAATTTCCCAATTTCATACTGGCAGTCAGTGAACATGTTGAAAAAGCCGTTTATCTCTTTTATCATTTCTCAAAGGGGCGACCACCCTTGTTTAAGTCCTCAGATCTTCCCAGAGTCTACTGCCTATTTAACAGATAAATGGAATGGATAACCCGTTTCCAATTCTTGTGATAAAGCCTGGGTCAAAGTCAAGAGGCCTGGGTCGCATCCCGCAGATATAAATGAAATAAAGGCTGGACAGGAACAGGTAATTACTATCACCCAATCAATAGTCTAATCTACACGAATGATATCTTCTAAACGCGGAGCAAATCCTCCAAGGTTGGCAAAAGACAAATGGCATTGCACACATTTAATCACAAAAGTGCAAGTGAGATAATAAATAATGAAGCAGTTTCTAAAGACTGGATAAGCTACAACAGCACAGTCCATTCTGTAAAGGTTTTCAGAAAATGATAACACACACTTGATGTCAGAAAACGAAATAATAAAATTTCAGACAAATGGGATTTTTTGGATGGCAGAATGTATTTTTATAGATAATACATTTAAAGAGCAATATCATCCTGAACATGGTCTATGTTTTTGTTGCTCTATAAATGGATCATCATATCTCATTGGAGCCTGCATTACATGGTCAAATCTCAACCTCAATGGAAATCAACTTTCTCTGGTCTGATTATAGCAAATTACTAAACGATTCTCACTTCTGGTTAATGGTATATGGCATTTTACAGCACTGAATTAAAAAAAGAAAAAAAAAGTCCTATTTATTGTCCTGAGTATGGAATGTTAAGTCCAGCACCAGCCAAAACATGTTCCAGATCAGTAATATCAAAGGCACTGAAGCTAGAGACAGCAAGGAAACAAACATTTTCAAGAAGGAATTATAGGTTTCCTCATCAAGCAGAAAATAGGACTCCCTTAACTGAAACAGAAGACACTTACTTTCGACCAGTATGGCGGGTAAGACGCACAATTAGCTTGTGAGCTTCTTCCACACTTGACTGCGTCTCTTTCACAAATGATATGGGTTTCTGCAGTCCGTGCTTCTCCAAGATCTCTGACACACTGAAAATACACGAGGAAATGGAAATATGATAAGATGATTACTAGTGTACAATAATACAAACCCTCAACTGTGTTTATTTGGTAAAAAAGTGGAGTGGAAAGGGATTACAACACCTGTCAGGCTTTTATTGCTGTTCTGTTAGGCACCTTTCACATGAGTGGACCTATCGGGCCTGCCTGTCAGTTTTTTAGGCGGACCCGATCGGGCCATTCATTGCCCTCTATGGAGCAGTGGATGTAAATGGACATGTGTCCGTTTACACCAGCCGACATCTGATTCAATCTTATCTGCTAAAAATTTGATGGGGAATTCATTCCTCACCCATCTGGCAGATTGGATGATAGTCAGATGTAAACAAATAGAAGGTCCGTTTACATCTGACTGCCCATAGAGGAAAGCAGGCTGTGTCTGTGTTCACTCTGCATAAGCAAAGCAGACACGGACCTGTCAGCTGCCTGCTCAGTGGAGATCAGCAGAAAGATCCCCTGCTGAGCAGGCGGATCCTACGGGAGATTCACCCTCCCTTTTCGTGTTTCATGTTTACCATCACCACGGTAAACATCCCAAAATTCTGAGCAGTAATAGAGGGGATATCTTCTAATGGAAACACTAGGTCTGGTGACAACCAGGAATTCCCTCAAGTAGGGGAGGTTTCCTCTCCCTTCCAGTTTTGGCTATGGGACAGGAAGTAAAAAGAAGTCTCCCCAATTAGACATAGATGCTTAAAAACAATGATATGGGTTATAACCCTCCTATTCTCTATCCAAAAGAGGAGAGCGCAAAGCCGCCCTAGTGTAACTTGGCTTTAATATGATAAAGTTAAAAATACTACAATGGTCAAACTCACATTGTGTGAGGATAGACACAGCATGAGTCGTCCACTGTGGTCGCACTCCTAAAACCACCTCAATATCCCGACAAGGGAAGGGGGATCCGCGTGCCCTGAGGAAGGAGGCCATGCTTCTGAAACGCGTTTCAGAGGACTTTAGGAGAGGAACCTTGGAGGGTTCTGTTCTCCCCTCTCCCTCCACATATTCTCCCAACCAACTTGGACAGACCGCACCGACCATCATCCCACCACTGATCTTTATCACTGGATAGATCTCACCTGGGCTTAGTGCTTCGGCACAACCCATTGAATCTCAGGGGACACCATCTTAGGTCTAGTGGGGAAACCAATGGATGTCTATCTTTGCCTGGACTAATATCCATTGAACTACTTTTTGGCCCTCAACAATTACAACCAACAGACATACTACTGTCCTTTCTTCTATGGGGATTTTGATATATGAGGCGGGAGAATAGTTGAGTTGAGAAAGCATTTCTACATTCTTAAATGTGTTTCCATACTTCATTAGCAATCTTGACTTTGGTACAGTCACCACCAGTCTCCTGAAGAAGCCCATGTGGGCGAAACATGTTGAGCAGGGACACCAAAGTACACAATTGAGTGATTCTATGCTTTTATCATCTTAACATGTATATGAAATAAAATTAGTATATTTTATGTAACTGTTCTTTTATGTGTGTATTATTGGCACCTTTAAAGTCCAGGAACAGCCAAGTCTGTTTCCACCTTTTCTAAACTCAATATATGGAAAAATGTAATAGTTTGGGGTCAATTATATTTTAAATGTGTTTCTAAAATGTTATGATGCAAAATTATAAAGCAGTGAATGTGGATTTTAACAAAGCAGTGACTGCAGATAAATCAATCAAACTCATTTATAAACGCACATACATGTACAGTACACACAATTTTATTATTTATTTTAACAAATATGCATTTAACACATAACAACTGATTTCCAAAGTACTATATGTTTTCTAAGAAAACCCCACACGAGAAAGCAAAACAGTAGTTATATCCTTTCAGGCAATGTCCCTTACTGAATTTTAGGATGGAGGAATTCAAGAGGTAGGAGGAGTGTCAATAAATTTCAGCTTCAGCTATTGAGTTCTGTAAATTACAAGCTTTTCAAAAAATAGAGAGGCTACGGAGTCCCTGGAAACCTGTGTCTAAAGTGCCAATGGTTGGCTCAGAAGTCGATACAAAAAGATAAATATACAATCACAGGAGCCAACTGCAGTTTGCTAAAGCGCCAAACATTTGAGGCACACTGCACAATTCCAGAAAGCATATCCACACATTGAAGGTGTAAATTAAAATACTAGGGTTAATTTACTAAAGGAGCAAAGCGCTTCTAATTTACTTCTGCAAAGTAAATTTTGCAAAGAGAATTTTCACATAGCTCAGTGAATGGGGTGCAAAAAAAAATACTTGCACCTGATTAGATGAACTTAGCACCACTATACTCAATAAGCTATGTGAAAATTATCTTTGCAAAGGGAACATGTCCTACACCTTTAGTAAATCTGCCTCTTTGTATACGTTTTAAATTAAATCAGATTCACCTCAATGAGCAATACCGTGCAGCAAGTAATAAGAAACCTATAAATTCTGTCCATAAAACACTGCAATTGTGCTAAAATCAGAATTAACAACAGAAAGGAGTGGGTGGACTGATGCACTACCCTGTTTTATATCTCTTGACTTAAATATTTCCGTTTGACGGGTGAGAAGTAGTCAAACTTTAGTAACTCAGACTCAAGTTTACTTTACCACTTTAATCTCTAAGTTCACATGGAATGCCAGTAATCAGTCGGTAAAAGCCATGTCAAGCACGCTCTGAAGGCTGCTAAACAAACGATAACCCCTCCCCTCCCCCCCCCCCCCAAAAAAAAAAAAACTATATAGGGTTATTCATATGTCATCTCTGCCCACATCAGATACAACAATAAAAAAATATATATATATATATAACTTTCAACCAGGAAATCACATCTTTCTGAGGTTTACAAATTTATTAAATCAGCCTAGGCAGAAGCCAATTTTTTATCATTATTTACACTTGAAATGCAGTTATGGCAATAAAACATGTTGAAGTCAGTCTCCAACACAGAAGAGCTTACAGCAGAGCTGGTAAAATCAATTTAGCACAAATTGGGCATATCAAAGCATACACACAGCAGGGAAATCATGATTCGCCATTTCACAGAATATGCACGTGCCAGCCTGTGCAATGTGTGGCGGATAGTGCAGATCAATAAAAACAACAAATCAATGTTTAAAAAAAAAAAAATAATAATAATAGAATAAAACTATGAATACAAAATTCAGCTAGAACACATCCGATTTGCCTGCTTAACAACAAAAGACATGGCAGATCCAGCTACTCCAATGTGCCTGGTGACATAGAGAAAAGTAACTTCAAGGTCACAAGGAGTGAGCACCACTATCTGAATCTCCAGCAATTCTCTTAACATCATTGTTATTCCAGCTGGGGATTTCAACACTAAGCTCATCTGTCTCCGACTTGTAACTAGATAATGAAGCTGTAGATTTAATAAAGTGACCTAATTTCCACCAGCTGCAATTTCCATATGGAAACCAGCTCGCAAAACGCGCTACACGTATAAAATAAAGACTACAACTACAAACGACACGCTAAATCAAAACACAAAGTGGGCCTGGCACCTCCGGGTAACAGGTGGCCTCCGCCATGGGCTCCTCTGACTTGCTTAGTTATAGCAGATGGTATTAGCTGATGCCAGCTGGGAAGAAAAGGTTGTCCACTTTCCTAGATGGGTGAAGGCTTCTTTCTACTGGCGGCCATCCTCTACATTCAGATCCAGCAAAACACTATGAGATCTCTGTCCTTGAAGTGATATCCATGATACCCCACCATAACAATTCATCTCAACTCCCACACTACTGAAAATAACTTTTTTATCTTCAACCTTGTGTGAGTGTAGTAACAAACACAATCACTCTCCTGCATTCATTTGACTGGCATTGGGACTTGTTAAACTGTTTCAATTAAATTACCGGTTAAAGCAAAACTACATATAAAAAAAAATGAATAGCCTAAAAATGAATTGGCGTTACAAAAAAATATATATCTTTTGCTGCAATACTCACCTTTGATCCAATGCTGTTTCTGCAGTACTTCTTTTCTAGATGTCCATGGTCTTCCATGTAGAATGATGACCTGCTTCAACCAACCCACTTCCTTTGAACCCAGGCTGTCATAGACCCACCCCCAGCTGTAACTGGACAGTGAACGAGAAGCAGCAGAGTATTGAGCTCATATATGTGTCTCTCTGCTTTCTCCTATCAGCATGCTCATTGTTAGCACACACACTGATTAGCTCCTTGTTCTCCTTCTCCCTCACTTAGACTGCATTCACACCCGGGCCTGTTGTTTTCAGGCAGAAAATCGCGCAATTTTACAGCGATTTTGTACAGGTCAAAAGGTCACCAATGTAAAAAGCAGAAAAACGCCCAGAACTACCTGAAAAAATGCTTCCAGAACTTGTTTGAGCTTCAGGCGTTTTCAGGCTTTTGGCTTCAGGCGTTCTTGAGTGAAGATGTGAACCATCTCCATAGAAAATCATTGATTTTTTTCCCCCTCCAGCGTTTTGTAGCTTCAGGCTTCAAGTTACAAAATGCTGAGGTGTGAATTGGGCCTCACTCTGGGCTTCACAGGGACTGCAAGTGGCTGATACCAGTCAAAACCAGGTACATACATTGCTTACATTTAAAACAATACATTTCATTATGTATTAAGGAATGCAGAATGGTGATAACTTGTGTCTTTTAGCTCTGCCTAAAACTTACTTTAAAATGTGGTAATAAGGGGGGGCGTGTCCGGCCGGCGGAGAAGATGGCCGGGTGAATAGGAGCTCCTACGTCCCACACATCCGAAGCGGAGCTGCACAAGGCACGGGAGAGCCGACCAGCTGCAAAAAGTGAGTGGGGAATACCAGGACATTGTGCAGGGATGAGTAAACGGAGAAAAGACTCCAAAACCCCGCAGCGCCTGACAGATTTCTTCCCGGCCGCGCTGCCTCGGGGGAAGCAAGATGGCGCCGGCGCCGGGAGCGGAGCTCACGCGGACGCCCACACAGGCCAGGCTCTCACAGTAAACCCACAACAGGCAGACATCAGCGCAGAGATCTCTCCCCCCTCCACCCCTACCACCCGCAGCCCTGCCAAATCGAAGCAGAGGAGGGAGGGAGAGAATCTAGAGCTGAACTCACACAGCACGCTGCCACAGGCCATAACACAGCCTCCACTACAAGGCCCGACAATTGATATGTTCCCAGCCACAGAACAGACCATTTCTGAAAACACAATGAAAAATATGCTCCTTTCCCTTAGGAGCATTCTATTCAGAGACTTCTCCAACATGTTTAACCCCTTGCAGGAGACAGTGCAGATACATGAGGACAGGATACTACATCTAGAAAACAAAATGGCGGACCTATTCACTGCCCACAATGAGCTAGTAGACGCATATTCCGAACAAGAAGCTGAACTACAATGCCTACAAACAAAACTTCGCTGATCTTGAAGACCGCGGGAGACGCAACAACATAAAATTCAGAGGGATACCGGAGTCGGTGCCCCCAAACGAACTAACTTTATACAACGCTTAATTAAAGCCCTTATGCCAACGCTGAGTAACATAGAGCTCTGCATAGACAGAGCACACTGCTTACCAAAGCCCAAATTCTTGCCAGACACTGCTCCCAGAGACACCCTGGCATGCATCCATTATTACCACGTGAAAGAGAGAGTAATGGCTGCGGCGAAGAGGTCTCCTGTGGTACCTGACGAATTCCTAAACATATCCCTTTTCACAGATATCTCTCAACAAACCGCTTTGAACAGAAAGAAACTTATCACTCTCACCAAAATTCTTCGCAATAATGACATAATCTACCGCTGGGGATTTCCCACTAAACTTCTAGTCACCTGGAACGGGAAAACTCACTCCATATACAGTGTGGAAAAAGGCATAATGCTGTTCAAGGAGTGGCAACTGATCCCGGCGGACATGCAAACACAAGCAGAACCCCCACCAGAAAGACTGCGCAATGAATGGTCCTAAATAACCGGGCAACACCAATCGACACCTGAAATAGCTTGCCATTGACAAGGCTCTCCCATCACACATCAACAAATGTGGGACAAAGGATCCAGTTATGATTTATGGGTTACCACCAGTTTCACCAGCATGTTTGCTGGTACCTCTACAACTCCAGTTTAAACCAGCAGCGAAGTTGCTGCACATCTGCCCTAGGCTTTACTAGGGCTTTCTTACTATTTTTTTTATGTGTATTTTTTTCCCTCTCCCCTCTTTCCGTATCGTCTCCACCCTTACAGGAACCTTCTTCAAGACAAGCACCAACCGATCAGCAGACAAACCACTGATAGACAACCGCCCGGAAACCTGTCCCAGCATCACCAAGAACCCAAGCAAACCGGCTAACAGATCCCACCATACCTATATAAGCACCAGGTACTGTACCATAATATATACATCTTGTATTCGCCTGATTACACATGAGCTAACACAGTCCCCGCCTTGCCTTTGAAAATAATCTCCATTAATGCAAAAGACCTGAATAGCCCATTTAAACGCAATGCACTGCTGAAAGAGGCGAACAAAGCCAAGGCGGACAGAATATTTGCCCAGGAATCACATTTCGCAGCAAGCAAGTGCCCTCATTTTAAATGACCACATTTCCCACACATCTATCTGGCCAACGGTCCGAAAAAGAAATGCGGAGTCTTGATAGCCATCAAAGACTCTATGAACTTCAGCTTGATACAGTCAACCCAAGATCCGCAAGGCCGCTACCTGTCCTTGACATGCAAAATCAACCGCACCACCTATACCTTGGTCAACGTATATGCCCCTAACACCAGAATTAAACACTTCCTTAAACCCCTATTGTCGGGAATTCTAGCCCAGGCACAGGGCACCCTCATAATTGGAGGAGACTTCAATGTGGCACTATCACCGGACTTAGACTCTACCACCCCCTCTAGGAAAAATGTCCCAGCAATTGCAGCCCTACTGCAAAAACACGATCTCTACGACATCTGGAGATGCTTCCATGGAACAGAAAAGGACTTTACCCATCTCTCTACTGCCCACGCCTCCTATTCACGTATCAATTACTTTTTTATGGAAAAAGGTCCTTTGCAGTCTGTAATTAAAACCTCAATTGGTACGATCTCCTGGTCCGAACACGCTCCCATTACTATAGAACTATCTGACCACTCTAACACGAAATCACCCCCAAAATGGAGATTAAACTCCTCTCTTCTGGAGGACCAGAGAGCGTACCAACTGATCATACAGGAGCATAAGAACTTTTTTGAGTTCAATGACCAACCTGATGTTGATTGATTTGTATTGTGGAA
Organism: Glandirana rugosa; assembly: GCA_018402905.1. NCBI lineage: Eukaryota > Metazoa > Chordata > Amphibia > Anura > Ranidae > Glandirana > Glandirana rugosa. Next base: position 511,726 of record BLSH010222815.1, on the reverse strand, counting down.
TGCCTATAAATCATACATGAGGAGTATCTTAATCAAGATTGCTTCTAAGGTCAAAAAACAGAGGTCAAGGCAGATCGAAGGTGTTCTTAACTCCATCACAATAAAAGAATCAGAAAACAAAAAGCACCCCAATCCATTGTTAACACAAGAGCTGACAGAACTGAGGCAACACCTTAGATCCCTCCTCTTACACAAATTTGAACACAACCTAAGATACATGAAAGCCAAATTTTATGGACTCCACAACAAGGCCGGTTCTTGGCTAGCCAACCAAGTCAAAGCTAGACGTATGAAACAAAAAATAGCGCATCTCAAACACTCAAACTCAGGCACCCTAGTAACCAACCCCAAGGACATAGCCAATGCCTTCGCAGCATACTACCAAAACTTATATGATCTTAGCAAGGACACCCAGACCCCCCAACCTACTCAGGAACTGATCAATTCTTGAGCAAGACAAGCCTCCCTAAATTAGATGAAAGGCAACTCCAGTCCATTTCAGGTCCCATTACCACTCAAGAAATACACAATATAATAAGGACACTTCCCAATAACAAATCGCCAGGTGACGACGGCTTTACCAACGAATATTATAAATACCTAGCGGATGAACTAACCCCACATCTCTGTAACACCTTCGATCTAGCCTTTACCTCTGGGTCCTTTCCTGGTGAAATGTTGAATGCAGTTATTGTGACCTTACACAAACCAGACAAAGACCCAACAGCCCCCTCAAGTTACAGACCAATATCACTACTGAACGTAGACATGAAAATTTACGCCAAATTGCTCGCACTGAGACTACAAACAGTACTACCACACTTAATACACCCAGAACAAGTAGGGTTCGTACCTAACAGACAAGCCCCTGACGCTACCAGACGCCTAATAAATGTACTGCACAGTGATAACCAGACACAAATGCCTTCTCTGCTTCTATCTCTAGACGCAGAGAAGGCATTTGACAGAGTGCATTGGGGATACCTTAAAACGACCCTCGACATCTTCGGCATTGTAGGTCCAATACAAATGGCCATCCTCGCCCTATATTCTAACCCCTCGGCCACAGTATTGACATCTGGACTATACTCATCCCCGGTCCATATAAGAAACAGAACTAGACAAGGCTGCCCGCTTTCGCCCATTATCTTTACTCTACTAATGGAACCCCTAGCTGAAAGATTCCGCACCCACCCCAAAATAAAAGGCATCAAAATTCACAACCGAGAACATAGAATTAGTTTGTTTGCTGACGATGTCATGCTCATGCTAACCCACCCCAAAACATCCTTAGCAGAAACACAACACCTGCTGACAGAATTTAGCAAAATATCATACTACAAACTAAACGCCACAAAATCACAGATCCTAGGCATACACATCCCAACTGCCACCCAAACTATCCTACAGAAGGAATACCCTTTTATATGGACCACTAACTCCATTCCCTTCCTAGGCACTCACTTAACAGCCCAACCCACCCAATTATACAAGTACAACTTTAAGCCTTTCTTGAATAGCTATCCACAATTACTCCAACAACTCAGGTCACAAGGGACCAATACAACTGGCAGAATAGCCACATTAAAAATGCTGATTCTTCCCAAACTTCTCTACTTGTTCAGAACACAAATAATTCCCATACCAAAATCATTCCTGGTGTCAATTCAAAAACACTTCAACCAATACATTTGGAAACATAAACCCCCCAGGTGCTCATTTAGTATATTAAAGAGGGCCAAAAATAGAGGAGGACTGGGAGCCCCTAATGTACATGCCTACTATAAGGCGTGCATCCTGGACCAAATTAGACACTGGTGGAATCCCCCCAGACACAAACTCTGGACAGAACTAGAAGCAGCTTTCACACCACACACAGACCTACAAGTGACGCTCATAGCTTCTAAAATAGGCATCCTGCTCACTACCTCTACCCCCCTCCCACAATCTTAACTTCACTTGACGCATGGACTGAGCTAGCTATAAACAACTTTACCACAGACCCAATCCAAAAAGTTGATACTCCAATAACCGTTCTAAACCAAGCCATCCCTCACCTCAACTTATCGCCATGGCGCGCCAGAGGTATTAACCTTCTAAAACACCTATACGACGCCTCTCAAATATGCTCATTTGCAACACTACAGAACAAACACAATATCCCAGACCACACACTATTCGACTACATCAGAATAAAAAAATACCTCACATCCCACAAAATTTCCCTTACCCTCGGAATCCCTCTATCAATTCATAACTTTCTTAACAATGATAACCCCGTGGTTAAAGGTATTTCACTGTTCTATAAAATACTACAAGCCCAAACTTCTCCACTGAAAACCTCCACTATGCACAAATGGGAGGATACTTTAGGAAACTCCTTCTCAGAAGAGGAGTGGAACAAAGCCTTCCAGGTGACATATTCTGCCACGAAATGCGTAAACCACTGGGAAAATTACCAAAAAACACTACACCTATGGTACTACACCCCATTCAAATTGGCAAAAATATACCCGAGCCAAAGTGCTCAATGCTGGAGAGAATGTGGAGAACCTGGTACCCTTTTCCATATCATATGGTCCTGTAAATCTTTAAAATCATACTGGAACAAAATATTCTCCCTGATCTCAGAACTATGCAAACAACAAATTAAGCCTAACCCCGAACTCACGATATTGCACTTAAATACCCACACCCTTCCCTACAAGGTACGTACTATAATACTACACCTTCTACTAGCCGCAAAAACAAATATTACAAAACTCTGGAAATCCACCGAAGTATAGCACTCAAGCCCCAATCCGAATTAAACAACAAACGTATCAAGACTCTAGTCCCTCTTATAAAACAAGGTCATACTAAAATTTCTAAATGTCCTGGTATACTATACCTTTTCCCATGGTCCAAGAGGTGTAAGAGAGGTCGTAACTCGTGAAACCGAGCCCATATAAAAACGGTTAAACTTACCCCACATCATGGTATCCACATCACAAAAAACCATTAAAAGGGTCACCAAATGCGTAAAGCACCGTCTTATACAGTGGACCTTCCGAA
>BLSH010222815.1:497203-507707 GCA_018402905.1 Glandirana rugosa | reverse complement strand
GTAAGAACACACCCAGGGAACACACTTAACCCCTAGCTCTCCCCCTGCAGGTTAACCCCTTCACTGCCAATGACATTTATACAGTAATCAGTGGACATTTAAATTTCTGATCGCTGAATAAATGTCATTGGTCCCAAAAAAGTGTCAAAATGTTCCGACATGTCCCCCCCAATATCGCATTACCGCTAAAAATCGCAGATCGCCGCCATTACTAGTAAAAAAAAAAAAAAAAACCCCAGAAATGAATTCTCATCATCCGTAAACGCGGCCACTTTTGCGCAAACCAATCAATAAACACCAATTGCGATTTTTTTTTATCGCAAATATGAGGAATTATATAAATCGGCCAAAAACGGTGAAAAAAAATGTTTTTTTTTTATTTTATTTTTGGATTTGAATTTTAGCAAAAAGTAAGAAATTTGGGTTTTTTTGCAAAATGGTCGCTTTTCTTTTGTTTATAGCGGCGATCAGAAATGACGCAGAGGCGATCAAATACCACCAAAAGAAAGCTCTATATGTGGGAAAAAAAGGACGCAAATTTTGTTTGGGTACAACGCCGCACGACCGCGCAATTGTCAGTTAAAGTGACGCAGCGCCGAATCACAAAAAGTGCTCTGGTCCTAAAGTGCAAAATTCTTCCGGGGCTGAAGTGGTTAACTATTTATTTGACATACCTGTGGGATACCATTAGAACAGTTTTTCTCAACCTTTTCAATGCACAGAAATCCTTCAAAGAACTTTATGGTCTCGGACAACCTCTGCTAAGCATTACTATATCTACAACTCGTGATACATGTGATGGTCAGTGGGAAGAATGCTCCTTACAGTTGTGGACATTGGGAAGAATTCCCCGATTACAGATAGCTAAGATGATCAGTTGTGTTAATGGGAACTTATCTGAGAGGCAGAAAACTGCACATTGCTCAAGGAACCCCTAGCAACCTCTGGAGGAACCCTAGTTAAAAATCCCTGCTCCACAAGTTGGAAATCGCAAGTAGACAGCACTACTCCACTGATCTTCACTTGCTTTTGGATCCTATGCTGTGCGGCTGGGCCTGCTGCATTCTAAACATAGGGGGTCAGCCACTCGGCATGAGCACCATTCAAAGAATGCTTTGCATTTTCTTAATAAATGCAAAGCATTCATTGATTAGATGAGGTAGAGAGGCGGAGTGGTGATCGCTCTGTGAAATCAGAGGAGAGGAATCTGTACAACTGTGCAAGAGTGAAGGAAAGGCTGGTGTTCAGCTTTAAGCGTCTGTATAAATTAAAAGTACTGAAAAGACCACTGCGCCGAATCAGCAATATAAGTAAAAGCAGCTAGCACAAAAAGTCAGAACCAAGACCTCATAAACAAATTAGTAAAAGCAGGTGCAGCACTGAATGTAAAGGAAATATAATGACAAAATGTAAAATGTCCCAAATACAGTCCTCAGTGGTGTTCAAAAACCAATAGAAGAAAGGTGATCTCAATACAGGGAAAGAACCTTCACCGACACCCACACAAACTGCCTCTTACCCTCCTGAGATGACCCCTATTATGGAGGTCTTTCTGGCCTGTGTGTGGGGAAATCTTGTAAGAGGAAGGCTGTTTTCCAATCTGTTATCCATAAAGGCCCATATTTCCACAAACTGCTAAATCCACCTGATCTGTGATACTCATCACCAGTAACAGGAAAGAAAGCGCTGATAGTGTAATAGATTTTGACACAATTTAATGAAATAAAACCAAGTACACTCACATGTAGCTTCAGAATACAAAGATGTTGAAACAAATTTGCGGTCTGTTTCCAACCAAGAAAATGGCGGGCACAATCCGGAACCCAGTGACGTCACGCTGGCTGGCTCCACCCGACACGTTTTGTCATCACTGACATCGTCCAGGGCGTGGCCAGCTCGCGACATGCGTTCCTATATAAAGGCTGCTAAGAGATGTCTTGATTGGGCAAAAAGGAGTCACCTGATATCATCCAGAACAGGAAACGAGTCTCAACCTAAACCACAATAGAAGCTACAGATAGCTTGCGTTCCAACTCACGGAAGTCAAGCCATGCAGTAGCGTTTGAGCACATCCATGTCCTCACCGGACTAACTTACCCAAACAGGGCACCGGAGGCTTAATCAAAAGATGCACATGGATGTCAAGACTTAACTTACTAATGAGAAATATTAAAAATTAATCCTAAATAGGAAAAAATTATACAAATAAGCGCAGACGTCCACGTTCCAGAGCGGGCTCCATCTAGTGGCTGAGAAACAGATCGCAATACCACAAAACATAATAATACAAGATGAATAATTATAAAATTAAATTGATATAGATCAAACCCAGTTAGGTGAATTATGCCCTCAAGCACAATAAAAAGCTGAAGGGCACTGTTTTTTTGGGGATTGATAGATTTACAGCTAATTGGAGGGGTAGCCATATTGTCAGAGAGATTTCCAGATTGGAGGCCAGATGGATATATCAAGCTAAGACATACGTCCCGTATGGAATGAATGTTGAATGGGACATAAATGCTTTCATCAACAATGGATGATAGTATCAAAGGACTTATCTGTTTTTCTTGAAATTATCCATTATGGCCTTTATTTTTGCTTTATCTAATTCACCTAACTGGGTTTGATCTATATAAATTTAATTTTATAATTATTTTATCAATTGTGTTAATTTTTGCTTGCCCTTTTATACATATATTTAGTCATCATCTTGTATTATTATGTTTTGTGGTATTGCGATCTGTTTCTCAGCCACTAGATGGAGCCCGCTCTGGAACATGGACGTCTGGGCTTATTTGTATAATTTTTTCCTATTTAGGATTCATTTTTAATGTTTCTCATTAGTAAGTTAAGTCTTGACATCCATGTGCATCTTTTGATTAAGCCTCCGATGCCCTGTTTGGGTAAGTCAGTCTGGTGAAGACATGGATGTGCTCAAACGCTACTGAATGGCTTGACTTCCGCGAGTTGGAACGCAAGCTATCTGTAGCTTCTATTGTGGTTTAGGTTGAGACGCGTTTCCTGCTCTGGATGATATCAGGTGACTCCTTTTTGCCCAATCAAGACATCTCTTAGCAGCCTTTATATAGGAACACATGTCGCACGCTGGCCACGCCCCAGATGATGTCAGTGATGACGAAACGCATCGGATGGAGCCAGTCAGCGTGACGCCACTGCGTTCCGGATCGTGGCCGCCATTTTCTTGGTTTGAAACAGACCGCAAATTTGTTTCAACGTCTTTGTATTCTGAAGCTACATGTGAGTGTACTTGGTTTTATTTCATTAAATTGTGTCAAAACCTATTACACTATCAACGCTTTCTTTCCTGTTACTGGTGATGAGTATCACAGATCAGGTGGATTTAGCAGTTTGTGGAAGTATGGACTTTTATGGATAACAGATTAGAAAACTTAACAGCCTTTCTCTTACAAGATTTCCCCACACACAGGCCAGAAAGACCTCCGTAATAGGGGTTATCTCGGGAGGGTAAGAGGCAGTTTGTGTGGGTGTCGGTGAAGGTTCTTTCCCTGTATTGAGGTCACCATTCTTCTGTTGGTTTTTGAACACCACTGAGGACTGTATTTGGGGCATTTTACATTTTGTCTTTATATTTCCTTTGCATTCAGAGCTGCACCTGCTTTTACTAGTCTGTATAAATTAGCCATTAGATTAAACTAAGTCTGCTTTACAGCTCCACAAATCAGAGTTTCAAGCTCAACACCAGGTTGAACACAAAGCCCAAGCTTTTACCTCCCCATTTTTTTCTAAGTAGCCATATCAGTGACGGCCCGTCCATTAGGGGTGCCGCACCCCCTAATCCATGCGCCCAGCCCCTTATCTACATGCAGGGCACCGGACACATGGATTCCAATGGGATTTTTTATCGAGGCATGTAATTAGAGCCTGAGGCTATAATTGGCTTCAAAAAAGGTGGGCTTGAGGCACAGAGCACTGCGCCCTGAGCCCACCTAGTTGTGTGAAAATAGCAAATTAATATTTGCTATTGTCTTCCTGATTCTCCTACTGGCCAATCAGGAAGCTGGTCCTGAGACCCGATTGGCCAGGAAATCTCAGAACAGACTTCCTGTTCGGCCCAGCTCTTCCCCTGACAAGCTCATCTCTTCATCTCGGCTCGCCTCCCAGATCAGTTTGGATCCCATCTGCCTCCTTACGGTAAGGCCTCTGATCATAACCTCCAACCCCCAACCATCTCCCGCAGTGGGGGGGGGGGATCACGACTTCCCATCCGTCTCACGCGAGTGAGGGGGGAGGTTTGTTTGCCCCCCCCAAAATATTGAGCCAGCCACCACTGATTCATATCTAATGTGCCTTTCAGGATATACCAGACACTAGATTAAAAAAAAAAAAATTTAATACAAATGTAAACCCTTCATAAAATTAAGGAAATGCATTAGTGTCACTTTTACACCAAAATGAAACACATCACATCAACAATTGTAGATATCATAATTCTTCATCTTGTGGTCCTAAATATGCAGCAAAGATATACGTATTTCACCAGAAATTAGCTTAATCAGGATCCAATGACCTAAGATGTGACTGTGCTATTCTCAAGATAAAAAGACCTTCACATTCCCCAGCATGTGTTGCCCATAATACAATGTTCTAAGCATCCTAAGGTTACCATAGGCAATATTTCATATAAAATAAGCTGCCTGTATCAGCAGTCCAATTTGAATGTGCAAAAAAAAGGACAAATATGCCTATTCCCAAAACTCCACTGGTCACCTAAGTACACAGGAAATCCACCAGCAGCACAGAATCCTGCCATCAAACAGGAGAGTGGCATGTTAAACTGCATATCTATTTTTCTAGCGGTCTTCTCCTTGGTCATGTGATGTGAAAGGGTTCCTTTCAGCATTCCTTCCCTCCAGCAGTGGGTAATCTTTGCTTCTGTACTGAAGAGCACCCACGTCATGACAGGTTTTAATTCTCTTATACATCCATATATTAAAGCGGAAATAAATACAGCTGCAGCCTTGATCCTGGTATTACGGTATATTTTTCAGCTGGCAACCTGCTTTCAGGTAAGAGTGATCCAAGTGACTATACAGCTGCTTGATCTCTCCCATCCCACCAAGGAACCCTGAGCCACTGCATGTGTTCGAGTCAGCTGCCCCCAGAGAAGAAGGAACTTGTGTTCTGAAGCAATGAGGACATCATTTGTTGTTTACTGGCCATTATTAGGCAGTGAAGCAGCCGATCAAACCAATCTAGGTTTTATCAGCTGATTTGGAGGGTAGATCTCTCCATAAAGAGGACTTGTCACTGCCCCATCTATCACAAGGGATGTTGTTCAATATCTGGTTTAATGAATGTAATAGCAATGCTCAATGTGCTCATCAGGTATTTTGTTTCTAATTTTGTCTTTCGTGTGCTTCATCCTTGAAAATAGTTGCTCACAAATATTGGTGCTGCTGAACAAGGATGAAGCAAATAAGATGTGATTGTGAAGAGCGGGATGTTTTTCTTTGGAAACAAACGTTTTCTTGGGCCCCCTGTGTTCCCTAAGCGTAAACGCATTTTTACAAAAAAAATCTACATTTTTCAGTAAATGTTTTGGGCCGCATTCATAGCAGTCTTGGGCTACATGTTGGATACCCCTGCTGGGAAAGATGTGTTTTTATCACATGAGCACTCCAACATTTGTGATGTGCCGCAGAAAAATGGATGGGTATGGATTGGATGCTGTGTGACCCAGAACAAGAAGCTGCTTGTCCCCTTCCGTGGATAGGGACAAGCTAGATGAATAAATACATGGATGCAGAAGAATCAATCAGTCATTACACTACAAACTGCAGCAACAAAATGTAAGCCTATCATTACAAGGTAAGGCAAATAACTAACACAGGGAATATAACTACACTAATACCAAGTTAAAACAACAAAAACATTTTAAAGTGTATGTTGTCATGCAGATTCTTTGGTTTCCACATTTTCTAAAGCCTCGTACAAACGGTGAGACAGTCATACGACCGGACGTCCAAAATCGCATGTTGGCTGTTGTGTCTCACGTATTGACGTGCACTAAGCAATTGTATGACCAAGCCTAACACGGTGGCATGCTACGAGCGTATAAAGAGGAAGTTCTGGTGAATTTGATTTGTAAATTAAGAACTTAGGTTTACACAAACGGACACTTCCGGGCATTCCTGACTTCTGAGCATGCGTGTTTTACACGTACAGCTTTGTTGGCCCAACTTCTCTGTACACACGAGTCAATAGTCGTACAACCGCTTGTTGTACAACAAAAGCTTTCTAGTCTGCTCATCCAACTTCTGTTGTACGACCGTTGCACGTTGGCTGTTCTAATCATGCATACTAACAGTCGAATGATCGTACAACAAGCTGTTGTAAGACCGTTGTACTGTGTGTACGGGCCTTTAGATACTGACCAGGAACAAGGACAGATCAGGAATTCTGACTGTATTTATCAAGTATATGTTCCATGTCAGTAGGTCATAAAGTGCTGAAACCAGAGGATCACCTTGACTGCATTTTCACAAGGAAGTCATTGAAGGCAGCCAAAATAATTCTCTCTTGGGTGGTTTCCTTTAAGCTGAGCACATGGCTAAGGATTTAATATTCAAGTCTATTTAAAAAGAAAAAACTTTAGAGTTTGTATTTTTATCTGCCAGGCCTGGGACAATGCTCCCGTCACACTGCTTGCTATCTTTTAATATAATAAGAAACATGAAAAATGAGTATGCCCCGGCCCCGCTGTTCAGTCTCTTATCACACATCTATTTGCATCAGGTAGTACTTTCCCAGGGCCTCGCCACTGACTTTATGAAACAGGGATATTTATGATTTGATTCGCCTCATGCCTGCCTGCACTAGTTTATCAGTAAACTAAGTGGCAGCACCCATACCAAAATACTTCTTTTACATAAAACAAGCCGGCAGCCAGAATGAGCGGACTATAATACCCATTTCCTTCTAATTTATAGTTCATATATAGGTTCCAAGGCAAAACAAATTACAAGTGGAACTTTCTGTCGCTTGTCTTTATGGTAAACTGAACTCTCATTGAAATGTGTATTGATGGCAGGATGTAATAACTTACACCAACGGACTGGCTGCTGTGAGCGACAGCCTTTCACCTAACCAAAGGCTGGAAATCTCAGCAAAACATAGTCCTGGGAGGTTATGGAGTGCCCGCCTTGTCGATGGTTTAAAAGGGATTAATAAGTAAAGAGCACAACAGCAGCAGCAGCTTAGTTATTACAGAAGTTAGAACGTTTATTCCTCTCCTGCTAGCGTCTGGATTAACCACTTCATGACTGCAAGAGGTGTTCATAGTCCTCATCCATAATGCTCTGTGTCGTCAAATAGTTACTAAAATTTGCAGCAGGGAACTAGAAGTTCACATTGCTAGTTCTCAGACCTTGCTGTCTTTGTATATATCCAATCAGCCATATAAGACGCTCTGCAGTTCTATGGTCCAGCAGCACGTCTGATGTGCTTGGGTGTGTTTTTCTATAATGGTTTATTGCATAATCTTTTACAACGCAGGTTGCCAGGTCTTTCCTTAAAAGTGTTACTAAACCCACAATGGTAAAATCTGTCTGTGTATGCAGAATAGCATGCTTGCTATACTTAATGTGTAACTTAAGGGGTTAATCCTCTGTATTATAGTGTAAAAAGGCTGTTTGATCTTGTATGGCCAGATGCTTCTTTCTTGCCCTGTCTGCTATATTAGGCTCTACTATACTATACTACATGTAGGCAGTGTGGAAAGGTTGCACATGCTCTGTTCGATCTTCCTGTTTCACATGAACACAGACTACAGTGCATTTCTAGAGGCAGTGATTGTTTATTTGTGAACTGAGCATGTCATTGGCAAAGCACCAATCAGCTCTGGCCAGATTGTGGGTGAAGAGTCACTGATGCAAAGGAAGTTGCATCATCAGAGAGTGAAATCTTCTCCTATATGAATACTGTAGTACTCTTTGTGTACTACAATTTCTGATCATAGACCTCAAAAACTAGGAATATTATATCAGCTTTTAGTTTTGAAGATGGAAACTTTTTCCAAACCCTTAAAGTGGTGATAACAAATAAAATGCATTATACAAAGTCAGCATTGCAAGATAAGTCCTACTGCTGTCATTGTACACCATTGAAGATTCCAAAGCACCATTTCTAGAGGCAGTGATTGTTTATTTGTGAACTGAGCATGTCATTGGCAAAGCATCAATCAGCTCTGGCCGGATTGTGGGTGAAGGGTCACTGATGCAAAGGAAGTTGCATCATCAGAGAGTGAAATCTCCTCCCACATGAACACTGGGGAAGTCCTGGCTCCTTGCAGTTTATCACCTGACTGCAAAATATAGATGAAAAAAAAAAAAAAAAGGTATATAGCAGCAGTATTTTGATAAAAAGAAGATTTAGAAGCTGTGTGCACTGGGGGGGGGGGGTGAAATGTTTTTATATTGCTGGGTTTAGTAACACTTTAAAGTAATATTAAAAGTTTTTTTTAAAAATAACAAACATGTTATACAGGCGGTCCCCTAGTAACAACTGACTTGCAAACGACTCCTACTTACAAACGGAGGGAGACAACAGGAAGTGAGAGGAAATCTCCCCCTAGGAAGGGAAATTCACTCCTGTAAGAGTTATTATGGGAAAAAGGGTCTCCACTGATGCTTTATCACCAAGGTTTGTTTCCACAACAACCCAAAATTTTCAAAATCTAATTATCATTGGGAGAGGAAGTGAGGTGAAATCTTCTGAACAGAAACATAGACAGCAAAACAAACGTTACAGGGGTGTTACCCCTTCCCTATGCTATCCAAAAAGCTTAAAAATAGTTTTTTTTGGGCTGAAGCTACACTTAGAAAATGTATGTTCTGACTTGCAAACAAATTCAACTTAAGAACAAACCTACAGACCCTATCTTGTTTGTAACCCGGGGACCGCCTGTACTTATCTGCTCTGTTCAGTGATTTCACACAGAACAGCCCCAACCCTCCTCTTCTAGGGTCCCCTGCCGGTGCTCCCGGCCCCTCCCTCCTGCCGAGTGCCCCCAAAGTAGCTTGTTATGGGGGCGTTGAAGCAGGCTCATTCCCAAGCCGCTGCTGTGTGTGTCCATTCACGCACACAGCCATGGGATGGCCCCATCCCCTCCATCTCTTCATTGGCTCACTGGCTGTGATCTAAAGTAGTGGAAGCCAATGGCTTCCTCTGCAGTCTCAGCCAATGAGGAGGGAGAGTCCCTGGAGAGCTGTTGCTCTCGTGCACATCACTGGATCAATGCATAGAATGCATGAAGGTAAAAAAAAAAAAAAAACATGAACCTTTAGAACCACTCCCCAATTGTTTAGGCTTGGGACTGGCATGTAGCATGTAATATCATTGTGCATAACCATTTTCTACACGTAGACAAGGGCCAATAATAGCAGTATTAAACACTGCTTATAATAAAACTTTGCTGTAGGTATAAGGAATATCTCTTAAACGTGCACTGTTTAGCAGATATTGACTATTTCTGCAGCTGGTGACGCCACTTGCATATGCACACTGGTAGGCTGTACCTTCAGATCGCTGTGTCGTAATCATGGCCCCCGTGCGCATGCACAGGAGTGAAGTCGTTGCAGCCATTCCAATGGCTGGAGCCTGCAAATCTGGAAGAAAGACCAGGTAAAGATGGAAGCTCTATCAGCAGTGACAACTGCCGCTGGAGGGCTTCATTTTGGGTAAGTCTTTCATAATGTTCTAGTATACGATGCAAACTAGCACATTATGCCCTTAACTTGCAAAGGGGACACCCCCCCCCCCTGACTCCACTACTCCTTTAAACAGAAATCATTAAACCTACCAACATATATCTTTGGAACCTGGGAGGAAACCAGAGTACCCAAAGGAAATCCACGCAGACTCAAGGAGAACACATGCCAACTCCATGCAGATAGACAGTGTCCTGGCCAAGACTCAAACCAAGAACCCCAGTGCTGCAATCATAAGTGCTAGCCACTAAACAACTGTACTAGCCCACAGAGTTAAGGTGCTGGTCAAGTCATGACAACTACTTTAAACTACAGGTAAGCCTACACTAAGGCTTATCTGTAGGTCCAGGAAATATCTCCTAAACTTGTACAGTTTAGGAGATAGCCCCTGTATCTGCATGTGCCGATGTCATCGGCACATGTGCACTGAAGAATCGGCACCCGGGGTAGCCCAGGGTGCTGATTCTTCTGTATTCGTGCTGTAAATGATGGCTCACGTGCGCATGCGCAGGAGTGACGTCAGCGCGGCTCAGCCAATCACATCGCTGGAGCCCGCGCTGTGATTGGACGGAGTCGCAGACCCGGAAGACTGATGACACCGGTCACATCGGTGTGCCGAGACCGCTGCAACAGCTTCCGATAGAGGATTTGACATGTTCAAATCCTCTATAAAGGACCTGGATGTCTATTCGGAATCACATCCGAATGGACATCAAATTTCATCAACAGTACTGAACTGGTCGTGGAATTGAGAC
>BLSH010222815.1:439143-463786 GCA_018402905.1 Glandirana rugosa | reverse complement strand
CCCCCCCCCCCCCCCCCCCCCCCCCCCCCCCCCCCCCCCCCCCCCCCCCCCCCCCCCCCCCCCCCCCCCCCTTACGAAGGGAGACTTTAGACTCAGCAACGGAGAATTTTAGTCTATGCAGATAACTACACTTGAAAAAATACATGAAATGAGACAGGAATACAGTAAGCAGCATAAATCTTTACATGTAGTCCTCTCACTCCTACAGTTCTGATAGTTTCTCGTTTCAGGAAGTTTCATGCACACAAAGGTCAGGCACTATTTTTTATATAGCAGACCAATATTGCAATATATGTATGATATAAAAAAAGAGTCACTGTGATCAAGTGCAGACTTGGAAAAGACCTTTGTTACCAAGCGCCGGTAGGCAGGGCAAAACATGTCAAGGGGCGTGGCTGGAGCAGCTCTGGCGATACACTGCCATATCCGTATTTTTAGTACTGGGTCAGTTTTGAGTGGTGTCTTACTGCACATAAAAAGTCACATTTTATACATTTCATAGCCAGCATGCTTACTTGTCTGGAATAGTTTTCAATCTCCTCCGCTCGATTCCAGTACCAGTTTTTCACTATATCAATTGATAAGTTGTCTGTTCTATAAACTAGTAATTCGGGCTGAGCCTCATATAAAAATTCAGCTAAATCTGTTAAACTGGGCTCCACCTTTAACCTGAGAAGAAAATAAACAATTTAAGGGAAGATATTAAATTTACTCATTTATACAGTGCTGTTAAACCCTTCAGTGCTTTACAGAGAATACAAAGCAACATATATTAGTCCCTGGCCTAGAGTAACTTAAACAGTAATGTTAGTGTACAACTATGCTTTACTGTACATATACTAAGAACAACACTATATGTCCTAAAGTATGAACATTGTTCCAAATTATTGAGTTTGGTGCAAAAACAGAAGGCCCATAAAGACATGGTTTGAAGTGTTGTGTGCAAGAATTCAAGTAGCCTGCTCAGAGCCATGACATCAACCCTACTGAACACCTATTGGGATGAAATGAAATACTGCTCAAGAGACAGGTTTTCCTGTCCAACATCAGTACCTGGTGCCGATAGTATATGTATCAGTACAAATTACCACTTACTGCCAAAAAACGTGGAAAGTCTTCCCATAATAATGCTCATGGTGTCATGAATCTATAGTAACATTTCATGTTCTGTCTGTCTGATTGTGGTCAGCTTAGAGACCGTGCACCTCTCACCTGTGCGCCAAGTAATCTTCCCTCAGCAGGGTTCCACCCCAGTCTCTAATTAGGAACATTATATCAGACCATGCACTGCAAGCCAGCACTACTGACCAATATTATGTATTAGGCTTCCTGTGTTTGTGGTTCCTGCCGTGTGCTCTTCATCTTGATTCTGTTTACCTACCTTGGCTTGTTCTTTGACTATTCCTGTCTGCTTAATACCCCGACCTCCACGTGCTCTCCTGCCTTTCCCTGTCTGCTCATTGCCCTGACCCTTGGCTATCCTGACTATCCCTTGTTATCCTGCACTGCTGTTTCCTCTCTATCCACCGTTAATCAGCCATGAGCTGGGAGACCCTAGGGGCCGCGACCTGGAGTCGTGAAGTCCATCCTCCCCATCAGAGGCTCTGGTGAAAACCTGCTGGCTCTTAGACTCCGCGCCCTGGGGAAACGTATGCTCTAGCTCCCTGTGCAATCTGTGTCAGTGCTACAGTGGACCTGCTTCCCATAACCACCCAGAGCTCCATTCGCAGCAGCCAGCTAAGGGTCCACAACATTAGAGGTGCGCCCCTAACCCCAGCGGTGTGCACCTGTCACCTGGCGTCAGGTGACCTGGCACATGGTTTTGGATGTCCATCTAGCATGTATAGTCGTGATGGTTAGGGGTCTACACATTTTTGGCCATATACTGTATGCAGTTTAAGGAGTTGCTTAAATGTATACAAATAAAATAAATTGTTAGGGCAGTGCCTGACAGGACATTGTTTTGGAAAGTTTGTATGGAGCTTGTACAGTTTTAGGACAGTTTAGGTGTAATCCACGATCAATGAAATGGGTTGGTGGCGTGGTATATTGGGGAACGCTGCACACTGCTTGCAGAAACTACTTAAAGCTATTGCACTGCTGAAACTGTCTACCAGCTACTTACTATACTAAAATGCTTACTTTTAAACAATAAGCTGCAACCAAAATTTGCATTTAAATAAAATATAAAAATGGAAAATAAAAAAATTAAAAAACATACCAAACACAAGATATTATGTTTTATTTTAAATCTAAAAAAGTTAACAAGCAAAATATCAATTTTGAAAGGGTAAGTCATCTGCTAGAAAAGCATCTATTAGATCGGTCATTCAGATACTTACTGTATACAAACTGTTAAAGAACTTAGAATTATGCCAGCAGGTCCTAAAGTTTTAGGATATTAAAATTTTCCAGAACTATGTAACTAGATTTCTGTCTCTAGACATCTTTTACTTTTTAGAATAAAAAATACATTCTAAATAATGAAATTATAATGTCATGATTCTTTTAAAGGTGGATTTTCTTTTAAAAAATGGAAACCTGTTTGCCTGTGACCACTAACTATTTAACTTTAAAAGTCAAAGTCTCCTGCAGCTACTTTGTTTTACCAGGATCATGAGATGCAAAAAGAGGTACAATTTAGTATGGTGAAAGAAACAAAATACAAAAAAAAAGATTCAATAAAAAGGGCTATTGGACTTTTCGGAAGTATGGGTATTTTATTTCCAAACGCATGTATTTTTGTATGAATATTTCTTATTACCTATAATCTTTTAAAAATATTTAGCAAAAATGAGCATCTTTACCCTGAAGAAGTCACGTGATTTGTGATGTAACGCACCAGGCAGAGTTGGGTGACAATTTCCAGTCGGAGTGTGAAGTGTTATTGACGATTCTCTGTCCCATTCACTTGCCTATTACTGCCCTACATTACTGATTGTGAGTACATGTTTTATTCATAAATAAGCTAGATATTTTAAACAGTATTACGCTATGAGTATTTTTCACTTATATTCGAGCATGAATTCTGAGTGGAGGCTGAGAGGTCATGTCTTTTAAAGGGACCCTACACACAAAGTAGCTACAGACACCAGAAAGGTAGATCTACAAGGATAATTGACTATAAGGAGCTTGAGACCTGTTTCATACACAGGACAAAACCTTAGGTGAGCAGGCATTTCACAAACAGTGGGAGCACTGAAGTGGTTGGAGTGGTGGCACAATAGCACATTAGTGAAATGCATACCAAGTTGGCACTGGTGCTTTATGAAATTGTATCTAATGAAGATATTACTGGATGGTGTATACTAGATGGACTTTGGCACATGTACACAGTACTAAGAATGTTGAATGTTTTTATTTATGCACAGTTTAATTTTTTTTTTGACGATTATTCATTTCACAGAATATTTTTTATGCATCATTTGGAATGGTAATTTATGCACAGTTTAACAAGTTGCCGACCGCCCACCGTGGCTTGACGACGGCAACTTGGCTCGTTATTGCGAAATGCCGTCACCTGACGGTGGCCGCGAGGAGGAGTATTGTGAATGCGGTCACTATGTTCGCGGGGGGGGGGCAGGGAGCCGGTACGGCAGACTCGATGTCCACCGGTTACCAGCGATCACCCCCCACGGAGCGACAGAATGGAGGTCCGTGTATGTAAACACGGATCTCCATTCTGTCAGAGGGGGAAGGGATGTGATCACAGGCTTCCTGTATATGGGAGCCATGATCACTCCCCTCCCCCAGCCAGCCCAGCCCCCATACAGTTAAAACACACTGAGGGAACACAGTTAAGCCTTAAAGCGCCCCCTCCAGGTTAACCCCTTCACTGCCAACGGCATTTACACAGTAATCAATGCATTTATATTGCACTGATCGCTGTATAAATGCCAATGGTCCCAAAAAAGTGTCAAAATGGTCCGACATGTCTGATGCAATATTGCAGTCCCTATAAAAATCACAGATCGCCGCTATTACTAGTAAAAAATAAAAAAATAAATAAAAACGCCAGAAATGAATTCCCATGGTTTGTAAACACAGCAACTCTTGCGCAAACCAATCAATAAATGCAGTTTACAATTTTTTTTAATCAAAAAATATGAGGAAGAATATAAATTGGCCAAAAAATCTTTTCTATTTTTTTTTTTTTTTTTTGGATATGCATTTTAGCAAAAAGTAAGAAATATTGTTTTTTTTTATGCAAAATTGTCGCTCTTCTTTTGTTTATAGCGGTGATCAGAAATGACACAGAGGTAATCAATTACCACCAAAAGAAAGCTCTATGTGTGGGAAAAAAAAGGACACAAATTTTGTTTGGGTACAACGACGCATGACCGCGCAATTGTCAGTTAAAGTGATGCAGTGCAAAATCGCAAAAAGTGCTCTGGTCCTAAACTGGGAAATCCTTCCGGGGCTGAAGTGATTAATTGCTTATTTACAGTATATTATCTATGTCACAGAATATTGCTATGTATCATGTGTAATGGTGATTTATTTATGGAACTATTCATTGGTTGTGTAAAAATGCACAACTACAATTTGAGTTACTTTTATAATGTATTTGTTCAGTGATAGGAGCAGAGCTCCATGATAATTTTAATGTATCGCTTAACACACGTGGGAGCACAGTTGGGTGGTAGCAGCAGCTCTATATATACACTGTTAAAAATGTATATCATTAAGTCGTGGGAATGCAGTATTAACTTATAAATTATACATGCATGTATTTTTCAGAATATTTCTTATTCACCATAACTGCTAACTTGTAAAAGTTATTTTGCAAAAAAAATGTGCGAAAACAGCAGAAACAGCTCATTTGTTACAAACGGTCCCAGTTGGTCTTTCTGAGCCCCCTTGTATGTCACTGTTCACACTATTATTTTAGAACATTAAAGACTGGTACAGCAGTTCAGCTACCGTTAATACATTGAAAGGTTTCCATGAAAATAGTAAAAGTATAGCTATAAACATATCCTTCTACAAAATAAATTTTAAATTAAAAAAATGAAATTCCCGTCAATATTTATTATTCCTTGAGAGCTCCAAGGATCTTCCTGTTTTAGATATATAAGGGAAATCAAATACTTAGTCTAACCCAAGTTCTATTTTAAGGTGCTTTCTCCTGTATGCTATTTCCATAAATCCTTTGTCCTTGTAGGAAGCCAAGGTGTCTGGTAATTCTCATTCTATGTGCACCATTTGATATTATCTGCACAGAGAAGGGAATGCAAGGCTGCTGGACAAGTCCTCAAGGCCATGTATCCATTAATGATTACAGGATGTAGTATAGATTTTTAGTGCAGGTATTGTTTCTGGAAAATATAACATTCTCTGTGGCCAGTGCTAACTTTTACAAAAACAAGAAATTGTACACCACGTTTTTTTATAGAAATGCCTGAAGAATATAACCGAATTGTTCTTCACAATGAAACAAGGCAAAGTTACCAATGATCAAACTGATCCGTTTTTTTTTTTTTTTGTTTTTTTACAGATTATTTTTTTTTCCCCAAGAAGTATTTCCTCACACATAAAAAAAAAAATAACTAAGCTTATGTAAACCCAAGAATAAAAAAATTATATAGTGCACGTTACGTTATACAACTTGTGGGGAATTCTTTACGAGTATCTTCCCTACTGGTGACATTTGCACTTCAGTAAGTCCAGGAAAGATTACAGCCGTGGCCAAAAGTTTTGAGAATGACACAAATATTCATTTTCACAAAGTCTGCCGCCTCCGTATTTATGATGGCACTTTGCATATACTTCAGAATGTTATGAAGAGTGATCAGATGAATTGCAATTACAGGCGGTCCCCTAGTTACAAAAATCCGACTTATGAACGACTCCTACTTACAAACGGAGGGAGACAACAGGAAGTGAGAGGAAATCTCCCCCTAGGAAGGGAAATTCACTCCTGTAAGAGTTATTATGGGAAAAAGGTGTCTCCATTGAAGCTTTATTACCAAGGTTTGTTTCCACAACCCTAATTTTTCAAAATCGAATTATCATTGGGACAGGAAGTGAAGTGAAATCTTCTTAACAGAAACATAGACAGCAAAACAAACCTTACAGGGGTGTTACCTCTTCCCTATGCTATCCAAAAAGATTAAAAATAGTTTTTTTGGCTGAAGCTACACTTAAAAAAATGTACCTGTTCCGACTTACAAACAAATTCAACTTAAGAACAAACCTACAGTCCCTATCTTGTTTGTAACCCGGGGACCGCCTGTAATTGCAAAGTCCCTCTTTGCCATGAAAATGAACTTAATCCCATAAAAAAAAAAAAAAAATTCCACTGCATTTGTGAAGAAGGCTTCAGGGAACCCAAGAAAGTCCAGCAAGTTCCAGGAACGTCTCCTACAGTTGATTCAGCTGTGTGGGCTTGCTCAGGAATGGCAGCAGGCAGGTGTGAGTGCATCTGCATGCACAGTGAGGTGAAGACTGTTGGAGGATGGCCTGGTGTCAAGAAGGGCAGCAAAGAAGCCACTTCTCTCCAGGAAAAACATCAGGGACAGACTGATATTCTACAAAAGGTACAGGGATTGGACTGCTGAGGACTATGGTGGAGTCATTTTCTCTGATGAATCCCCTTTCCGATAGTTTGGGGCATCCACAAAAACCTTCTCCAGAGAAGAAAAGGTGAGCGCTACCATCAGTCATGTGTCATGCCAACAGTAAAGCATCCTGAGAGCATTCATGTGTGGGGTTGCTTCTCAGCCAAGGGAGTGGACTCACTCACAAATTTGCCTAAGAACACAGCCATGAATAAAGAATGGTACAAAACATCTTCCGAGAGCAACTTCTCCCAAACATCCAAGAACAGTTTGGTTAAGAACAATGCCTTTTCCAACAAGATGGAGCACCTTGCCATAAGGCAAAAGTGATACCTAAGTGGCTTGGGAAACAAAACATTGAAATTTTGGGTCCATGGCCAGGAAACTCCCCAGACCTTAATCTCATTGAGAACTTGTGGTCAAACCTCATGAGGTGGGTGTACGAAAAAAAACCCCACAAATTCTGACAAACATTGATTATGCAAAAATGAGACGTCATCAGTCATGGTGGGGCCCAGAAGTTGATGGACAACATGCCAGGGGGAATTGCAGAGGTCTTGACACAGAAGGGTCAACATTGAAAATATTGACTCTTTGCATAAACGTAATGTAATTGTCAATAAAAGCCTTTGACACTTATGAAATGCTTGTAATTATACTTCTGTATACCATAGTAACATCTGACAAAAAAATCTAAAAACACTGAAGCAGTAGACTTTGTGAAAGTGAATATTTGTGTTATTCTCAAAACTTTTGGTCATGGCTGTAGGCACCCAGTATTACTTATTACTGAGGAAAGTGGACACAATTGTGGTATTCCCATTTGGGGCCTCAAAAATGTTCCACAGGAAATAGTGATTGTGCATATCAATAATGGCCTTCAAACAGCTGCAAAAGCTAATGATGATGTGGATGAACAGAAAGGAGTATTACCAAACTGATTTAAGTAATTTTATCACTCCGCGTTAAATGTATTAAAAACTTTGGGGGAGCATTTAATAAAACTGTTGTGTCACTTTTCTGGCATTAATCCCTTTTGTTAATGTAGTACTCTAAATTTATAATGCAACTGCAACACTTTTGGTTCTGAGCGTGACTCGTGCACCAAATTCAGGTAGTTCTAAAATGTGCCACTTTTGAAATGTGGTGCAATGAATACATCAAATTCAAAATAAAATACAGACAATTTGTATCTTTCAAAAGTGGAGCTAATTAAACTCTTCACGCCAACCCAACACATACTGTATATGCGGCCTCACGGAACTGGGCTTTTTTCTGTGGGGTCGCATATATGCGTCTCTCCCTTTGTGCTGAGCGCGCGCCACGCTCCAAGCACAGAGACAGGGTCTCACCGAGAGTCCACGCAACCCATACTAATGATTGTGACACGGAAATCCAGATTCCAGGTCACCTGGTCACTGTGGCAGCCTCTGATTGGCTACCACAGTGATCAGTCACTGTGAAGCACGTCCTTATGTTTTTTTTTTTTCTTTCTGTGAATGGAGAGATAGATGCATTGTATCTCGTCTTTCCATGCAGAAAGAGAAAAAAAAAAAGTGTGTTTGCAAAAAAATTTAAATAAATAAAATAAAAAATAAAGAAAAAATACCTAGATCAAGCTTTGATCTAGATCAGTGCCAGGGTTGGTCTTTGGGTCAAGGTCAGGGTCAGTATATTTTGAGCAGGTTTTTGCTTTTTTAAATTAGCATCAGTGTCAGTGTGTTTTAGGTAGGACAAAAAGTAAAATGTGCACTATTGTTTCTGGGCTGTGCTATGGGTACAAACAACAGAGAATTTATTTTGAGTTGTTTTTTGGTGGTAGGTTATGGTAGTAAAAAGAAATATACAGCTACATTTAAACAAAAAGTTTTTTTTTTTTTTTAGATTTGCTTTACCCTTAGTTGTGAAGGGGTTAAGGCAAACTATTTTGCCATACAGAGAGAGAAACTAGCACAGACAGATTTTACAGAAGTGCCCTGTGTGCATTCTAAAAGTTGTGCAGAATGCGCCAAATTCAAGTACAAGTTCTGGACAGGTACATAAATTTAGCACATGCTACACCACTTTTTAGAATGCATGAGAGACACTTTCTCAAAATCTGCGCCAATCTTTATGAATTTGTTTCCGCTTAACTGGTTCCCGACCGGCTCACGTACATTTACTGCTGAAGAGTGGCAGCGTCCTGCGAATCGGCATCTATAACCGGCAGCTCATGAGTGCACAGTAGCCGGCGGCACGCTCTCGTGCCCGCCACACTCTACAGAAGTGTGGCCACGGCTCGGGCGGACTCGATCTCCGCCGGCGGTTCCCCACTCTGTCAGGCAGCATGTAAGAGATCTACTGATCCCTGTCACTGGGATCAGTTAGATCTCTCATGCCCCTGGCAGCCCAGCCCCCTCACAGTTAGAACACACACAGGAAACACAGTTAACCACTAGATCACCCCTGCAGGTTAACCCCTTCACTGCCAATGACATTTACACAGTAATCAGTGGATATTTACATTTCTGATCGCTGTATAAATGTCATAGGTCACAGGTCCCATAAAAGTGTCAAAAATGTCTGACATGTCTGCTGCAATATTGCAGTCTCGCTAAAAATCGCAGATCATCCCCAGTACTAGTAAAAAAAAACTGGTAAAAAACACCAGAAATTAATTCTCATGGTTTGTAAATGCGGCAACTTTTACGCAAACCAATCAACAAACGCCAATCGCGGGGGGGTTTTTTACCAAAAATATGAGGAAGAATATAAATCGGCCAAAGCCGATGAATACAATCGTTTTTTTTTGTTTTGTTTTGGATTTGTATTTTACCAAAAAGTAAGAAATATTGTTTTTTTTTTTTTGCAAAATTGACGCTTTTTTTTTTAGCGATCAGAAATTTTGTTTGGGTACAACGTCGCATGAATGCGCAATTGTCAGTTAAAGCGACGCAGTGCCGAATCACAAAAAGTATTCTGGTCCTAACGTGGGAAATCCTTCTGGTCCTTAAGTGGTTAAGCACATGGGACAACCTTTTTTGTCCACTTATCTCACTCCTGATTAAAAACAGAAGACTTTGTCAGTAATGTTAATAATAATTGTAGACCAGAGACTATGTCACTTATACTATCTAGGGTAGGAGCTCTGAAACCACTTTTTTAAGGTAAAGAAAGAGGCCCTTTTGACACAAAATAATATATAATATATATGGCCATGCTGCTATGCCCTGCTCTGTTGCTTCAGTTGAAAATTGTAAAAATGCAATGCTAGGTCCACTCCACTATAAGCGATGCCCTGCTTTTTATCATTCTTTTTATATCTTACCGAGTACTGAAGAGTAGCTGCATAAAGTGTGGTGAACATCTCTCCACAATTCAATACTTCTTAAGCCAGCCAGAGGTCATTGGAATCTCGGCCGGTTCAGCAGGGCCCGGCTAAGGTTTGAACCATCTATGGACAGGCTGATTGAACCCAAGTCGATCCATCGACCGATTTGGGTACAACCAGCATGTCAGTTTTTCACATGGGATTATTGGCAGGGACTATACCCACTAGCAATATTCACTGTGCTCCTCAAACCTCCCTGCTGGGAGAACACAATTGCCCCGTGGGAGGGATTCAGGAAATCAAGCAATTTTCTTTCCTGCAGCCCATGGTTACAGGCAAGAAAATCCCATCATCTATGGCCTGCCTAATGGTGTAGGATTTTGCAAAAGCTGTTTATAAGCTATGAAAGCCATTTTAAGTCAGTGTTTGTCCTGCTGACATAATGTTACTAAATAGATTAAAATGGCAGAATGACAGTAAATAAACTGCATGATGGGAAAGTATATGCCAGCATAAGTAGAGGCAAAGTATTATTTTGAATAACAAAGCAACAGCACTTGCATATTTTCTGGCTACATTATACATGCCAGAGGAAGAAAGCCAAGTAGATTTTCTTTATTATTAGCTTTAATCAAACACTGAACACTTTTTCTGTTTCTATAGAGAATACAGGGCATAGCATTAGCCAAGTGGCAGGCATCCACTGAAACATACAACACAAGTGGAAAATCTTCAGTTTGAATATTTATGCTGATCATTAGGAGGGGCAAAGCCCTCAGCATCTTCCGAGCTGTGCAGTGGAAGCAGCAGATGTTTGCTATCTGCACCAAGCAAATCTTTGTAGAAGAATGTCCTTGTCTTTTTAGGTTGGAAACTGAATTAATGTGTATAACCTGTACAGAAGAATAACATGAAAACTAATTGCAGCCTTTACATCCACCTGAAAGACATAATTAAACACTAAAAATACTTTCAGACAGCCATCTCTACCTAGAAGAGAGATTTCCATTTTGAGTAGGACATCATGGTTCAGTCAGTTGATTGTGTCTTCCATCTCTCAGGCAAACCATTCTTTACCCACTAAGGCTTGGTTCACACTGCTGCAACATGGGATCCAACTTGTGAGACCCCAGGTCACATGACATGTCAAATTCAAAGTTGGTTTCTTATGAGAACCGTCTTAACTAAAGCCTCGTACACACGATGTGACGGTCGTATGACCGGACATTCAAAATCGTATGTCGGCTGTTGTGTCTCGCATACTGACATGCACTAAGTGATCGTACAACCAAGCCTAACATGGTAACATGCTACGAACGTATAAAGAGGAAGTTCAGGTGAATGTGATTTGTGAATTAGGAACGTAGGTTTACACAAACGGACACTTCCGAGCGTTTCTGGCTTCTGAGCATGCGTGTTTTGCAGAGTACAACTTGTTGGACCAACTTCTCTGTACACACGGTACAACAGTCGTACGACCGCTTGTTGTACAACCAAAGTTTTCTAGTCTGCTCATCCAACTTCTGTTGTACGACTGTCGCACATTGGCTGTTCTAATCGTGCATAATAACGGTTGGATGATTGTACAACAAGCGGTTGTATGACCGTTTTCATACGACGGCCACACCATGTGTATGAGGCTTAACACTACACAAGTCGCTCCAACTTTATAAAAGGTTCCTGCACTACTTTGGTCCAACTTGCATACAATTTCAGCCCTTGTATAGGCTTCTAAACAGTATCCAAGTCGGAAAGAAGTCGCAGAGCAAAGTCGGATGGCTTTGCTGTCGCAGCGGTGTGAAACAAGCCTTACTGCCTACACGCCCTAGATCCAGCATTGGCTTTGGACCAGCTTAATAAAAGAGACAATATTTGGAACATGCCTGACCGCTGTAAATGCAGTCAGGGATAAATGTGAAAGGATGACAAGGGAGCAGCACAGTTGGGACACAACTGTCACTCAATAACAGGAAGTGACTGAACAAGGATTTTTATGGCAGGAAAACTAAGTATTCTCCTAAAGTGGATCTTCATCATGAAATTAAAGTTTCCTTCTATCCACCCCTTCTCCCCTCTGCTACACAAATCAGGCACTATTTCATATTTACCAATAAAGGGTTCTGCCCAGCAACCCCCGTACACGTCACTCACCTAGGCGAATGGCGTGCTCTATGCTCGTGTCTCCTGAGATATGCAGGTCACATATCCCAGGAGGCACAGCTCTTCACTGACAATGCAGGAGGAAGGTGGGCCCAGTGGAGCATCATCGGAAGGATCAATGGCTAAACAGAGAGGTCGCCATGACAGTCTACTATCAGATTTTACACTATGTGGAATACACTTTTATTCTATATACGATGGAGCATTTGATACTTTGGTGATATACTTGGCATCGTATCTGTGAAGTTCCAATACTACTCCTTTAGATATCACTTTATGGTCTTGAATCGCCGGTCTGGTGGGCTTCCAGTGATCACTTCTTCCAACTTCCACATGTTATTCCTTGCATAAGCCCGGCTGACTCTTTACCATGGGCAATATAGTCCAAGCTTTCTGGTAAGAGTATATACCCCCTCCGCCGGGTATAGATTCACATCCCTGGCTGACTCCTTTAGTGGATTTTGGTCTCATCTCGTTTGCACAGAGTGAATTTTTTTCTTCTTTTCAACACTCACTTCATTGGATTACATGTCGAGAGCACTGTTTGCACATATTGAACTTTTATATGAACATTTTTTGATCATTGCAAAACTTTTTGTTTTTCTTTATTATAGAGGTTTGCTATATTGCCCTTTATACTTTCTGACTGTTCCGGTCTGTTGATAAGCATTTATTACAGTACTATTTTCAGTTTCATGATATTTAGCGCTGCACTATATGTTTACTTATTGTTAACACAGAGGTGCCGGCATCCTCCCTACGATGTCGCACAAGAAGATGGAGGAGCAGGACTGAGAAGGGGCAGCTGAGAAGAAGATCTAAGCAGGACAATGCTGAATCCACTGGATGGGTGAGTGTCTGAACTGTGCATAACACAACAACAGGTAAGCAGGGGTGAAAAGCAAAGAAAAGAGGGGGGGGAGGTGCTGAAGATCTGCTTTAATAAAAATAATGCAAACAACTTCAAAAAAAATAATGCAAATTACATGCATTCAAATGGTTATAAACCTCAAACATGAAAAATGAACAAAGCATTTTCCTCTGTAGTGTGCAAGTGTAATTTCTGTCTGTTGTTTCGTTCTTCTGGTATCTTCAGTTCTGGCAAGTTTTCTTGAAAAAAAGGTGACAGGGGAGGGAGCTCCATCACACAACCTGTGACTGACAGCCTCAGCTCTGTTCTTGTGTGCTGTGTGAATTGGGGGGGGTGACCCTTCCTTCCATAAACTAGACCTACGGGCAAACTACTGCTTCTCAGTTGTCCCTAAAGTTCTGTTTCGGAAACCTCAATCTTTCAATGGGACAAATGTTCCAATATCAATTTTCTAAGGGTGGGAATTCCCCTCACTTTGGGGAGATTTCCTTTCATTTCCTGTTGGGTCTTTAGGAAGGAAAGTGAGGGACACAGACAGTCCAAAACGAGCCCAAAAGGAGTTTTAATCCTTTGCAACTCTACCCAAAATAAAACAAAAAGTTTTGCTTTTACACTTTAATATGTTAGTTCAAGAAAAATCAGCAAACTCCTGTGCTCCAGAAAAGGGACGAGAAGTTGCCACAGCATACTTTGTGACAGTGTTAAAAGTTAAATAAGATTGTAGTGATTGGGTTTATACAAGCATGTGAAACCTCGTGGAAATTGTTGGCTTTAAGAACATATTTTAACAGGTAAACATTAGATCTTCATTCAAATAACCCCTACAGGTAACTGATATATACCTGAACAAACAATAAATAAACTGGAAATAGTGTATTCATTCTCATATTCTAAATTAAATGCACCCTTGTATTTACCACCTCTTCAAATCCATGGCATTAGAATCAAGTAATCCAGATAAGGTACCAACAACTATAACCTTTTTAGGAAGTATGCAGGTGGAACCTGTCTTATTTAAGGCTCAGATATCAAGGGTCTGATCTTTTTGCTATTGGTATGTGTGGTGTCATCATGCCAAGATCATTAGACCTCTCTAAGGTGCTCATAAGTCTCAGGCTGGCAAGGGATTTGAAAAGATTACAAAAAATGAAAACTAAAAACCATTAATTTTCGTTTTTCATTTGTTGTATTATTTTATTTTGAAAGCAGCAGCACTGTTTGGATTGTATTTTATTCACTATAGAGGGGTTTCATTGTAGCGCGGTGACATTAAGTAGATTTGAAAAGATTGCCAAATTATTTAAAATCAATCATTCAAAATAATCTCCAAGTTGCATAGAATTAAAGGCTACTGCTAATTTGCCCAGAACTGGCTGGCCCAGCAAATTCACCCTAAGAGCTGACCATCTGATCAGATAAAAGTAGTCTCTAAAAAGCCCAAGACTAAATTATGAGATCTGCAGGTAACATTTGCAAAAGTTGGTTTT
This sequence comes from Glandirana rugosa, assembly GCA_018402905.1. NCBI lineage: Eukaryota > Metazoa > Chordata > Amphibia > Anura > Ranidae > Glandirana > Glandirana rugosa. The sequence continues at coordinate 449,398 of BLSH010222815.1, read as the reverse complement.
GAAGTGCATGCATCTACATACAGAAAAATATTGCACCAATTTAAACTGCATGGGTGGTTTGCCAGTAAAAAGCTTTAGCTGTCCATAAAAAAACATTAAAACTAAATTGCAATTTACTATTGAACATACAGGCACAGACCAGGCCTTTTGGAACAATGTGCTGTAGAGTGAAGAATCAAAGATGGAGTTGTTTTGCCACAGTATTAGTTAAAATGTTTGGAACAAACTGAAGACAGCATTTCAACAGAAGAACCTCATACCAACTGTGAAGCATGATGTAAGAAATGTTATGGTTTGGGGTTGTATTGCTGCCTAGGGACTTTGGCAGCTTGCAATCAAGTAAACGGCTGGGTTCTATGAGGCTATCTGTCCAAAAGCCAAAGTTGAACCAGAAATAGATCTTTTAACATAATAAGGATCTAAAGCGCATTAGCAAATCCAAGGAGTGTCTAAAAAAGAAGAAATGGAGGGTTGTGGACTGGCCTAGTCAAAGCCTTGATTTGAATTCCCTATAAATATTGTTGGGGGATTTGGAACTGAAAGCTCATGCTAGGAAATCCACAAACATGTTGCAACTGAATGAATTTTGCATGGAGAAGTGGTCTGTGGTCTAAAATGTCAATGGTGGGAAGTTTTTCAAAATGTTTACAAGTAGTCATTACCAGTAAAGGGGACAATACCAGCATCTAGGGCTAAGGGGTGTTTGCACTTTATTAAAAGCGCATAATTACATATATTGATATTTTTGTTGAATAAATTATTTTAAAAATTTCCTTGTGGCTATTTGTCCAAGTAGGTAACTATTATTTGTAGGCACTGTTTGAATTTAGATCTAACATTTGCCTCTTCAAATATGTGAAAAAACTATTTCCAACAGGTGTACTTATTTGATTACATGATTATCTAAAAAAGAAGTCACTCCTCATCTTAAGAACAACTGCAAAATCTCATGGCTTTGTAACAACTGTGACAATTGGAAATTCTGTATCTTGCCAGCATCAAAATAGTAGATTTAAAGTGGTTGTCAAGTCATGACAAACACTTTAAACTACAGGTAAGCCTATAATAAGGCTTACCTGCAGGTCCCGGGAATATCTCCTAAACTTGCACCGTTTAGGAGATATTCCCTGTATCTGCATGTGCCGACATCATCGACACATGCGCAGTGAAGAAACAACGTTTCTTCACGAAGTGTGCCATAAATGGCAGCTCCCATGCACATGCGCGGGAGTGACATCAGCGCAGCTTCTGCCAAACACAGCGCTGGAGTCCGCACTGTGATTGGTCGGAGCACGGGATTCCAGAAGACAACGGGCACAACATGAAGCCAGTCACAGTGGTGCTCGGGGACCGCTGCAATGGCATTGATCTAAGGTAAGCATTTCATAATGAGCTAGTATGCGATGCATACTAGCTCATTGTGCTTTTCTCTTGCAGGTGTTTTTTTTCCCAAGCATTGAAAGCCACTTTAAGGAAGCTTTTATTTGATCAAATGGCACTAACGGAGTAATAGACAAAGGGTAACAGTTGGGCCGTTTGTATATATAAAAAGACTTCTACTCCTACCTCTGAAATCTGTGAAGTTTAGTTCTAGGAAAAAACTCCAATTAGCACATAAAACACTTTCATGCAGATATTTCAAACTGACAGAGAAAATGGCCCTGTGAAAGCTAACACGGCATTTCCACCTTCGGAAAACGCACTAAAAGCTATATTAGTTGGCAGAAGGTGGAGTCACTTGACCTTTGTCCGCCAAGAACTTCTTATGATGTTATCAACCATGTACGCCGCTAAATGCAGGCACAATCTGCCGCTGCAGCCGCCATCATCTCCCCTTGTACACTCTTCATCAGGTGGCCTTTATTTGGACAGACAATTCCACGGCCATGATTTGAAAGTGATTGAATGCCTTTTAATAAAAGCGTTTTGTAGTCATTCCCCCTGAAGCTGTGTGATCTTCTATTTATTCAATCGAGAGTCAAGCTGGGTGTGCTGAAGAATGGAAAGCAATTTAGTCCTGTAAAAGTAACAAAGGGCGACGACGGACAGGATGGGGATTTAACACATCAGCCTCTTTTTTTAAAAGTCCGCTAATGTTCCACCGCTTTCTTTGATGTGGCTCGGCTGTTCTATTAAAACGTATTAACATATTGAGTGGAAAACATAAAAACAGTCATTTAAATATGTATGAGCATACAGCTGATGTGTGCCTTTCAATTATGGTTTAGGCTGGACTTACTTGCACTGAGGTTCCTCGCACCAGTCCCTGTCACGGTGCTTCTGCTCATTCCATGCAACAATCTTAAGCTCGCCGTCTTCAAAGCTAGGAGAGAAATGCAGAGTAAGATAAGAAATCAAATACATGCTGGTGGGGCAAGGCTGCAACTGAACATGTGAAGCGAGGAGAGGTTAGCCTAATTGAAAAGTCCATTTTAGAAACATTTACAAATACATCTATTTGAAGGAGAACTGTCAAAACCATGAAATATAAGCAACCAACACTTTTTTCACATGAGATTCTCTTTCTTGCTCAGGCTCGCTACTCAACGACACAACTAGAAGGAAGAGTCATCACCCAATTTTTTTTTAAATAAATCCATATGTAGCCGATTAACATTTTTGAGCACCTTTTCCCAGGCTTTGTGCTTTAAAGCGGTAGTAAATGTAACTAAAAAAAAAAAAATCTGTTCCCTGCAAGGTAATGTCATAATGTCCTAGTATGCATCTCATACTAGCACATTATGAGAGACTTACCTTGAAACAAAGTCCTCAAGCAGCACGCTGTGATGGCTTCCATCTTCATCTGGTCTTCCTTATGGGTTTGTCGCCTCTGGCCACTTGCATGGCCAAGCCGTGATAAGTCACTCCTGTGGCACAGAGCTCTGAAAAAATGGCAGAAGTTTGCCGTTCCTTGAGGGCGCATGTGCCGATGACGGCACCAGCTGCAGAGACACTGAATATCTCCTAAACAGTGCATGTTTAAGAGATATTCCTTGTACCTACAGGTAAGCTTTATTATAGGCTTACCTGCAGATACAAGTGTCCAAAGGGAGTTGACTACCACTTTAAAGCAGCATTAAACCCAAAAACAAAAATGTATTATATTGCAACCTACCAATCATTAGATTTGGTGGCTGCATTAGTTTACTTTTTTACGTTTTTTCTCCTCAGTTTTAATCTGGCCAGTAACACACCTCCTGTATTAGAATGCCAACATCCTGGATGAAGGAGCAACAGAGACATCTTTGGACAGCAGCACATAAAGCTTGTCTAAGCTTTCAGAAACCAGGGAGCAGAGAGTTTATGCTACACACTCTGATGTTTACAACTTTAACCACTTCCCGACCACCGTATGCAAAATGACGGCCGGGAAGTGGCTCAGTTATCCTGACTGGACGTCATATGACGTCCTCAGGATAACAAGCCGCCACGTGGCCGGGGGGCGCGCATCGCGGCGATCAGTGATGTGGGAGGTCAGTCTGACCCCCCGCAATACCGATCTCGGTAAAGTGCTTCCATCGGAAGCACTTTACCATGTGATCAGCCGTGACCAATCACGGCTGGTCACAGTGTAACACAGGAAAGCGGTTTATCGGCTTTCCTGTGCTCAGGTCTGCAGACCTGAGGAGTGGAGAGCCGATCGGCTGCATCCCTGACAGGGAGGGTTTGTGCTGATGATTTATCAGCACAGCCCCCCCTTCGGATCGCCACCCTAGACCACCAGGGAGCCTGCCCAGGGACCAGCAGCAATGTCCCCACCCAGGACCACCAGGGAGCCGATCTGGACCACCAGGGAGACCACCCTAGACCACCAGGTAAGGGGCATAGTGCCCAATATGAATGGCACTTAGTGCCACCTTAAGATGTCACCTTAGACCACCAGGAAATGGCCCCTTTCTGTACATATGCCCACCAGTGCCCTATCAGTGTGTACCAGTGCCCCTATCAGTGCATACCAGTGCCCCTATCAGTGCATACCAGTGCCACATATCAGTGTCCACCAGTGCCACCTACTAGTGCCCACCTATCTGTGTCCATCAGTGCCACCTATCAGTGCCCAGTTTCGCCTATGGGTGCCAATCAGTGCCGCTTATCAGTGTCCGTCAGTGCCGCTTATCAGTGTCCGTCAGTGCCGCTTATCAGTGCCCGTCAGTGCTGCATATCAGTGCCCGTCAGTGCTGCATATCAGTGCCCGTCAGTGCTGCATATCAGTGCCACCTAACAGTGCTCATCATTGCTGCATATAAGTGCACCATCATCAGTGCCACCTCATCAGTGCCAATCAGTACTGCCAGATCAGTGCCTGTCAGTGTAGCCTCATCAGTGCCCATCAGTGCTGGAGAAAATTTACTTATTTACAAAGTTTTGTGACAGAAATAGAGAATTTTTTTTTTTTCAAAATTTGTGGTCTTTTTTTGTTTATAGCGCAAAAAATAAAAACCGCAGAGGTGATCAAATGCCACCAAAAGAAAGCTCTATTTGTGGGAACAAAATGATAAAAATTCTCATTCAAAACGCAACAGCACTGAAAACTGAAAATTGGTCTGGTAGGAAAGTGTTCTAAGTGCATAGTATTGAAGTGGTTAAGTATCACTTTTTGGAGATCTGTGACCATTATATGACAAGTACACTTTAAGAAAACAAGTAAAGATGGCTCCACAAATGACAGGCCTTCCCCTACTTGGGAAGAAAGTAATTTAAAGTGGAACTAAACATGGGTAGTAAAAAAACTCAGAGCAGGCAGCTTTTTATTGCAGAACAGACATGCTAAATCTCTTCTGCAATAACACTTACCTGCCTGCTTGAAGTCTTCTACTGAATGTACACTTAGCTGTGAATATGCAGTTTAGCATGCATTCCTGACACATTCCGACTATACCAGAATTACTGACTCCCGTGCACATGCCTGGGATGACGTCATTCCCCCACTGGCCAATCAAGAGTCATAAAACCCAGTACCTGGAAGTGTCCAGGGAGAAGATGACAGCAGCATGCGAGGGATGTAACCATTGCATTGCTGGAGGGTAGAGGTGTGTATTTTTGGGGGTTTAGTTCTGCTTTAAAACGGTTGTCTACCCATTTGAAAAGAAAAAAAATGACAGCCTGCAAGACAATAGCATAATGAGCTAGTATGCACCGCATACTAGCTCATCATGAAATACTTACCTTGAAACGAAGATCCGACCGGGCTGCTCGGTCCGCTCTGTGGGAGCGGACATCTTCCCCCGGATCTTGCTTCCGGGTACGCATGCGCGCTGGACCCGTCTCCCCCGCACTGTCCGCCCCTATTGCCGGGCCTTTGCCGAGACATACACAGCGCATGCGCCGTAACTCCAAAGCATTTTGGAGAGGGAATATCTCCTAAACCGTACAGGTTTAGGGGATATTCATTTTACCTACAGGTAAGCCTTTTTATAGGCTTATCTGTAGGTAAAAGTAGTAAAATTGGGTAGACAACCGCTTTAAGTATTACAGAATTCCGCTATACCAATTTGAATATACAGAACATGTCAAATTTTTGTCTATAAAGAATCAATTAAACCCAAGGGGCTTTGGTGCTGAACATGTGCTCTGATAGAAAAATGACAGATAGCATCTGACTGCTATGGGAAATGTGTTTATGTCTCACTCCTGAATGTCACAAAAAGATGACCACTGCTAAGATTCAACACATAACAGACATCCATCAGATTCTTTTAACCTAAAAGGTTTGACAATTGCCTGAAACTGGTTTCCAAGCATAACAAGATATATTATCATATGCTAATCAAAGGTGGAATCTAAATACAGATCATAGCGGTAAATGGCGCACCTTCAGAAATAGAACGTTCAAATTGCATTCAATGCTCTTTTAAAAGGCCAAATGTGTATCCAACCGTTTACACCTCAGCTAAATGATTGTTTTCTACACATGCAATTAACATTTACTTTCCCCTGACACTGCAGCACAGCTGGCTGTTGCTGCTAATGTAGAACACACTGAACAATGTGATAAATGATGAGATATTATATACAGTATCTCACAAAAGTGAGTACACCCCTAACATTTTTGCAAATATTTTATTCTATCTTTTCATGTGACAATAGTGAAGAAATGACACTTCCACTCCTCCATGACGACATCACTAAGCTGGTGGATGTTAGAGACCTTGCGCTCCTCCACCTTCTGTTTGAGAAATGCCCCACAGATGCTCAGTAGGGTTTAGGTTTGGAGACATGCTTGGCCAGTCCATCAACTTTACCACCAGCTTTTTTAGCAAGGCAGTGGTCGTCTTGGAGGTGTGTTTGGGGTCGTTATCATGTTGGAATATTGCCCTGCGTCCCAGTCTCCGAAGGAAGGGGTTCATGCTCGGCTTCAGTATGTCACAGTACATGTTGGCATTCATGGTGCCCTCAATGAACTGTAGCTCCCCAGTGCCGGCAGCACTCATGCAGCCCCAGACCATGACACTCCCACCTCCATGCTCGACTGTAGGCAAGACACACTTGTCCATGCAGACCAATTTAATGCAGTGTGCGGCCTATGGTCTGAGCACTGACAGGCTGACCCCCCCACTCCTTCAACCTCTGCAGCAATGCTGGCTGCATTCATACGTCCATTTCCCAAAGGCAACTTCTGGAAAAGACGCTGAGCACGTGGCCCTTAACTTCTTTGGTCAACCATGGCAAGGCCTGTTCTGTGTGGAACCTGTCCTGTTAAACCACGGTATGGTCTTATGGTGCTGCAGCTCAGTTTCAGGTTCTTGGCAATCTTCTTATAGCCTAGGCCATTTTTATGTAGAGCAACAATTATTTTTTTCAGATCCTCAAAGAGTTATTTGCCATGCGGTGTCATGTCGAACTTCCAGTGACCAGTATGAGAGTGTGAGAGCAATTACACCAAATTTAACACACCTGCTCCCCATTCACACCTGAGACCTTGTAACACTAATGAGTCACAGGACACCAGGGAGGGAAAATGGCTAATTGGGCTCAATTTGGAAATTTCAACTTAGGGGTGTACTCACTTTTGTTGATAGCAGTTTAGATATTAGTGGCTGTGTGATGAGTTATTTTGAGGGGACAGCAAACTTACACTGTTATACAAGATGTATGTTTACTACTTTACATTGTAGCAAAATGTCATTTCTTCAGTGTTGTCACATTAAAGGGTACAGTAAGAAATTTACAAAAATGTGAGGGGTGTACTCACTTTTGTGAGATACTGTAGATATATAGTTTTTTTTTATCACGTTTACAGTGTGATTTAGTGGTTAACCTTGACCAGTAATAAAAATTAAATGTTAAAGTTCAATACTGGGCAAAAGGGTTAACATTTTTTTCTAAAAGCACAGAAAAATACCTGCTGATTACAAAAACTTGTAACTTCCATTAAACTAAACTGAAATCTTAGGCCAACCATACACAGTTTGAATCTTGGCCGCTTCAGCAGGAACCAACCAAGATTCGAACCCTTAATGGGCAGGTTGAATGTAACAAGTTGACAGATCCATCAGCTTGGGTACAACCAGCGTGCTGGATTATTTTGCTATTATCGCTAGAGGCTGCTATAGCCACTAGCGATAATCACGGTCTTCTCCCGCTGGAGGGTATGTAAATGGCCTGCACCTTTAGCAAGGACATGATTTAACTTTAGTCAGAGCTACACAGTGTGTTTTTATCTGCAAACACCCCTTACCTGCATAGACAGTTTTTGTGTAAAGGTGAACTAGTCCTTTAATGTTAACAAAAACTTTTCAATACCTGCTCCCCCCAGCATCCCCCTCTTAAACACTTACCTGAGCCCGATCTCGATCCAGCGATGTGCCCGTCTGCAGCAGCGGATCTCCGCTCTCTCTCTTCTCACAGGAGACTGGGCAGTAGTAGGAACCATTGGCTCCTGATGATGTCCTTCATATTCAACAGGAGTGCACCCACATGAGTGTGGGTGTTCAGAGAAGAGGAGCAGCATTTTTGAGCATTTTGCAAGTGAATATGAGCATTCTAGAATTACATTTCAAGCATTTTACATGAATATTCAAGCTTTCACTTCTTTGTTTTAGCTAAAGGATAACACTAAGGGAGAGGCTAAAAACACCCAAAATATGCCTTAAAAAACACTGAAAATGCTCAATTCAAGTGTTAACAGATGTTCCCATTGAAATGGGGCCAAAAGTGCCACATTTGCTTCTAAAGTGGCCCAGATCTGCCTCTGAGTGGATGAAGTAGCTTTTGGAGCATCAGGCGTTGAGCTACAGCCACCCAAGCCCTCACATGTGAGCAGCCACTATTGAAATACATGGGATTTTGAATGTTGACAATTTTGGAGCTACAAGCTGCAAAATGCTCAATCGTATATAGGGCCTAAATGAATGGACCTCATTCGTCAATATAAAAACACAAAACAAGTGCACATATGCTGACGTTTACAAGTAACTTTTATCTTGAAAGTTTTGGCTTAAAAATAAATCAGCACCCCATCTCTGCGGAGTTGTAATATTCCTATTACATTTGTATGAGATTCCTACCATATTACAAAAACTTGCTCAAGTCTGAATAGCCTAACTTTTATAGCGTGTCCTACTGTTTACACGTTGTAAAGATTATAGATAACTAAATCATAAAGACGGACTGTCCAATTAATTAATATGATGAGCAGATGGAAGGAACGTCTCAAACTGATTTCAGAATTCATATTTAAAAAGCCAAAGCAGGAATTCATACTGAGTGGCTGAGTATACCAGAGCCCGATAATTTTACCTGGTGGGAAAAAAATAATTGAGATGCACTTCCTGCATACAACACGCTAGAAATTAGATCAAACTGAAGTGACCTTCAAATCAATTTATTTTCCAGCATGAAAGGAAGACCATTCATACATGCAGATGAAGCAATCTTTTGTGCTAAGCTCTTCTTAATGCTCATCGGCTAAATTCACAGCCACAGCCCTCTAAAAGTGGCTACACGCATTACGGAGGAAATCTAAAATCCAAATTGAACTGCAAATAAATTTAAACTTCTATAAAGCCAAAACATTTTTCTTACTTTGGAAGTTTTTTTTTTTCTGTTTGTGTCCTGATGGGAAGATTCCCCCTCACTTCCTGCCCTGAAGACACAAGAAGTGATAGAAAAAAACCTTTTGTTGACTACTCTAAAGTCCCGTACACACGGTTCGATTATCGGTCAACAACGGTCGTCCAACATCCTGTTGGCCGAAAATCCGATTCTGTGTACACACGATTCTACAGCCGATTTCCAATTGTCGTCCAACAGAAGTTGCATGACGAGATTAGAAAACTTGTGGTGGCCAACAAGGTGTTGGCCGATTGTTGGCACGTGTGTACAGAAGTTGGCCACCAAAAAGTTGGAAGTGCAAAGACGCATGCTCAGAATCCAGGAAGTATGTTGATCGTGTAACCTGTGTTCGTAATTCACAAATCACATTCACCTGAACTTCCTCGTTATATGCTCGTAACACGTCACTACATTCGGCTTTGTTGGCCGATTACTTGACTCATGTCAGTACGCTAGACCAAACCGCCGTCGCCCAATTTGGACAAAAGTTGGACGTTCGGTTGACCAACCATGGGCTCGTGTGTACGAGGCTTAAGGCTCCATGCCCACTAGCATTTTTCATAAGCTCAAAAAAAGGTATAAAAAATGCTGGATAAAAAAAATACGGGGGCGTGGCCTGACCGCTGCCGAAGATGGCTGCTTGAGCACTCGGCTCCGCTCCTCCACAAAGCCACAAAGCCATACCAGCGCTCCAATCCAGCGTTATCACCCTCACAACAGAGGGCTAAGTACCGGGGATACCGCGGAGCATGACCCGGAAAAAAAACTCCGAGCAGGGAACCAGGCGTCTCCTCGATTTTTACATGAGGCCGGCTCTGCAGGGAACCCAAGATGGCGCCGGCCGAGAGCAAAGGGAGGCCGCGCCGCCGCCACCGCAGACTAACACCGAGGCTCCGGACACAGAGCCCATGGAGCTCCCAGCCCGCGGTAGAACCCAAGGGACGTCTCGGCCGGAGTACATTTTTAGCTCCTCTGCGGACCAAGGGACGAGCCTCAAAAAAAAGGCCCAGTACGAGGCGCCATAGGGGCCATGAATCGGGAGACAACACTCCCACTATTGCGACCTAACCTCGCGACCATACCGAAACACCGAAACACCTCCTCGCCTCGGCTCACGAGTTCGTCGGTAGAAGCCGTCGCCAGTCCGGTGCGGGGGCATAAAAAAAATAGGTCGTAAAAAATATGGAAAAAAACTCGAATA
>BLSH010222815.1:424923-439133 GCA_018402905.1 Glandirana rugosa | reverse complement strand
GTCCAACATCCTGTTGGCCGAAAATCCGATTCTGTGTACACACGATTCTACAGCCAATTTCCAATTGTCGTCCAACAGAAGTTGCATGACGAGATTAGAAAACTTGTGGTGGCCAACAAGGTGTTGGCCGATTGTTGGCACGTGTGTACAGAAGTTGGCCACCAAAAAGTTGGAAGTGCAAAGACGCATGCTCAGAATCCAGGAAGTATGTTGATCGTGTAACCTGTGTTCGTAATTCACAAATCACATTCACCTGAACTTCCTCGTTATATGCTCGTAACACGTCACTACATTCGGCTTTGTTGGCCGATTACTTGACTCATGTCAGTACGCTAGACCAAACCGCCGTCGCCCAATTTGGACAAAAGTTGGACGTTCGGTTGACCAACCATGGGCTCGTGTGTACGAGGCTTAAGGCTCCATGCCCACTAGCATTTTTCATAAGCTCAAAAAAAGGTATAAAAAATGCTGGATAAAAAAAAATACTAATAGCATTTTTGCACTAGCTTATAGTAGCATTTTAGTAGCATTGAGGAGCATCCAGTGATTTTTTTCTGCTGGAAAAATGTTCCAAGGAAATCAACAAAAACTATTTTTTTTCTGCTCATAGATGCTGATGCTCAATAAATGCTAAAAGCCCAAAGTAGTGTGCATGGACACATAGGATAACCCTATTAAGCGTCTAGGAGCAGAAACAAATGCTAGTGTGTATGGAGCCTCTGAAGCTCTGGGGGGGGGGGGGGGGGGGGGAGTCTCCCTGCTGTCAAAATATAAAGACATAGGATCAAAGATTCCCCCATCCACTTTGAATGTGTGGAAGGGGGAATGGGGTACGTTTTTTTCGTTCAACTTGCTGATTGAATGAAAAGTAACTGTCTTATCTAGGACCAGCTTAACTCAACAAAATGTGCAAGATCAGCATTGGATTGTACAGTCTTCCCAATGGTATTACAGCACTATATGAAAATATCTTGCAATCAAAATCTAAGAAAACTATTTAAAAAAAAAAAAAAAGAGGGTAACATGGCCAGTTTAAGGATGACCTGCAGAGATAATAGCAATACATTTCTTTTCAGCGCAGGCCTTCTGACACCAAGATCAAGAAAAAAAAGTTTTCATCTTTGCTAAGGACTTTGCAATTTATTCCTCAATGTAACCTACTCAAGATTAAAGCATTAAACCCTCAGTGTTTTTTTTAGCTTTAAGTGGATGTAAACCCACCACCCACCCAGTATAAACGAATGGCACAGTATTAATGTATATTTACATGCAAGCCTCCTGCATCTATCCCTACCTTGCAAATGTCCTTCCTGTAAGCACTAGCAGCTCTGTAAAACTCTGAAATCAGTGGGTTTCTCTCTTTGCTGGAGTTTGGTGGGTGGAATTGTGATGTCACAAGCCTCCCCACCCACCTCTATACTGAGACATTGAGGAGGGAGGGAGGGGGGAGTGTAAAACTTTCTCTGCTGTGTGAAGGAGATAAGCAAATTGCTTGTCACTCACAGAGCAAGGGGCGGATCGACTGTGTATTTCCTTGTTAGTTGGACTTTCTCTTCCTGAAAAAAGATAAGGTCATTACTCACAGTTGGATTAACTCTTTGTGGCAAGACTGGGCACAGATGACATGACATGCTATACTCTACCAGGCAGAATTATTTTTTTTTTTTTTCCGGGTTTACATCCACTTTACAGTGTTACTAAACCAAGGACCCTGCATTCACTATGTCTGGTCTCCCACAGCACACAGAACATGGAAATGAACTATTTTTAGTAAATATAAACTGCTAAATACCTTTTCTCAACAGCAGTATATAGCAGTCTTGTGACTTTTATTAGTTCCTGGTTAAAGCTTGTAGGAGTTTTCATACTGCACTGAGCTGTCCTATGAGGATGTAGGACCCCTGACTCTGTCTGGACAGTGTTGATTGGCCCTGTGCTGATCACATGCAGTCTCCCAAGAAAAAGACCTCTCTAACAATATACACCAAACTGCGCATGTGCAGCCTGACTCCAGTAACTCTGTCTTATCCAGACCGGTTTTGGAGTCAGTGGAAGAGGGGGAGGATCAGAGAAGAGAGGCTCAAACAGCCTTTTTACACAATGCAGAGGATTAACCCCTTAGGTTCCAAAATGAGTATAACAAGCATGCTTTACTGCAAATACAGACTGATTTTACTGTTGTGGGTTTAGTAACACACTGAGCACAATACAATCAACATTCCCCAGTAAAATATTTGTTTAAATTTCCACACCAGCACTTGCAGTTTGCCACTTTCAATGTTGCTGGCTGATGCGCTCTCAGTGCTGCTTCCCTGAATTTCCAGTCTTCACAGGAAAGAGTTAACAGTGGACAAGGCAGTCTGGTGTCAGTAGACTAGTTAGCAGCAGGAGAAAGGTGGAGCAAGGGAGTGCCTTGCCATCCTAGACTACAGGACTGTGTGTTTCTATTGATGCACCACTCTAGTCCCTGCATGGAAGGGTGCTAGTAAAGGGTTGCTACAAGATAAGGGACCCACCCTGAAATTGGAAACCCTGGGCATCAGCTTAAACATGAACATGGGCAAGAATTAAAGAATAATGAAGCTGCATAATCAGTAAGTGACTAAAACAGCTACTGCAAGTGCTTAAAAGACTTAAAAGAGAAGTATGGGCTTCTAAAAAAAAAAATTATACTCACCTAGATGGATGCAGCATCGATCTGAGCTTCAGTTGTCCCCCACTAGCTCTACACTGAGAACTGAGCTATCAAAGACAGCTGAACGTTCGGTTCCCAGCCTTCAGTGAGCATACAGCCCATGACTGTCAGTCACCAGCTCTCTGCTCTGCCCGCTCACTGGGGCGCTCAGCTGTGGAGGTGGCAGGAACAGCTAGACCCTTAGCTGCTCACATTTGGGTGGATTTCAACCATATGTATGGGGATCTTTTCAGAGCCTGGACTGGCTCTGTGACGTCAGCTGACAGCGGGCTTTAGCCTATCAGCTTAAAACGGGTCACAGGCGTGCAGAACGAACTGCACTTCTGTGATCTCCAGGAGAAGTACAGCCTAAATAGCACTGCACACAGTGGTGGTGGTGCATAGCACACAATGATTAACCACTTCAGCTCTGGAAGGTTTTACCCACTTCCTGACCAGGCCATTTTTTGCAATACTGCACTGCGTTGCTTTAACTGACAATTGCGTGGGCGTGTAACGCTGTACCCAAATGAAAATGATGTCTTTTTTTCCCCACAAATAGAGCTTTCTTTTGGTGGTATTTGTTCACCTCTGAGGTTTTTATTTTTTTTCCGCTATAAACAAAAAAAGACCAACTATTTTGAAAAAAAAAAACATTTATTTACTTTCTGCTATAAAACATTCTCAATATTTTTTATTTTTTTAAACTAATTTCTTCATCAATTTAGGCCAACGTGTATTCTGCTACATGTTTTTAAGCGTATGATTGGTTTGTGCAAAAGTTATAGCGTCTACAAACGATGGAATAGATTTATGGACTTTTTTTTTTTTAAATGTTTTTACTAGTAATGCCGGCGATCAGCGATTTTTAGCGGGACTGTGACATTGCGGCGGACAAAACTGACACTGTTTGGGGACCAGTGAAACCAATACAGTGATCGGTGCTATAAAAAATGCACTGACACTGTATAAATGACACTGGCAGGGAATAGGTTAACAACAAGGGCAATCAAAGAGTTAACTGTGTTCCCTATGAGTGTTTTCTTACTGTGTGGGGGACGGATGAGGATTTTTTATTTTTTTTTAAATCTAATTTCTTCATCAATTTAGGCCAACGTGTATTCTGCTACATGTTTTTAAGCGTATGATTGGTTTGTGCAAAAGCTATAGCGTCTACAAACTATGGAATAGATTTATGGACTTTTTTTTTTTTATGTTTTTACTAGTAATGTCGGCGATCAGCGATTTTTAGCGGGACTGCGATATTGCGGTGGACAAAACTGACACATAGTGACACCAATACAGTGATCAGTGCTATAAAAAATGCACTGACACTGTATAAATGACACTGGCAGGGAATAGGTTAACAACAAGGGCAATCAAAGAGTTAACTGTGTTCCCTATGAGTGTTTTCTTACTGTGTGGGGGACGGATGAGGAAGAGAAACATCTGTGTTCCTAATAAGCAGGAATCACAGATGTCTCTCTTCCTGTCTGACAGAAGGATGATCTGCCTTGTTTACATAGGCAGACCTTCCATCTGTCTCTCCAGCGAGCGATCGCTGCTTGGCTCCCGCTGTGTCCAATCACAGAGAGAGCTCGTGGCTCCAGATGCGCCCCAGAGTTGGGCACTTACCCACTTACTTGCCAAGGACAATTTTCAGCTTTCGCCGCTGTCACACTTTGAATGACAATTGTGCAGTCATGCAACACAAAAAGTATATACAGATAGATATACACACCTATATAGATGCTAGATAGAAAGATCAATCTTTGAACAGAGTAGATAAATTATTCTGAAAGTACAAATTGCCAAAAACTGCAGACACAGTACAGTTCTCACACAATAGCCGCTTTTCTCGGGTAAATCATCATGTCACACAGCTACTCCTTCAAGGTGCTACTAATGAAAGTAATCATCAAACCCGAGAGACAGTGCCAAATCCAGCCATGCTGAGCAGCATAAATATTCAGCACTACAAGTTACATTACTTAAGACTACAAACTACTCAAAAAAAAAAAAAAAAAAAGAAAAGCCTAGCAGCTATGCCATTTCTACAGAGTACATTTATTGGCTATGCAGTTCTGAGATTAAATATTGAGGCGTTAGAGGAAACAGCATCAAGGCCACCTAAATATGCTGCTGTGGCGATGATCGAGAGCCTGCTTTACATTTTGATTATAGGATCTAATCAGCTTTTGATTTTTGAGGTTAAGGGGCTTATCTTGTGAACTCTTTTCAGAGATACAAGCTGGTCTGATTCTTTTTCACGCTAATCGCTTTCTCATTGCAGGTACCTTGAGAGGCTGCAGACAGCCTGGCGCGTAATAAAGTCACTTTATACAGAAAAACAAACACAAACATAAAAGTGTGCGAGTTAAAAGCAAAGCTGGAGGCGGTTTTATTTCTCCTTAGGGCAGATATTCTCAAATGCCGGGAGTGCAGCCTACAATGAAATCACATTTTTTAAATCTAATGTGTTGTTATGGATTACTACTAGAAACTTTGCATCTGGTAATCCTGTTCCTTTTACTGTTAATGGTCTAGATCAGGGATATGCAATTAGCGGACCTCCAGCTGTTGCAAAACTACAAGTCCCATCACGCCTCTGCCTCTGGATGTCATGCTTGTGGCTGTCAGAGTCTTGCTATGATTCATGGGATTTGTAGTTCTACAACATCTGGAGGTCCGCTAATTGCATATCCCTGGTCTAGATAAAATATATATTAACAATACTTTGACCACCTCAATAACCCCTAACGTACATTTACATTATGGGCTTGAAGTGGTTTCCTGAAGCCATGGCTGAAGCTGTCAGCCATAAGCCCAGTATTTTTTTTTTCAGCCAATGATTCCCTTTCGGATGAAAGCAATCAGAGTGTCTGATAAGCCGCTGAATCACTTTTAGAAGCAGTGGGAGGGGTGTAACCATGTGACTCCGCCCCTTAGCTATTTAAGAACTGGCAGACAGCAGAGCAGACAGCCTTCATTGGGGCTGGAGGTTTTTGTTTTTTTCCTGGTCCAGTGGACATCGTGATTGACAATGAATCTACACTGGGGGACATTGTTTTTTATTTTTTGATAAAGGATTTGACATACTCATTCACATATGGGGGGCTGGGACCTAGGGGCCAGGGGGGCTTCCAGATTCTGATGAGCCCCCCGTCCGCAGACCCCCACAACCAAATGCTAGGGTTGTGGGGAAGAGGGACAAGGTGCTTCGGGGTTTACGTTCGGGAGGGGGTGCTCGCTCGTCCTCTCCCTTTCCTGACCTGCTGGGCTGCATGCTCGGATAAGGGTCTGGTATGGATTTTGGGGGGGACCCCACGCCTTTATTTTATTTTTATTTATTTTTTTTACTTTTGGCATGGTGTTCTCCTTAAAATCCATACCAGACTCAAAGTGTTTTTTTTTTTCATAATTTTTAACTGTCGGCATGTTTTCTTTACATTCAGCTGTCAGCGGGCAACCTGCTGACAGCTGATGAGTCATCCGATGTTAAGGATGCGACAGCCGGCTTCCCGGCCCACTCCTTAGTAACGAGCTCAATGCAATAAAGTACTGCATCAAAATATCATTATGGTAACTTTACCACAGTAGTTAGTTATTGCACAATTCTTAGGGAACTGAACATTTGACCATTGTTTCCACATGCGTTATTTTGCCACATTTTTATTCTACCACATTTTTTTCAGCGTTATTTAACTCTTAATGAATTGACCCCATTGACACAACGCCAATGCCCCTGAACAAAGGTGCAAAAGGAAGAAACCACTCAAACCAAACAGGGTTTTACTGATTGTGTCTATGCTTGTTCCTACCATTTATAGCTGTGCCATACAGAGGAGGACATGTGGCCACACCTTATGCTTAAAGCATATCTAAACCCAAAAGCAAGGTGGTCATATATCGCAGTTTCCAATCTTTTCATATGTCATGGCTATATCTGTTTCCTGATTTTATTAATTACTGTATTTTCACCTGATGATCCAGCAAGCCACACACTTCCTTTCTTGGAGTGGCTGCTCTTTTTATAGACAAAAAATCAAGACACCAGCAAAGATAGCACCGCTCAGCCAGCGCAGCTGCTAGTAAAATCAAATAGACTGGATACTCCTTGTCCAGGTGCTCTGACTCATGAGAGCCTTCCAACTCACATATTTAGCAGTAATAGCAATCCAAAAGCGATTGAGTTGGCAATCCGGGAATTCTTCCAATTATTTTATTCGATATAGACCATGCACATACAGTAATACAGCAGACGCGTTTCGACAGTTACGCCTTGTTCACCGCATAGTATACAAAAAGAGCACACACATTTAAATGGGCATACAAGTAGAAAAAACTGATGTGATCTGCCCCAATCCAATTAATTACTTGTGGCCATTGAACACAGCTGGGAGGCACCACTGCTGGTGTAAATCTCCCTGAGGAGCAGAGAAAGGAAAAAATATGTATAAAGAAAAAGAGAGAAAAAAGATAAATTTAGAGTCAAAATATTTAGTATAATTAAAAAGAAGAAATATATGTATCTATCTCTTATGATCAGTACAAACAAACTGGAGAGTCATTAAAAATGAAGGATGCCACAGTATCTTATTTAAAAATACCTATTCTTGATTTCAAAGCAATCCTATTTTAATTATTTCAACCTTATATGCTGTCTGTCACCACTTTAAGTTAGATGTTATGATCAAAAACCCTATGCCCACTAATTTCAGAGAACCCTGTGTCCCCTAATTTCAGGGAAAGGAGACCAATCCAAAGTTGTGGGTGTATTACCACCCCCTTGTGTGGGCTAAATATGACCCATACAAAACAAAAAAGGGAGGGGGGAGGGGTTGGGAGAGAACCATAATGCCCGTCACAAAATCGTTTTATTTTCTATTTCTTATCTTTATTTTTTATTTTGTATGTTTTATTCAGTTATTTTCTATTCTACTTTTTCTTATTTCAAGAAAAGATCTACATCACATCTTAGATTCATCCCGTGTGGGGCTCTAGTGTCCAAATTCACTATCCACCACACCTCCCTTTCTAATAACTTGTAATGTAGAATACACCCTCTGGGCAATTTATGTATTCTTTCCAGGCCATAAAAAATAAAAGAAGACATGTTGGCTGAATGTACATACTTGAAATGCTTCCAAACGTTTGATAGGCCCTTATCTGAAGTGTAAGATGCCCCATGGTAATGTTCCCCAATTCTAGTCCTCAAAAATCAAGACACCCTCGGACTGCAGCAGATCGCAGTGTGGAGGGACCAGTGGATTAAAACCTGGTAAAAAAGATCAGTGTTTTTTTTTTTGTTGTTCAACCTGGCAGGTCAAATGAAGAAAAAACTGAAGACCTTGCAAGGAACTTGCTATACAAACTATCAAATGTTAGTACAGTGATCTCCCCACTGAGCTATTGTGTTCTGACGGGGCACTGCTGGCACTGATCGGATGCCGGTTTTCCAACATGCCCATCTGACAGAAGCTGGCCGTTTGGCCGTTCATTTTTCCCCCTTTTTGTTGACCACTGGCATTTGGCATATTGCATAAACTCAACTTTGTTCTAAACATTAAAGTGGGTCTGAACTAAAAGTATTTGCTATGATACTGTAGATCTATAAATCATAATGCGCCTTAAAAAAATTGCTTTTGTCTCGAATTCCTCCTGAAAATAGCAGTAAACTTCCTGCTGAGTGTGTGTTTAGTCACTCCAGTGCCCTTAAACCTAAGAGCAGTATGAGATCTAATCTACTGCTGCCTTTGACTTATGGTCTCAGATCTGGAGTGAGATTTTCTCATGTCACTACTGTGGTGTTCCCTGTTTTCCTTGCTTGAGAGACAGGAGCAGTGGAAGGATGCCACTGTTTCTGGATAATCCACTCCGTGGATCTAGGATTAATGCACCTCTCATGCTGTTTGAGCTTAGGGAGTAGCTTTGTTATGAGGAAACAATGGCCTGCTGCCCCACCAAAATGAAACACAGTGCAGATTAGAACATGGCATAGTAATTCAAGAATGGTAAATCAAGCATAGAGGCAATACCGGTGTCCTTTGTCTGATTTCTCTGAGCACAGCTTTCACAGTTCAGGTCCCCTATAAATCGCTGTACTCCCTAAACAAATTCTTTGTGATTGCAGTCACCTTGGTCATAAAGGCACCAAATACTTCTGGCCATGAAGGAGTTAGCATTGAGTCTGCATCATTTCCGGTTGCTTTCCCCATAACCACACTTGCCCATGTTTACATTTTCGAAACCCAATAACCCTTTGCTGTATTATTAATGTTAATGGCACAGTGATCACAGGGCTTCTTATTCCTGCTAATGACTTCCAGTAGTTTATGCCCATCAACTTGTTTAACTAAACAGAGAGGGCACATGTTTTGTCACTGCACGCATTTTATGACTAAAGGAACTAATAAAAGAAATATTACAAAGTGACCCACAACGTGGTGGAGATGCAACAAGGATGACAGATCTTGTACAAATCACCCTTTCATGCGAAGACA
The DNA here is from genome assembly GCA_018402905.1 of Glandirana rugosa. Lineage (NCBI taxonomy): Eukaryota > Metazoa > Chordata > Amphibia > Anura > Ranidae > Glandirana > Glandirana rugosa. Next base: position 429,956 of record BLSH010222815.1, on the reverse strand, counting down.
TCAAAGTCTTCCAAGAGGCCGCCAGATAATGAAGTCTATCTTATTCTGATTTATGAGACGTGGAAATGCTCTTCTAATCTCGTTTCAGAATTTAAAAGCTGCCTTGAAACAACTTCAGGCAAAAGAATGTATGTGTTTTAATTAGAGACGAGTCTTGAGACAGAAAGATGTATTATCACCAAAAAGCAGAATCATCTTCGAAAGCATTTTGAACAAGCACTTGCTCTGCGGGAAAGGAATGGAGCACTGGAAAAAAGTAAATATTTCATATGAGGCAGCAGGATTAATAAAGCAGGAACCTGGCCTTGTGGGTTTGTTCCCAGGTAGGTGGGTGCTGGCTTGCCATTGTCAAGACCCCTCTGTATAGTGTGGCCCTAATTGTACTCCATGAGAGTCTCCATGATGTAGCATATAAAACAACAGATAAATTAAAATGCTATTAAAACCCAAAAGCAAACATATCAGGGACAGGCAGGGTCAGGGGGCAGGGTGGCCAGCGGTTTAGATATTAATGGCTGTGTGTTGAGTTATTTTGAGGGGACAGCAAATTTACACTGGTAGGGCTCTTTCACACCAGCAGATCGTTCGGGTCAGCCTGTCAGTTTTTCAGGCGGACCCGAACGGACGCTCCATTGTCCTCTATGGAGCGACGGATGTCAGCGGTGACATGTCCGCTGACACCCGATCCACCAAAAACAGACGGATGGAAACCCTATTTTCCATCCGCCTGGCAGACCGGATCGGATGAACACGGACAGACGGTCCGTGTTCATCTGATCCTCCATAGAGGAGAATGGAGCTGTGACAGGACAGTCTCTGCACGGAGTGCAGAGTCTGTGCTGTCATCCGCCGGCTCAGCGGGGTTAAACAGATGGATCCCCAATGAGCAGCGGAGCCCGTCAAAACAGGCTCTGCTCATGTGAAAGGGGCCTTATACTAGCTGTACACTCACTACTTTACATTGTGGCAAAGTATCATTTCTTCGGTGTTGTCACATGAAAAGAGATAATAAAATATTTACACACACAGAGCGGGTAAAATAAGTATTGAACCCGTCATGATTTTTCTAGGTAAATATACTTGTAAAGGTGCTACTGACATAAAATTATCACCACATGTCGGTAACAACTCATGAAATCCGTACATACACAGAAACCAAAACAAATAAGTTAAGAAATTAAGGTATGTGTAATAAAATGTAATGACACAGGAAAAAAGTATTGAACACATGAAGAAAGGGAGGTGCAAAAAGGCATTGAAAGCCATGACATCAGCTGAAATCTATCAGTAATTTTGCCCTTTGTCAGTGCAAATTAATATCAACTGGTTCGGTCTCAACTGATAACCTTTAAAAAGGTGTTTCATTACCAAGGTGTCACACAAGAAAAGACCCTTGCAATCTTATTGTTGCAAAACATACTGATGGCATTAGTTCCAGAAGGATTTCTAAACTTCTGAATGTTCCAGTGAGCACTGTTGGGGCCATAATCCAGAAGTTGAAAGAATATAATTTCACCCTAAACCGGCCACTATCAGGTGCTCCTCGCAAGATTACTGACAGAGTGAAAATAATCAAAAGAGTTGTCCAAGAGCCAAGGACCACTTGTGGGGAGCTTCAGAAAGACCTGGAATTAGCAGGTACAATTGTTTTAAAGAAAACAATAAGTAATGCACTCAACCACTATAGCCTGTATGTACACTCACCACACAAGACTCCATTGCTGAAGAAAAAGCATGTTGAAGCATGTTTAAAATTCGCTGCACAACATTTAGACAAGCCTTTGAAATACTGGGAGAATATAGTCTGGTCAGATGAGACCAAAATTGAACTCTGGATGCCATAATACACACCATGTTTGGAGGTCAAATGGCACTAAATATCACCCCCAAAAAAGTGAAGTTTGGAGGTGGGATTATCATGGTGTGGGGGTGTTTTTCAGTATATGGTATTAGCAGACTTCATATCATTGAAGGAAGGATGCATGGCAAAATGTAATTTTTGATAAAAATTTGCTGTCATCTACCAGGATGATGAAGATGAAAGGAGGGGGGACATTTCAGCAAGACAATGATCCCAAACACAAAGCCAATTAAACCCTCAATTGGTTTCAAAGAAAGAAAAGGAAGCTGCTAGAATGGCCCAGCCAATCACCTGACTTGAATCCAATTGAAAATCTATGGAAACAACTCAGATCAGAGTTCATAGAAGAGGCCCACAAAACCTTCAAGATTTGAAGACTGTGTGTGGAAGAATGGGTCAAAATCACACCTGAGCAATGCATGTGACTAGTTTTTCCATAAAGGAGCCATCTTGAAGCTGTCATTACGAACGTAGGATTTTGCACAAAGTATTAAATACATTTCAGTTAGTGAGTTCAATACTTTTTCCCTGTGTCATTGCATTTTATTACACATAACCTATTTTCTCAACTTATTTGTTTTGGTTTCTTTGTATGTATGGATTTCATGGGTTGTTACCAACATGTGGTGAAAATGAAATGTCAATAGCACTTTTAGAAATAGATTTACCTAGAAAAATGGTGACGTGTTCAAGATTTATTTTGCCAGCTATATATAAAGTTGTGCTCATAAGTTTACATACCCTGGCAGAATTTATGATTTCTTGGCCATTTTTCAGAGAATATGAATGATAACACAAAACATTTCTTTCACTCGTGGTTAGTGTTTGGTTGAAGCCATTTATTATCAATCAACTGTGTTTACTCTTTTTAAATCATAACCACATCAGTACCTGGCACGAAAAACCCCTTCCTGTCCAGGCCATTTTTCAGCTTTCAGTGCTATCACACTTTGAATGACAATTACTCAGTCATGCAACATTGTACCCATATGAAATTTGCGTCCTTTTTTTCAGACAAATAGAGCTTTCTTTTGGTGGTATTTAATCACTAGGGTTTTTTTTTATTTTTTCTGCTATAAATAAAAAAAGATTGAAAATTTTTTGAAAAAATGCCTTTTTCTTTGTTTCTGTCATAAAATTTAGCAAATTAGTAATTTTTCTTTGTAAATTTTGGCCAAAAATTATACTGGTATCTATCTTTGGTAAAAATAACCCAAATAAGTGTATATTACTTGGTCCTTGTGAAAGTTATAGAGTCCACAAGCTATGGTGCCAATCATTGAAAATTGATCACACCTGATATACTGAAATACTCATTTCTTGAGACCCTAACAAGTCAGGAAAGTACAAATACCCCCCAAATTACCCCTTTTTGGAAAGTAGATATTCCAAGGTATTTAGTAAGAGGCATGGTGAATTTTTTGAAGTTGTAATTTTTTCCCACAATTCTTTGCAAAATGAAGATTTTTTTTTCTTTTCTTTTTTTTTCCCACAAAATTGTCATTGTAACAGGTTATTTCTCACACCCAGCATATGCATACCACAGATTACACCCCAAAACACATTCTGCTACTCCTCCTGAGTATGGAGATACCACATGTCTGAGACTTTTTCACAGCCTGGCCACATGCAAAGGCTCAGCATGCAGGGAGCACCGTCAGGTATTCTAGGGACATAAATTACACATCTAATGTCTTGACAACCTATCACATTTTTGAAGGCCCTGGAGCACAAGGACAATGGAATTGCCCACAAAATGACCCCATTCTGGAAAGCAAATACCCCAACTAATAATGAGCCATAATGAGTCTTTTGAATGGTTCCTTTTTTTCCAGTAATTTTTGGAAAAAGTGGGAAAAAAATGAAAACGCATTTTTTTTTACACAAAGTTGACCATTTATAAGATATTTCCAACACATAGCATTTACATAGCAAAAATGACACCCCAAAATACATTCTGCTATTCCTTCTGAGTATGGCGATACCACATGTGTGAGACTTTTACATAGCCTGACCACATACAGAGGCCCAACATTGAACTAGTACCTTCAGGCGTTCTACAAGCATAAATTACACATCTCATTTCTCAACTACCTATTACACTTTTGAAGGTCCTGGAGCACCAGGACAATGGAATTGCCCACAAAATTACCTCATTTTGGAAAGAAAACACCCCAATGTATAATCTATGAGGCATAATGAGTCTTTTGAACATGTCATGTTTTTCCAGTAGTTTTTGGAAAATGTGGGGAAAAAATGAAAACGCTTTTTTTTTTTTAACACAAAGCTATCCATTTATATGATATTTCCAACACATAGCATGTACACAGCAAAAATTACACCCCAAAATACATTCTACTACTCCCCACGGGTAAGGCGATACCACATGTGTAAGACTTTTACACAGTCTGGCCACATACAGAGGCCCAACATTGAACTAGCACCTTCAGGTGTTCTACGAGTACAAATACAAATTACACATCTCATTTCTCAACCACATACCTATTACACTTTTGAAGGTCCTGGAGCACCAAGACAATGGAATTGCCCACAAAATGACACCATTTTGGAAAGCAAACACCCCAACGTATAATCTACGGGGCATAATGAGTCGTTTGAACATGTCATTTTTTTCCAGTCGTTTTTGTAAAATGTGGGGAAAAAATGAAAAACGCTTTTATTTTTACACAAAGTTGTCCATTTATAAGATATGTCCAACACATAGCATGTACACAGAAAAAATGACCCCCCAAAATACATTCTACTATGCCCCCCGTGTATGGCGATGCCCAATGTGTGAGACTTTTACAGGTGATGTTTACTCATGGGTGTGACGGGCACTGACAGGTGACTGGCGATTGTCACCAATGGGTGACTGGCGGTGGTCACTGATGGGTGACGGGTGTCTGGCGGTGGTCACTGATGGGTGACGGGTGTCTGGCGGTAGTCACTGATGGGTGACGGGTGCCTTGCGGTGGTCAATGATGGGTGACGGATGTCTGGCGGTAGTCACTGATGGGTGACGGGTGCCTTGCGGTGGTCAATGATGGGTGACGGATGTCTGGCGGTGGTCACTGATGGGTGACGGGTGTCTGGCGGTAGTCACTGATGGGTGACGGGTGTCTGGCGGTAGTCACTGATGGGTGCTGTGGGCAGTGGGTAGTCACTGATG
>BLSH010222815.1:376495-413687 GCA_018402905.1 Glandirana rugosa | reverse complement strand
TCAGACAGCATCTGCTTACAGGAAGCAGGAAGTTTAAATAGAGCTGCCCTTCATGGAATGAGAGGAAACCACACCCAAGTGCAATTAACCCTCGCACAGTCTTCTAACAACATGGGACAGGGCGACTGCACTGTATTAAAGAGAGGATGACCGGGACCATGTATTGCGAGATTTTGGGGAACAACCTCCTTCCCTCAGTTAGAGCATTGAAGATGGGTCGAGGCTGGGTCTTCCAACATGACAATGACCCGAAGCACACAGCCAGGACAACCAAGGAGTGGCTCTGTAAGAAGCATATCAAGGTTCTGGCATGGCCTAGCCAGTCTCCAGACCTAAACCCAATAGAGATTCTTTGGAGGGAGCTCAAACTCCGTGTTTCTCAGCGACAGGCCAGAAACCTGACTGATCTAGAGAAGATCTGTGTGGAGGAGTGGGCCAAAATCCCTCCTGCAGTGTGTGCAAACCTGGTGAAAAACTATAGGAAATGTTTGACCTCATTGAAAACAAAGGCTACTGTACCAAATATTAACAATGACTTTCTCAGGTGTTCAAATACTTATTTGCAGCTGTATCATACAAATAAATAGTTTAAAAATCATACATTGTGATTTCTGTATTTTTTTTTTAGATTATGTCTCTCACAGTGGACATGCACCTATGATGACAATTTCAGACCCCTCCATGATTTCTAAGTGGGAGAACTTGCAAAATAGCAGGGTGTTCAAATACTTATTTTCCTCACTGTATGTATGTACATGCACATGTATATATTACATTATATGTGTACGTGCACACACAAAACATACTACAGACATGACCTCAGAGGACGTGTCCAGCAACACTTCTCAATATCTCAATAAGGCCCAACAGGGGGATGTGAGATTACATAAACATACAGTCTGAATAAGTCTTATAAGAGACTTCCAGGGAACAGCAGTGAACAGGAACAGGAATCAAGCATGGGACCCAGGTGAGAAGCAGTGGATTGATCCTGCAAAGAGTCAGCTGTGAACAGCAACACAGGTCGGTCCTTAAAGTGGATGTAAACCCAGTATAAACTAATGACACAGTATTCATGTATATATACATGCAAGCCTCCTGCATTTATCTCTTCCTTTCAAATGTCCTTCCTGTAAGCACTAGCAGCTCTGTAAAACTCTGAAATCAGAGGGTGTCTGTGTTTGCTGGAGTTTGGTGGGTGGAGTTGTGATGTCACAAGCCTCCCTACCCACCTCTATACTGAGACATTGAGGAGGGAGGGAGGGGGGAGTGTAAAACTTTCTCTGCTGTGTGAAGGAGATAAGCAAATTGTTCGTCACTCACAGAGCAAGGGGTGGATTGACTGTGTATTTCCCTGTTAGTCAGACTTTCTCTTCCTGTAAAAAGAGAAGCTAATTCCTCACAGTTGGATTAACTCTTTGTGGCAAGACTAGGCACAGATGACATAACATGCTATACTCTACCAGGCAGAATTATTAATTACATTTTTTTTCGGGTTTACATCCACTTTAAGATGGGTTCATTTTTCTGTACAGACAGGGCTAAAGAAGAAGAATCCTCTATGTAAGAAAACAGAAAGCAGCAAAGCAAGAGTTTGCTTCAGTCTTTTACTGGATAATCCCATTAAATATAATATGAAAAAATAACAAACCTCTCAGTGAAAAATCTTTCTACAGACTATTAGGTATAAAATGCATATGGAGTAACTGTTGTTGACAGGTAACTGTGGACCATTTGACAAGCCAATGTACTCTGTAATTTCATGAATATTCATGCGTAAAGTATCAATTTATTGATGTAAGTAGAGTGAGCCATGAAAGATCTCTGATGGAACCAGCTATTAACATAAGCAGCATTCTATAATAACCTAAACGTATGTGATCTGTCATTACTGTGGCTGCAAAATGTGAAGACTGCCAGTTCGATAAGCTTATTGGGAAGTGTTACACTGAACATTTTGCCTGCCTTTACAGAAAACAGCCATGGGAAAAAATGGCTGAATTGTACAGAATGTGCACATAGATATCTTCCATAACACGTACACAGTATGCCATCGACCACTTCTTTTTTCAAGAGATAAGACAGAAATTAGTGCACTCTCTACTGTCCATGGGCAACACATTTCAGTATTACTTCTCTAATTACCGTTTCTGTTCATTTGTGTGTATGTTTCTGTGGCTATTTACAAAAAACAGAGTGGAGAAGTTGTAGAAGGCCACACACTGCAGAGAGCATACAAATGAGTTGGGTCCTCACTACATTTTATGGTTGTTCCATATATGTGCCCAGGCCAGAGGGAGCGTGGCATTTAAAACTTCCAGGAAATTCTAATCCACCCCATCTAGCTACAGAGCTCTGCTGCCTGATGCCTTTGATCTTCTGTGCTTTATGATGCAGAGGATCATCTTTGCAATCAACCTATCTTCCTTTCTTCCCTGAACTCATGATATGACTAAAGGGAAACAATTTGCTGTCTTGCGCCGTACTGGGGATTTTATGGTGCTTCAGGAAGTTGTGGAAATGAAGATGGCATGCTGTACCAAAATGGCCACTCAAACTGAAGCATTTGGTCCTGACTCCTTGCAGAGGACTTCACTGCAGTTAATGGAAGCTATCTACAGATCTCTGATAGGGCTTACTTCAAAGACAGACCACCTTCAATCAGATATTGGTCTGTTCCACTGAGACCTGGATACTTTCTGCTAGATTAGGGAGGTGGAACAAGAGTCTCCACATCGGAAGATAGCCTGAGAGATCAGTCAGATATCTTCCACACTCTGCAAAAAAGTAAACGTCTACATCCTCTGCTTGAGTCATAAGAGATTTACATGGCAGAAGGTGCAGAGGAGCATGAATTTACTTAAGTCCTAGGTATTATTAAAAGTACTTATATAGCGCCTTCAATTTACACATCGCTTTTACATATATTATACATTCACATCAGTCCCTGCCCTCAAGGAGCTTACAATCTAAGGTTCCTAACTCATATTTATACACACTAGGGCCAAATTAGACAGGAGACAATTAACCTACAAGCATGTTTTTGAAGTGTGGGATAAAATCAAAGTACCCAGAGAAAGCCCACACAGGCACAGGGAAAAGATTAAACTCAAGACCCTAGTACTGCTAGGCAGAAGTGCTGACCACTAAGCCACTAGGCTGCCCCAGTTTTTGGGCTTCTCTGAAGTAGATCAGGCCCAGTGATTGCCAGCTGCCATAGGCCCCATACTTTTATCTTTAAACTCCATGCTAGGTTCCAGGGTAAAATGAATGCTTCTTCTGCTTAGTATGGATGTTTTTCTACATTCCTCTATATGGAAAGATCACAATCTCCCAAAATGTGGTGTAAGCCAGACATTAAAGCTGAACTCCCGGGAGAAATTTTATGATATATAAATATATTATATATATTAATGTCATACAACCTATACTAGGTATTATATCTGTACATTATACTTCAGCTATTATTAAATAAACATAACCCTCTGAAAAGGATATTACATTGAGACAAGTGACCCATTTTTTCCTCAGTAGATATCAGGTAATACTGATATCTGGCACACGTTTATGTGCTCAGCAAACATCCTGATGGTTTTGTTATTTTGGACAAATGGCAGTGACTGGACAGATTTTTTACCTAGGAAATTGATACTGCGACGGCTTCTAAAAAAAAAAAAACTCTCAACTAATTTTTTGTATAGCTATAAAGCAGTGAACCTATACACCTAAACAAACTAAATTAATAATTCACCACCCTTATAGTGCAAACATTATAGCTTGTGATAAAAACATATCAGCATGATATTATCATAATCTATTTACCGGTAATCAAATACACTAAAACCTACATAACTTGTATCCAGTTTTACCAAACTTCAATAGTGTCCAAAATGATATATACAAAATTATACACATATAGGATAGAATATATAATTATTGTACAGATCAATAAATAATTGTGCAATAAGTGCCATAGATATTAGGCCGGCTTCACATCTACAGTATGTGCTTCTGTTTCCGTGCATTTTTTTTTTCCTTTTTGTGTTATACAGTGCACACATCTGCATGCCGTGTATCATGTATTTTCACATGCTCCTAACTGATTGACTTCTCTGGGCTCCTCAGTTCATGTCAACATGAGTATCAATGGGAAGAGGATGCATGAAGACGGAGGATAATGTGAGGGGACCAGCATTGAGAGACTGTTACCTGCATGAAAGCATGAGGAGGAGGAAGTGCTGGCTAGCGGAGAAAGATTGTGGAGCTATCCTGCACTACCGTGGCTTGTTGGCTGTGAATCGATCTATCCTCAGCAGGCATCCTTTAACATAAGAGGTCCATTTATAAGGGTAAGCATCCAGCTGTCGGGTGAAAGTATTGGAAGATAAATAGCGATGGTTCCTTATGAAGAGGAGTTTCTAATGATCACTGTACTCTCACTTTACTATCTGGTTTGATTTGTGAATAATAGACATGATTTTAGAACGAGAGCTGGGCACAGTGCTGATTGTTGTTTATTGGGAAGAGTCATTCACAATCAGGAGTGGCTGGGCCCATTAGGGGTGCAAGATGCTGGACTCATGTTTGTATGAGGTTTTTTTTTTTCTTGCAAGACACATGACTAGAGCCTGAGGCTCTATTTGGCTTGAAAAAGGTTGGGCTCGGGGTGCAGAACCCACCCACATTAACATCCGCTATTGTCTTTCGACTTCTCTTCCCGGCCAATCAGGAAAGGAGGCGAAGCCGTGGAGAGGTGAGTGTGGGGGGACCATCACCGTGGAAAAGCTGAGTGCGGGGGGGGGGGGGGGGACTGTCACCATGAAGGGGCTGAGTGCAAGGGGAGTGTCGCCATGGAGGGGCTGAGTGTGGACGGACCTGGGGGGGAATTTGGTTTGGTTGCCACCGCCACCACTGCTCCCCCCCTCCCCCAAGAAAAAAAGTTTAGCACCAGCTGCCACTGTTCTTCACAATAACTATTACGGGAGAGGACATAGTTTATTTTTGACTATCAGAGTATTGCCACTATATATATATGTGTGTTATTTGGACCATGGTTTCATTTATAAATAATTGTTTTGGCTAATATTAATTTGCAAACTTTTCATAAATGTGCATAAAACCGAATATCCATTTATCGGTTACTCCTCTTAATATAATCCAGAGTGTCTCAAACAAAGTTCTGTGGAACCCTAGGTTTCCTCCAGAGTTTGCTAGGGGTTCCTTCAGCAATAGGCAATTTCTGCTTTTCAGACAAGTAGCCACTGACACCAATGATCTTTTTAGCTTTCTGTAAGGGGGGGGGGGGGTTCTTCCCAATGACCACAAATATATGAAGCATTTTTCCCCGAAGATCAGCATGTACTGTGAGCTGTAATTATGCCAAGATCTGTAGAATTGGCATTGAGCATCTAAAATCTAGGCTTTAAAATCAGATGAATAGGGAAGACATTTTTTTGTCCCCCACTGTCAGAACCCCACATGTCAATCTCCAGACTAAAAGCCAACAGAGGTTTTTCGTTTTGCTCTTCATTTTCACTTAGTCAGTCTACAGCTGCACTAACAGAAGGGACTGTGATCATCACTATCCTGAGAAACAATTAATTCTCAATTGTCATGCTAATTTGCTGAGTGCATTGCAGCCGCCATTGCCTTTAACGATCCACACTTAATAAAGACACATCTGGTTGCTACAGTAACATCACGGTGCTGCTCGCACTGCAGAGACATTAGTGTTCCTGTTCTGGCTTAGGTGACAGTGGGAAGATGACTCTCAATGTGTTTATCGCTTTACCAAACCAAGCAACTTTACACTGTCATTATCATTACTACAGCATTAACATATTGTGCAAACATTCAGCATTTAGGAGATTGTTGCCTAAGACAGGCAACTCCAAATGTTCATTATGCTCATTTATTCTCAATTCATTATGTTTATGAATATGTTATGTAAAAATGAGTTTCGCTTGTGACCACGTTGTCTGAACTCCATTTGCTTGAATTCTGTTGAATTCCTTTTGCTGCTGGACAAACAGAGCTTGGCACGGCATTTATTATTAACTTTTTAGTCTACATCTGCCAAAAATAAATCATGGCAACAGAAAAGTTTTACTGAACACATTGTCACTATAAAATTGGACTGTTTACAGTTATTATGTGGTTGAAAATTAACATCTGAGGACACAGATATTGTAGCTGCCATTGCAGATTTCTTTTTAAAGTGGACTTAGCGTCAAATATATTTTTATGTTAATCACTTCAGCCCCAGAAGGTTCCCCCCTTCATGATCAGGCCATTTTTTTTCAAGACGGCACTGCGTTATTTTAACTGGCAATGGCCCAGTCGTGTGACGCTGTACCCAAACAAAATGTATGTCCTTTTTTCTCACAAATAGAGCTTTATATTGGTGGTATTTGATCACCGCTGCTGTTTTTATTTTTTGTGCTATAAACAAAAAAACAAAAAAAAGGGCCGACAATTGTGAACAAAACAACATTTTTTACTTTCTGCTATAGAATACATGCAATGAAAAATTTTAAATATCTAATTTCTTCTTCAATTTGTCTTATTTGGGGACACATATTACCACGGACTCCAAGCTTTTAAATTAACTCAATTATGGTTCTCTGTTGAGTAGTGTGGTTGGGGACTTCCAGGGATGGAAGGGTCAGTTTGTGACATGGTTTGGAAGAGTGAATGCTCTCAAGATGACCATACTTCCTAGAATAATTTATATTTTACATACAGTGCCTATTACACTCCCGCAGGTTTTTTTCAAGCGTATATGGAGGACGTTTCTGTCCTTTGTATGGAATGATAGACATCCCAGAGCTGCTTATGACATGTTACGTAGAAGTAAGTGGGAGGGGGGGTTGGACCCCACGGGGTACTCTGTCTCCTCTTTCAGAGTTAGTTTCAGGTTTAGGAAATATACACTTGCAATCAGAAATATTCAACCCCTAAAGAGTTTTAAGGATTTATAAATAAAAATCTTTTCAAAGTGCAGGATTCTGCTTTGGATGGCTTCATATTGAGTTTAGTGATACATAAAATGAACGCAGAAAATGTATGATGTAGTATTTGTGTGTAACAGTAGATTTTGTTAAGATCGCCATGTCACAATTATTCAACCCCTATATAATATTGTTGTTTCTAAAGCTGACAGTTTTTATGGCCTGAAGTGGAACTGAAACATCATTAAGCCTTTGGGAACTCTATAACAATCCTTCATTTGCTTCAGCTGTGATGCATTTATAAACCCCGACCATGAAGATGTTCAAGGTGAGTTGCAATCATGGGAAAGACAAAGGAGCTTCCACAAAAGCTGAGAGAGGAGATTATGTCATCACATCTGAAGGGCCTTGGGTATAAGAAGATTTCCAAAAGATTTAACATTCCAAGAGACACCATTGGGAGCATTATAAGGAAGTTTTAAACTTATGGAACTGCTGCAAACCTGTCTGGCCGTGGAAGAAAGCTCACAATTTCATCAAGGGCCCTTAGCAACTTAGTCAGGACAGCTAAGAAAAACCCCTGTGTGACTGCAAGACAGCTACTAGATGACATGATGAAGGCTGGTACAAGTGCTTCAGTGGCAACTATAAGACGTGCACTGAATAATCACACACTTCATGGCTGGGCCCCAAGACGCACTCCACTCTTGACCTCAAGGAACATCAGGAGTCGACTAGAATATGCCAGGAGGAATTTGGACAAAACTACAGAGTTCTGGGAGACAGTTCTATGGACTGATGAAACCAAACTGGAACTTTTTGGACATATGGACCAGCGGTATGTCTGGCGTGCAAAAGGTCAGGCTAATGACCAGAAGAATACCATCCCCATGGTCAAGCACAGAGGTGGGTTAATAATGATGTGGGGCTGTTTTTCTGCGGCAGGAACTGGCAATCTTGATTGTGTACCTGGCATCATGAATTCCCAGAAATACCAAGTCATTTTGAAGAAGAACGTGATGCCTCCTGTTGACAAATTAAACCATGGTGATCATTGGATCTTCCAGCAAGACAATGATCCCAAGCACACCTCCAAAACAACCAAAGCTTGGTTGGGAAAAATATGCTGCAGTGTCCTGGAGTGGCCTTCTCAGTCACCAGATTTAAATCCAATTGGAAATCTTTGGTGGGATTTGAAGAAGGCAGTTGCAGCACGGAAGCTGTCAAACATCACTGAGTTAGAGGCTTTTGCACGTGAAGAATGGGCAAAGATTCCAATCGAGAGGTGTAAGAAGCTTGTCAGCACTTATTGAAAACACTTCTTAGAAGTTATAAAAACTAAAGGGTGCTCCATAAGGTACTGAAGCTGGGGGTTGAATAATACTGCACATGCTCATGTGTTACAAGACTTAAAATTTTCATTTGAACTTCAAAGTTAAGTTAACTTGTGTTGTCAAAATTACTCAAATATGTATCAATAAATATTGTTTGTTATTTCACGAGTTTTTTTTTTTTTTCATTTATTTTCATTATCTTTCATCAACATCACTGTATTGTCTACTGAGGTGAGGGGGTTGAATATTTCTGATTGCGAGTGTACCTATAGCCACGTGGAGACATCACCAAATGGTTTAAGACCCCAAGTGAGGCCTTTGAGTTCCCTTACTATTTTTGAGTCTTTATGTGCTCATGTCTCAGAATCTTAACATCCTTTATCCCAAATGTATGGACATGTTCTTAGTGCCCAATGTAACTCAATCCCCTACTATATTAGAGTGGGAGAGAGAGTTCAATCATATGTTTACCTCTCAACAAATTAGAAAATTGATCAAATCAACTCACTCGGCTTCTATAAGCTTTTATATACAAGGAATGTCATATACATTTATGGTTAGATGGTATCAAACTCCTGTTAGGCTGGCACCGATTCATTTGACAGTAGACGATCGTTGCTGGAGAGGTTGTGGACAAAAGGGCACATATCTCCATTTATGGTCGTTCTGCCCTAAGATTAAACTGTTTTGGGAGGTGATTGCTCCAAGGATTAAAAAGATGACTTTTAGACCTATAGAATTCTCTGCTTTACATTTTCTTTTCCACGGGATGCCCGCTTCAATTAAATTTTATAAAAATAAGTATAACTCCACATTTACTGAATGCAGCCAAACTATTAATACCTAAGTTTTGGAAACAAACTACTTGTCCTACTTTGTTAATAAAATAATGGAGGCAGAACGATGGGTCAATATGATTAGAGACCAACAAGATAAATTTAAAAATACATGGGCAGGATGGGAGTATTGTTCTTTTTTCCCCCCTCTCTCCTTGGTTTTAATTACTTATATTTTTCTCTAGAGTTATAGGTCAAGGCGAGGAGTGATGAATAGCGTGAAAATTTTACATGCGATAGGCTTAGAAAGAGCATGAGTGTAAGCGGGGGTGTTCTGCTGGATTTGTGCGTTAAGCGCCTGACGTGGGGCATATGGGGCAAGGCGCTGACGCACTTCTTCAGGGGATAACCAGATGCCCGTGTTGCCCACCCTTCAGGGATCAGGCTATAGATCTAGCGGTTTTGCCATGAAGGGACAAATTTAATGCCCTTGAATCTGTTCACATACCTGATGGAAAACTTTATCCAGATTTTGATTTTGATTTTTTTGATTTTTTTTTTGTGGGTTTCAGCATAATGTATGAAGGGTGACTGGTGCATTACAGCAGGTGTGTAGAGTACTGTAGTATTTTTAGATTATACATTGTGCACTCTTGATTGAAGCACTACAAATATCACTATTGATATAATATATATATTTTTTTTCACAATGTGCGTGGGAAGATTGGCACACTATAGTGGGCACACAGAGTATTTTATAGAATATACTGTGCACTTTTGACCGATGCACTATGAATACTATTCACTATTGATAGGTCACTTTAAGATTTTGGTGCACCTTTTATATAGATATGTAATAAGGGGTGAGGGATTGAGTTATAGGAGTGTTTTGGAAGATTCACTTGGGGTCAAGCGAGTCAACCTGTGTAATTGGTGTAGTGGTCACATTTGGAGTTGTTTACTTGTTAGACGGTTTAATTATATGGTTGATTCGTGTGCACAGGGTATTGTTGGTTTTTGGGGTTTTTTTTTTGTTTAGTTTTTTTTTTCATATAGATATTATGAGTTTAGTATTGGGATGAAGGTGATGGATGGGTTAGGCATTTAATTTTCTCTTGCTTTTATATATCATCTACTAAAAAGGATATGTTCTCCCTAAGGGGTCATGGTAATTGAGAGGACTGGAGAGGGTTTTTTTAAGGAGGGTTTTTTTTTTTTTTGTTGGTTGCTGTTTAGATATGACGTGTATGTTAACAATGAATATACAGATTTTAATGTTGATTTTTTGATGTTATGTATATCCCAATAATAGGTTATTAAACCAAAAATAAATTATATGCTGGACTAGAGGCATACCTTTTTTGGGATTTTTTTTTTAAATTTATTTTTAAAAGGTGCATGAAAAAAAAAAATACAAAATGTGCCTCCCCGCCATGAACCAACCTCCACCCCATTATCCTCTATCACCTCCCCTTGTGCAATACCATGCCCACCCAACATCAGAAACAGCATATACCATAATAAAAAACAATAACCTCCTAGCCCTATCACTGTAATGAGTTTCCCCCAACATATAGCAATCACAGCCCCGGGCAGCATAAAAATATATATAAGTGTCAGAAGCAAGAAATGTATTATTCAGTACTAGGAACATTCATAATACACCATCAAAGTCTAAGGCCCACAAGTCAGAGCAGGCCAACCCTTCCCACAGACAGACAAACCCTTTCAAATTTTTTTGGTCAACACCTGTTTAAGTACGCAGTTGTAAAAAATGTTAAGGTGGGATTCACCAATCCCTTCCAAAACTGTATTGTGGGAGCCATAGGTTTTTTCCAGTGTAATATGATCACTTTACAAGCATAAAATAACAGTAAGCTCAGTTGGGTTCTATGTACCACTGTTGTAGCCACCCCCTCCATTAGGCACAATAGAAAAACTGGCATGGGCAACAGGACTGCGAGAGTTGCGGCCCATTTCTTTGGGTAAACCTCATTCAAAATTGTTGGATCAATCGGCAATGTGAAAAGAGATGGGAAAAAAATCTGCAGGGGAAAATGTACAATGCCATCACTCCCACAAGGAACTGGGTATATACTCAGGAAATAAACCTTTAAACTTTAATATAGGTTTAAAAAAACTGCTTATGAAAAAACTCTGCAGATGTGATATGTTTTTTTTTTCTTCCTATAATTATTTCAGTTTTTAGGGGGGTGGGAAGAAAATGATGATTGCTCTCTTGGTTGCTACAAAGAGCAGACAACCTGATCAGTTGCATAATGTTTTATTGTTCACATAAGCTCAAATAATTATCTCAACATCAATATTTCTTTGAATGAGAAAATGAACGAAATTTCACAAAATACATAATCAACATGAGAGGCTGTCAGTTCCTGGAACTGTACATGCAGCACACTATATTCAGAAGATCTAAAGAGAATGATAACAACACACCACATACATTATGTGTTCAGATGTTTTGTAGTACAGAGATTCTTCTTTTTAACAGCTTCCCATTGATCACTTCTTATAAGCCTTAACCCTGAAAACAAACTGCATCCTCTCATAGCTGATTTTATGTTGCTGTATGTGTGTAGACAGTTAGCAAGGAGTATGTATCTTTCAGTTGGTGATGCAGACATAGTATGTAGAAACTGAAGAAGAAGTCCTCCAAATTCCATATGGTCCAAGACAGTGAATAGCCATCTATGTTGTACATTGCAAAAGACTAAGTAACAAGAACAATAAATCCTCCAAAAAGGGATTTTAAAGACATATACCGGACTAATGTGTTTGTATAAAAATATGTTAATTGGTGGGAATAAAAGATACAAGTTGACCCTATGCAGACAAGGTCTGTAGTAAAGATAAAATATGATATGAGAATTGAAAAAAACACACAATACATAACATTATGACATATTGACATGGGCTGAATGTATGTGAAAAGACCTCCAGTGATGGAGGGGCTGTAGAGCATCCAATGCGTTCCGAGATTTTTAAAAAAACGAAAATGACAGTTATTCTTCAGGGATGATCTCAGCTAGATGGAGGAGGAGTTTGTATCTAACGGAGCAGAGAAGGATAGCCCTGCAGACCAATTGGGCGTAAGACAAGATGGTGGAAACATGTAAAATACTGTAATAGGGACCATTGATAGAAAGATCAAAAGAATGACCCAAGAGTAACTGGCTGAAGTTGAAACACTGCGAGTATATATCCAAAATACAGACTTAATAATGAATGGATCCTGAAAATAGTACACACGGTGTATCAGCTGGACTATGTGGGTCCAAATAGGTACAATCCGTATAACGGTAATGGACAGGGAAGCCAGCCAAGGGCACATCCAAACCTCCAAACAATGAGAATCTAACCCAACCGAGTCCCAATCACTAAGGGGACAAGGAGGAGGACCACTACACCGAAACCAGTGATGTGAGTACTACTGCAAGCAAAACGGGCATCACCAGGGCTGCAATGTAGCGTCCCGTCAGTGAACTGACCAGCCAGCAACGCAACTTGTTGATTGCAAAAGACTATTTCAGTATCTAGTGTTATAATGGCCAATTCCTGCTTCAGATTTGCCCTACATTGCTACAGAACCACTAAGACTTTTTGTTTGTGATTGTGGATCTTCCTGGTGTACAGCCTACCTGCATGAGATGCAATAGGGATAGCATCAACAGAGCAAGCCTGTTCACTATCGGTTTGGACCATATTTTTGCATTAATGTTGCAAAGGGCGATCTGTCAATATGATCCCAGCTTAATGCCATCATTACCTGATGGCAAATAAGACCTTTTTCCATATATTAGTATACATTGCCTGCAATGTGAGTATTATATGGCCTTTTCAGGCTGTTTAGCTGTTAGACCCTGGAGCCTTCCCTCCCATTAGATCAGATATAATTCCACTCACTTCAGCCATTTATAGCTTCCAACTGAGCATCCTGTAGTTTTAGGAGCTTTAGCCAAAATCCTCTTTCACCGTTCCTGACCCTTCCGTTGTTTAAGTACAGGGGGTGGTAATATTGACCTAAGACTGTGTTTATTTGTTTAGGGTCAATAACCGGATGTCCCATAGTGCTGGCAAGCCTATATATTTGAATGGGGGTCCTCCTTTCTGTAGTTAGAATTGCCAGTTGTTTACTGCACTTGTTTCCTAACATATGGAACTTAAAGTGTTACTAAACCCACAAGAGTAAAATCAGTATGTATATGCAGTAAAGCATGCTTGCTATACTCACTGGAACCTAAGGGGTTAATCCTCTGCATTGTGTCTAAAGGGTGTTTGATGTGGTCTCTCTGATCTTCCTCCTCCTTCTCCTGTCTCTAAAAAATAACCTGATATTTACAGCCAGGTTGGTGTGTATTGCTAGAGAGTTTTTTATTTTCTTGGGAGGGTGCATGTGATCAGCAAAGGGCCAATCAGCACTGTCCAGACAGAGGATCAGGGGAGAATGAAAACTCCTACTACAAGCTTTACTAGGAACTGATAAAAGCCACAAGGCTGCTATATACTGCTGATGAGAAAAGGTATTTATCCATTTATATTTACTAAAATAATTGTATTTCCATGTTCTGTGTACTGTGGGAGAACAGATATAGTGAATGCAGGGTCCTGGGTTTAGTAACACTTTAAGATCCCACAAGGATTTTGTGTGTAATTATGAGTTATTAAAGAGAGACTGTCATCTTGCCCATGCCACATAAAATGACAGTATCACAACAAAGACCAACCCCTTCACCCTTAAATTCACCTTTCTAGTGATTGTTCGCTGTTCCTTACTGCTCCACAGCCAGTAATAATGTGACATACTGCTCTGTGACAGTACCCAGGCCTAGCAGTCAATTGCTATGTTCAAACACTGTCACATGATCTAGGAAGTTACATCATTACTCTCCTGGTTCACCAACATAGCCAGTTTCAGCACCAGCTGCAGTAGAGGAAGGAGCAATGAGGGCATCTAAGAGGCAAAGTGAATATGTTAGTTTGGGAGGGATATAGAAGGGATTCCCTTCTCAGAGACACTGTCACTTTACCCTGCTTCGGCAAGATGAAAATGTCCCTTTAACTCTTTAAGGCTACTTTCACACTGGGGCGGGCGGTAGCAGTAAAGCGGCACTAGTTTAAGCGGTGCTTTTCCGCTGTTATAGCGGCGCCATAGCGGGAGCGTGGTGCTTTTAATCGTCCACAAAGGGTTAAAAAGGGGTTAAAAGTGCCGGCGCGCTGCACTTCCGAGGCGGTGTGTGGCTGCTTCAAAAGCGCTGCCCATTGTTTTTCAATGGCAGGGGCGGTGGAGGAGCGGTGAATACACTGCTCACTGCACCGCCCCAAAGATGCTGCTTGCAGGACTTTTTGTCTGCACCGCCCAAGTGTGAAAGCATTCAGGTTTTCACATTGGGGAGGATTGGGGGGGGGGGGGGATTTTTGAGGAGCTTTACAGGCGTTATTTTTAGCTAAAAAAATGCCTGTAAAGCACTACAGTGTGAAAGTGGACTAATGTACAGAGCAAACTTGAATGTGATGTTTTACTAGCAAAAGGTTAAAGTGGATGTAAACCCAAAAAAAAAAAAATAATGGATAATTCTGCTTGGTAAAGTATAGCATGTCATATCATCTGTGCCCAGTCTTGCCACAAAGAGTTAATCCAACTGTGAGTAATGAGCTCATCTTTTTTCAGGAAGAGAAAGTCCGACTAACAGGGAAATACACAGTCGATCCGCCCCTTGCCTGTGAGTGACAAGCAATTTGCTTATCTCCTTCACACAGCAGAGAAAGTTTTACACTCCCCCCTCACTCCCTCCTCAATGTCTCAGTATAGAGGTGGGTGGGGAGGCTTGTGACATCACAACTCCACCCACCAAACTCCAGCAAACACAGACACCCTCTGATTTCAGAGTTTTACAGAGCTGCTAGTGCTTACAGGAAGGACATTTGCAAAGTAGGGATAGATGCAGGAGGCTTGCGTGTATATATACTGTACATTAATACTGTGTCATTAGTTTATACTGGGTGGGTGGTGGGTTTACATCCACTTTAATTCTGTTTGGTTGCTGTAAGTTTCTGTATTTGGCTATGGCTACTTGCCCTGCTTGTAAGATGTTTTAATGTTTTGAAGGGCAACACTAATCTAAGAAACAGATCACAAGTTCACTATGAGGTCTGCAAACCGTGCAGTTAATCATTCCCATGTATTGTGCCACATTTGTGAACTTACTTCCTTTGTGCTGTAAACTTTACTAGGCAAATTCAGAAAGTAGCTATGAAATAGGTTACAGAAAAATATGGGCGGGCAGTTAGAAATAGTTGAAATCTTAAGGTAACGTGATCCAGAGCTTAAGGCTGGCCATACATGGTACAAATTTCTTTCCTGCAACCAAGAAATTTGCATGATTCCCCCCATCAACACAGACAGTGCTGACGGGGGAATTAGCCATTGTCTTCTCCTGGTGGGGGCTTGAGCGAGCGGGCGGGGGAAGCCGTCCCGCTGGGAGAAGACAGTGATAATCTGATATAGCCGCTAACGATAATCCTAAGAGAATCTGGCAGGCTGGTTGTACCCAAGTTGATGATTGTTCAACTTGGTATATTCAGGCTGCCTATTAACACTTTGAATCTCAGCTGGTTCCTACTGAACAGGCCAAGATTTGAACCGTGTATGGTCGGCCTAAGCAGTAGACTAGATTTTATCTATATACCAAATGAGATACAAAGTTGTGCCTGAGAAAAATACAGACCCTAGCTACACAGAAGATTGATGCTCACATATAAAAACTAAAGGAATAAGTGTATCTAGTCCATGGCAACTTGTTAAGAGAAGTGATTTCTCCACAACAAATGGCCAAAGTAAGTAAACCACAACCTAATCTCCAAATGATTTCCTGCAAATAAATTAGAGCCATTGCCATCACACTGACAAACTTATATATTCATTTTCACAGGAATTCCACAGTGATGTCAAATATAAGAAAAATATAGTCTCACCTAGCCTCAGGCAACAGGAAGGCATATTCATGGGGGGATGTGGTCTCCGGAAAGTTGGAAAGAATGGCAAGGCGATGAGGAAGCAGATCAGAGCCGTGGAAGGTGAACAGAAGATCCAAAGCTTGTACATTACTTCCCTGCAACAACAACACAGAAACAATGTTAATAAACTGACAATTGTCTGACTGAGCCCTAATGTAGTCATACAAGGAATAGTTACACCTGAACAAAGATGGCACTGCTTTTAGGACAAAAAACAGATATAGGGATTGTCAGGAGGAGTATATGTGAGATAAACACCTATGTTATGCTCAAATATTACTCAACATGCATGAAAAAAAATTAATGAAATCAGGTCAAATGAGTCTTATGAGACTCTGATGAAGCCATGTGATAGTGGTGTAATGTGTAAGGGGGGCAAAGCCATTGACATCAGCACGCCATACAGTAAGTCGGGCGGAAGATATACACAGCCTGGAATACATAATATGCAAGTTTTAACCCTCACACTTAAGGGTAAAGTGCGAGTCTATGTGATACGTATTGCGGCTTCCACCCACACCTTAAGGGGACAGTGCGAGTTTATATGATACGTATTGCGGCTTCCATCCACACCTTAAGGGGACAGTGCGAACTTGAATAGATGAAGTGTGGCTGCCATTTATGCAATAAGGGGATAATGTAAAGCCATTAAAGGGATTGTAAAGGTTCAGATTGAAAAAAAAAAATCAAACATGTCATACTTACCTGCTCAGTGCAATGGTTTTACCCGATTCTCCTCTTCTCAAGTACCCTGATGGTGCTCCTGGCTCCTCCCCCCTGCTAAATGTCCCCATAGCAAGCGGTTTGCTCTGGAGGGCACTTGTGCATGCTCATTCACTCCTGAGCCGCCTTTGTGTCTTGTTGAGGTATCACATATTTTATTTTGGATTTGGTAGTGGTTGTGCAGGAGATTTACATATATAAATGTACAAATTAAGCTAGGTCAATTTTATGCTAAAAGGTAAAGCTAAAAATAACACTGTTGCTGCATGTTGTGACATGTCAGGATTTTATTTATGCAGATCAGTAATGTTATAGAGAAGTCCAAAGGCACAGAAGAAGAGTATTTACATTAAAGAGAAACTGCACTTTTCTTAAGAAAAAAACATTTCCCCCTGGGTGATCTATGTACACTACAAGGATTTCAACAAACTTTGTTGTGAATTCCTACGTTTTGTTATTTTGAAGAAATTGTTTTTTGTCTGTGTCCATGTGCAACATGAATGTGAATGGAAGTGATTTCAATCAGCTGCTGTGTCTGCAGGGATCTGAGGAAAGTAGCAGGGTCTGCATCATTTTAGACATGATTAACCATCTGGGAGTATCTCACCATTCATCCACTGCAGCATCAGGTAATGGGGTGAAAACACTTTTCCACTGTGCCTGAATTTATAGCAGCCGTGTCATCCTCACCAAAATTGAAATTTTTGTTGCAGAGGATACAAGCTCAAAATCTGATTTTGTATCTTAGTTCAGACTTCTGGAAAAATCAGTGAGGCAATCACACAACCAGGATATTGCTTTCTTTTTCTGTACCATGTACAGAAAGCTTCCAGGTTGCCATATTGTATTTTACAGAAATAGTGCTGCAGATTGATAAGGAAAGGTAACTATTAATAATGTTATATTACAATATGGCTTGTGTTGCAATTGTACTATTCTTATCACGAGAGTTACCCTTTATAGTTGAATTCTAGTCTCTTAAAACTGTATATGCTGCAGCACTTAATTGTGAGTGCACGTACACTTTTAGTTTCCCTTAAGCAGCCCATAGACGATTTAGGTTTTTTTGTTCAATCAGATCAAAGAAACTGACCCGATTCCCCCATCCGCACATTCGAGGTGGATAGGGGAGTCAATATTGTTGGGCAGACTTCTCTGCTATCAGATAAACTGATCAGCACCACTGGCTGATTGAACGCCATTTATCCGCAAGGCTGATTGTAGAGTAGTTGATTGGTAGATCGACTTCTGTACAACCGCTTTCCCTATACATGGATCAAAATTTGGCTGGTTTCTGCTGAACCAGCTAAATTTCCATCCATGTATGGCTGGTTTTAGACCCCGTTGGAAAGTCTCAGAAAGACCTGTTGAGCCTACCAGTTAAATATATCAATTGCAGCATCAGGTAATGGGGTGAAAACACTTTTCCACTGCACCTGAAATCACAGCAGGGTTGTCATCCTCATATAAGCTACTTGCTCTGCAGTGGAATGAGAAGATATTGCAGGGGGACTTGGATATCAACATTATTACAGCTGATTCATAAGCTCGTAGATTGTGAATTAGAAGCTGGCCACACCTAGCCCACTGCTTTCTGAATTGAAAGTACCACCTAATCTGCTGAAACTCTCTTACCGTCAGCTGTAGTGTCTGGGAGGGGAGCATGTGAGACACAGTTGCAGGAGGATTTAGCTCATAAGTCTCTATTGTACTTTATAGAGAGAGGAGCAAACTAACAGTTTGTTCCGTGCAATCTGCAGGTTGCATGAAAAAAAACACAGCTCTGCTAAGAGACACTGTACTAACCATGCAAGGTTAATCCAGGGATCTCCCCCGCTGAGCTGCTGTGTTCTGACAGGGGGACGGCCCCCCTGCCAGAACACTCCGATAAGCGCTCTCCGCCATTGGCTGAGAGTGCTGATTGGGAGTCAGTCAGCTGCTGGTTTTCCAGCATGCACGTCCGACAGAAGACGGACAGTCTGACGTACACACTGGAAGAATGACGGTCGTTTTGTTTTTTGAACCAGCAAATGTCTGCCTGTGTGTACGGGGCTTAAGGCTTGCGTGTCACATAGTAACTGTATTTAGGACCTATTTAGCCATTTGCCGACCGCCCCATGAAGATATACTGCTGCAGGCTGGCTGTTCTGCACTGGATCATGTATCTGATATTTGATCAGCGCTTATAGGTAGGGGGTAGGCATGTGTCCGGCTTAATGATTAGTTATAGCACAAGCCGATCAGCAGCCAATGATTGATTGCCGGAACTGGCTGATTGACTCTGTCATTCAGGGAAGGGAGCTCTGTGTTGTAAACAACACAGAGCTCCGAACACTGACAGGCGATCTTGCTGTTTTTTTATTCCCTGCTAAGCAGGGAAGAAAACAGCAAGGTCGCTTAGTTAAAGTGGCGCATAGCACACGCAGTAAACATTGTTAGGCATGCATTTAACACCTTGATCACCCCTAGATGTTAGCCCCTTTCTAGCCAGTGTAAGTGATACAGTGACAGTGTATAGCATTAGCACTGATCACTATATTGATGTCAGTGTCCATTAGTGTACCCTCCAACCAGCGTCAGCTAGTGTCAGACTGCCCGCCATACTATCACAGCCCCACTATGAGTCGCTGATCCCCGCCATTACTAGTATATAAAAATAAAATTCCAGTATCTATACCAGATGCTATAACTTTCACGAAAACCAAATGATATACACTTATTGAGATTTTTTTTAATTTACGAAAGACATGTAGCAGAATACATTTTGGCCTAAATTCATGAAGAAATTAATTTTTTTTTTTTTTTAGATTTTCCATCTTTTTTTGTTTATATCGCAAAAAATAAAAAACCCAGGGGGATCAAATACCACCAAAAGAAAGCTCTATTTGTGTGAAAAAAAATTATAAAAAATATAGTTTGGGTACAGTGTTGCATGACCATGCAATTACCAGTTAAAGTAGTGCAGCGCTGAATAGCAAAAAATGTTCTGGTCATGGAGGGGGTAAAACCTTGTGGAGGTCATATGGTTAGACTGTCTCATAGGAGCCTTTGTATGTACATTAACATAAAACTATTCACACTACACTACAAAGCCAATGACTGTACAATTCCAAAGGTTAAGGCAAAAGCATAAAACAGCTGCAGTGAAAACAATAACACTCAGCTCCCTTAGATGATAAGCATATTAGCAAAAACAAAGGCAGATGGATAAGAACATTTGTCACTGTGCCCAGGATCACGCGCCTCCACATCTAGGTAGAAAAAGGATTACTTAATTGTGGATTAGTATTGACAGGATCATCTAACTATACAGAGTTCAAAGCACACTGGGCTTTAACGCGGAGTTAACTAACTGCAACAGATTATAAATGATAATGGAGGTGAAAGGCGGCGCGCTTAAAGAGGAATCAATTCCGCCTTTATTGTTCTGACTTTGTAACATTACCCGAGCATATGTTCTTGCTGACAGCACGATATTTTGGTTTCTAAACTTCTTGAAGTAGTCGGCATCGTATCTCCTCTCCGCTGCCTCAGGCCCCCCAAGGATCTCCTGCAGGACGAAAGGAGCAGATGTTAGAGAAATCCTTCGGAACACGGTAATGGAGCGCATTATGAATGGATAATTCAAGACTATTTATCAGAAGTTTGGCATGTTCTGCAGCATTAAGGAGCCAGTAAACCTGAAATACATTTTTTTCCTTTTTAAAGGAAACCCGTGCAGACAGAATATGATGGGCTGGCTCCTAGTAAAAATGCTATTTATCTGGCTGTTTCAACAGTTTTAACCACCATGTAGCACCAATAAGCCTTTTAAGTCCTTACACAAACTGGCCTAAAATATAGGAATGGTAATTAAAGCTGCAGCTGAGAACTAAAAGTGTGCACCTGAGCGTGTTCCTAGTTCTCAAACCTTACTAATATATTAGTTACAGTTGTGCTCATAAGTTTACATACCCTGGCAGAATTTATGATTTCTTAACCATTTTTCAGAGAATATGAATAATAACACAAAAACATTTCTTTCACTCATGGTTAATGTTTGGCTGAAGCCATTTATTATCAATCAACTGTGTTTACTCTTCTTAAATCATAATGACAACAGAAATTACCCAAATGACCCTGATCAAAAGTTTACATACCCTGGTGATTTCGCGCCTGATAACATGCACACAAGTTAACACAGAGTGTTTGAATGGCTATTAAAGGTAAACATCCTCTCCTGTGATCTGTTTGCTTGTAATTAGTGTGTGTGTATAAAAGATCAATGAGTTTCTGGACTCCTGACAGACCCTTGCATCCTTCATCCAGTGCTGCACTGACGTTTCTGGATTCTGAGTCATGAGGAAAGCAAAAGAATTGTCAAAGGATCTGCGGGAAAAGGTAGTTGAACTGTATAAAACAGGAAAGGGATATAAAAAGATATCCAAGGAATTGAGAATGCCAATCAGCAGTGTTCAAGCTCTAATCAAGAAGTGGAAAATGAGGGGTTCTGTTGAAACCAAACCACGGTCAGGTAGACCAACTAAGATTTCAGCCACAACTGGGCTTTTTGTCAAGAGGAATGGGCAGCTTTACCATCTGAGAAGATAAAGAGCCTCATCCACAAATACCACAAAAGACTTCAAGCTGTCATTGATGTTAAACGGGGGAATACACGGTATTAAGTTACATATTGGTCTCATCACTCCAAATGACTTTGTGCCACAGAAGGTTTGAGGCTTGTCTCTGTACTGTTTGGTGTATTGTAAATCGGATACTTTGTGGTATTTGCATAGTAATGGCTTTCTTCTGGTGACTCCACCATGCAGCCCATCTTTCTTCAAGTGCCTCCTTATTGTGCATCTTAAAACAGCCACACCACATTTTTTCAGAGAGTCCTGTATTTCACCTTAAGTTATTTGTGGGTTTCTCTTTGCATCCCGAACAACTTTACTGGCAGTTGTGGCTGAAATTTTAGTTGGTCTACCTGACTGTGGTTTGGTTTCAACAGAACCCCTCATTTTCCACTTCTTGATTAGAGTTTGAACACTGCTGATTGGAATTCTCAATTGCTTGGATATCTTTTTATATCCCTTTCCTGTTTTATACAGTTCAACTACATTTTCCCGCAGATCCTTTGACCATTCTTTTGCTTTCCCCATGACTCAGAATCCAGAAACGTCAGTGCAGCACTGGATAAAAGATGCAAGCG
Source organism: Glandirana rugosa (assembly GCA_018402905.1). Lineage (NCBI taxonomy): Eukaryota > Metazoa > Chordata > Amphibia > Anura > Ranidae > Glandirana > Glandirana rugosa. Next base: position 391,681 of record BLSH010222815.1, on the reverse strand, counting down.
TCTGCCAGGAGTCCAGAAACTCATTGATCTTTTATACACACACAACAATTACAAGCAAACAGATATCAAATTTATTGGCTGGTAACTCTATGCACAACAGCAATAGGAGCATCATTTTGGGGCCATCAACTAGGTTGCACCCTAAAGCTAAACTTTGAGCAAATTGTATGATATATATATATATATATATATATATATATATATACACACACACACACACAGATGCTTCCACACTCTTGTAGCACCCTCCTCTAGTTAGGATGTTAGGCTAAATTTAGTTTTTGGCCTCATTGTAGTCAATGGAGCAGTAATCTGTTGTTTTTGTCCAGGCAGGGTTTCCTGGATGTGAATTGGATTTTTCCTACCAGCTTCTGGGAGAAACTTCCAGAATATACAGGAAGAAAGAACAGGAAGAGTCACATTTCCAGTATGAATATTTGTCATGCCCCGGCCAATCCCTGGAAGGAGACATTCAGAAGGTGGCTGGGAGATAAATGTTTGGGAGGCCTATCCAGTGTTCTTACTCTGCTAGGAGGGTTACAGTTCTCCTGGGTCTGCTACAGCTATACTGAGACAAGAATTGCAGCTTGGGCCTTGGCAGGTGCTGAGCAGAGAGCCTGGTGAGTATTACTAATGGGTTTTTTTTTTTGGAGGGCATTATCCTGAAGTCCTGGTCTGGAGATGGATCTTTTTATATCTTTCACTGAGGAACTACCAGTAGAAGCTGGGTGTCAGACAGCTCCTAGGACACTGTGAGTGAGATCTACTATGGGACATTCGTGTGTGTCTCAAGCTATGTGCATTAATGCTAGACGTTTGTCCTCCTATTGATTGTATTGGCGTATTCTGAACCCCTGAATCCTTCTCCTGTTTCAAGATACTCAGCAATAAGTTCTAAAAAAGACATCCCCTAGACTGAGCCTGTATTGTCACTGTGAAACAAACTGTGCTTGTGACTGGCAGCCTTTGTACTAGCAAGGGGCACCTGGGCTTATCCTCAGAAGGCCCTCCAGGGGTGAGCGCTGCACTTCAAAACATTTCTTGGTGCTACAGTGCCCTTGTCAGTCAGAAACCTTCTTGTTCTACGAAAAGCCCTCTGTTCCTCTTACATCCTGTTCATTAGACCAATGTTAGCTGTGCCCTATTTCACACGGCCACCTGTCTTGTACATTCCCCACAGTAGTTCTTAGGTAAGTGAGCAGTGATGTGATGATGCATTGAGTGGACCCGAGTCTCAGACTCCTGGTCTAATGTGCCCACCGCGCAGCATACTTAGACTGATAGGCCAGGAGTCTGATCCATTCCACACGGTCTCCTTTTCAGACTCTAAATACCAGGTCATGATGGAATTTGTAGTCTTAGTAAGTTGTGACAAACGCTAACAGGAAGTGATGTCACATCTTCTGAAATACCTTCTGGAGCCTGGGGGATTGAGAAAGATGCTGTGTAAAGAGATGACGTCCGGGATTTTTAAAACTGTGAGTTTTATCATCATCACATTAGCGATTTTGCTTAAGTAGCTGTACAGGACTATTGTATAGGTTTCATCACCATCCTGGAGTTTTCCTTTAAAGGAATGAGCTGTAAAGAACTGAATTGATCCCCTTATTTTCAATTGTGGATATTATAGTTTAAAAACAATCAAGTTTGAGGATGGATATAACTAGTATTTATTATCTCAATACAGTTTTCGCTTTTATATTTTATATCATTTTTATTTTTTCATTTCACAAAATACAATAAAATTTACTGTAAATCAAATACAGCGGCACTGTTCAAATTTGCAACATTGGAGAGAAACCTAATACAACGGGGCTCCCATCTCTTATATTCAATGAACAATTTAAAAAGTATATTGTTTATGTATGCACTAAAAGAAATGTTGTTTATTTTTTACTGAAAATATTGATTTCATGAACGTTTGTGTAAATAGTGAAACAAAATTAGGACTACTATTGTGTTGTGTGACCCAGAAGAAACCTACAGATATGAACTTATGATTTTACTTTATAGCGGAAGTCCAGGCTAGAACTAACTAAGCTTAACATTGCTGCCATTCCCTTCTAACACCTATGCTACCTCTGTATACAAGAGTAAGGTCTAGGGAGTCCAACCAAAAATTGTGCCTAAATAAGAAGGTGCCACCACATTCACATCTGGGTAAGGTGTAGCCAAAACTGAATAATCAATAAAAAGAGAGAAAAGAAAGGCAGTGTACACCCATATGGCTACCACTATAAAAAAAAAAGTATTTGTATCAAATTTTCCTTTCCTCTCTTTTTGTTGACCTATACTACCTACCCTGCAGAAGGTAGATGTTTATACTTACCTATTCTAAGGGTACTCTGGTCATGTGACCAGCTTCCAGAGGCTGGCTTCAGGGGAGAGGAGAGACAGCCATCAATGGAGGGGCCATTATAAGTCTATGGGTGACATCACTGTCCAAGCATTTAACCATTGTCAGTGATCTCTTCTCTCCCCATTTTAGTGTGCAGCTGTGAACAAATTCTTAATCTAGGTTCACACTAACGCGGTGTGGGAAACCCTGTGATCTGTGTGGTTTCCAGCACTGCATTCAAATCACAGTGCCCTCGTGATCTGAAGTGGGTGTCTGCAATCTTAATGTTGCAAATGCAGTGCATTTGCCCGCACCAGATCGCATGAGACAAAAGTAACATCCATCTGGTTGCAGTATGGTTCCAAAATTGGTGCATGCACAACTTTGCTGCGATGTGGTGCAATTGCACCACACTGACTCGCATGTGAAATGACCAGAAATGTGGTGTGGATCCTGTGTGATTCACATGTGGATCATCGTGAGAACCAAGGCTATGTGTAAATTGCTTGGTTTAATTTTTCCCATATTTCAGAACAATCTATAATAATTTACTGGGTTTGTATTTCACGTTTTGATGAATATCGCACTGTTTTTTTTTTGGGAGGCCCTGATGAAGGGGACACTGTATTCCTGAAGCAATCTTGCTTAAAGCGGGACTTTAGTCATTTTTTCATATTTCCATCTATTAAATCCTTGTTGTTTTAGCTTTGGATAGTAAAACATTTTTTTCTGCCAGTAAATACCGTATACAGCCCACTTCCTGTTTGTCTGGTAAAATGCCTCTGCGTTTGACATCATGCACAGCTCTCTGCCAGGAATGGAGGGGGGATGAGTCATAAGAGGGCCAATGAAAGCTGCAGGGCTGGAGGCGTGCCTCTGTGTGTCTATGTAAATACAGGAAGTGAACAGGCAGCAGCTTCAGCTGCCCACAGTTAAAATGGATGCAGCCAGACTTAGTGGAGGGAGATTTCTGCAGCATATTTGGCAAGTACAGAATCACAGCATATATAAAATAATAGGCTAAGTGGTTGGAGGGAAGCTTCAGAATGGCAAAGATGTTTTTATTACAAATTATGTGAGCAGACTGCAGTTCATCTTTAACCACGATTATTTTATTATAGCTTAATGCTAGCCACGGGTTGCTGTTTTTTGACTACTTTATCAATGTTTCTTACAACCACCTGCACAGATTGGTAGTCAAACCTTTACACACTTTCTCTTTAGCCATAGTACTTGGGGCCACATTTCTTACCTCATATGTAGATAGGCGATCCAGGTATGTCAGCAGTTTTAGCCTACAACGGCAAATCTCTTTCTGTTCAAGGGTTAAGCTGTGAGAAAAAATATCTGAAATTACTAAGAACAAAGTATATTCTTTAAAAACATTTCTAGAGTTTATGAGTTTACTTTTAAAATGTGTTGAAACAAATCCCAAGCTATTTTTAATTGATGCAATATAGAATATATGCTAAAAAGATTTTACTAAGTTTTAGTACACTTAGGCGCACAAATCATCCACAACCATAAGGCCACTAAAAAAATACACTGTAATCCAAATAATCCCCCTAGCATGTTTCTTGTTTCTTTTCCAGCATTTTTTCTTTTCCATATATCCTGGTAAAACCAGCGTCATCTTTGCTCCTGCCTGCTGCTTCTACCTCGCAGAATACTTCCGCCTCTTTCTCCTATCTCTTGGCTGTAAGCTTGCGCATGCACAGTAGATATTAGGCAAGCCCCAATGCACAGGTACTATGGTGTCCAAGGCCCACATATTCAAGTCAGTTCAAGTCAATTACACCAGTAGTGCCAATGTTGACACTCCCTGTGATATAGCAAGTCACATAAGGTGTTTCAGGAAATTCTCAAGGGGTCAGCAATGCAATGATGTGAGTGCTGATGACGGAGGCACAGCAACAGGATGAATGGACTGATTGCACACTGAGCGTGCTGTCAATGAGGGCCAAAATGCACATGCGCCGGTGACGTCATTGCAGTACACATCAGGAGATTTTGCGCAGGTTGGGACGCTATCAAACACACTGATATGTAAGTTAATTCAGACTGCTTTGCATGGGGAAAACTACTGAAGTAGAGTTTACAACAGCTTTAACCTGAGCGATTTTGAAAGAAACAAATGGAAAGGAATTGGAAAAATGGAAGGTCATTAGACAAGGAGTTCTTCAATTGAAAAGCAAACCAAACATCTCACAGCCACAAACCCTTTAGCTGCCAGAGCCGCTTGTGTTTTTTGCACATCTTAGACCTGAAGATTAGATAAACCACCAACAGTATAGACTGAAAACATGGACCCTGGAGAATAAGATGATGGTAGATCTCATTTTTTATATCACACAATATTAGCACAACAGTTTATCAAATGCATACTTTCAATAAAAGAAATTACACAGTTAATTTTAGTGTAGAAGGGGAAAAGAGGTTGACAGCACTCCAGGTGTGCGATAAAACATCCAGTCTTTATTTGAATAGATGTACAAACAATCCATAAATATTATTACATGGCCAAAGATGAGCAGACAGAGTGCAGGCAGGCAAAAGATTGACGCGTTTTGCGAAAATAGGATTTTTTGACTTACCGTAAAATCCTTTTCTCTGAGTTCATTGACGGACGCAGCCTCTTAATCTTGACATGTGAGGTTATGCACCTTTTACTAGGAGTAGACTAGGCAGAACGTAGTTCTGACAAAAGCAAAGCTAGCCCCTCCCAGGGGGCAGTCCTCACTCAGTATAACCCCTCCGCCCTGCTAAGCACTTCAGTTCCTAACAAGCAGTACAAACTCAAAAACGACAGAGGGGTGGGTGCTGCGTCCGTCAATGAACTCAGAGAAAAGGATTTTAAGGTAAGTCAAAAAAATCATATTTTCTCTTTCGTTCACTGACGGATGCAGCCTCTTAATCTTGACATGTGGGGACGTCCCAAAGCAGTGTCAAACAAAAGAGGGGTGGGTAACACAATAACAACTGTACCCAACAGAAAACTCTCCGGGAGGTGCCTACACCGCTGCCTGCAAAACTTTGCAGCCAAAAGCAGCATCCGCAGATGCTGACACATCAACTTTGTAAAACTTAGAAAAGGTGTGCACAGAGGTCCAAGTGGCAGCCTTGCTCACCTGAGACACCAACACCTGATGTCGGAAAGCGGAGGAAGTACTAATCGCCCTTGTGGAATGAGCCGTGACCGGAAAAGGGGGTTCTTGACCCCGAACAGCATACACACGGGTCACAATCTATCTGATGCAACGGGAGATAGTGGGCGACAAGGCCGCCAACCCTTTGCGCGGTCCAACCGCCACCACAAATAGCGCGTCTGACCTCCGAAAGGAGGCCGTGGCCGCCAAATACACCCACAGAGCCCTAACCAAGGAATGCAAAGCAATCTCCCTAGGATGTGACGGGCGCGGACACAAAGAAGGAAGGACAATGTCCTCATTAATGTGAAAAGAGGAAACCACCTCCGGTAGAAATGAAGGAGATGGGTGAAGCACCGCCTTATCCTTATGTAGGACCAAGTAGGGAGACCTACAAGACAAAGACGCCAACTCAGACACCCTCCTAGCGGATGTGATGGCCACCAAGGCGGCCACCTTTTGCGAGAGCAGTTGCAAAGAAATGTCTCTGATCTTTTTGTATGGCGGCTTCTGCAGTAGAGTACCAAGTTCAGATCCCACGGCGCCAGGGGCGGCCGCACCTGAGGGGCCACATGACGTACCCCTGTACAAATGTACGAATCAAAGAGTGCATCACTAATGGATGCTGGAAAAGAATCACCAGGGCAGAAATCTGCCCCTTGAGTGTACTCAATGCCAGCTTGTGATCCAGGCCTTGTTGAAGAAAGGCCACGACCCGAGTCACCGAAAAGGAACAGGGTTTCCACCTCCCTGCCTCGCACCAAGCAATATAAGCCTTCCAGGTGCGGTGATATATCTTGCATGAAGTGGACTTATGTGCCTTAAGCATGGTGGGGATCACTGACTCAGAGACACCCCTAACCCTCAATACCTGGGACTCAATAGCCAGGCCGTCAAAGCCAGCGAGGGTAAAGCATGGTGCAGGATGGGTCCCAGCGCAGCCGGAGCCTCGGCGGAGAATTCTGGGTTGGAAACCCCCGGTTAAGCAGCCATTGCGCCACACCTCGGGACACCTGTGAGGAATACAGGCCGTACGCCCCCATAGTACCACCCCTCAAGCTGTCCCCGCACAGCGGCCCGGAAGTACTCAGGAGGACCCGCACCGCACCCAACACCAGCACCCCAGGGAGAAGCCAGCTATACTTGCTGAACGTCTGCTCTCCTGCCGCTGCTGCTGCCTATGAGTCCCCACCACATGTGCCGAGCGCACCGACCAGGAAGAGAAAACAGCGCCAGGAAGCATGCTTTAGCCAGCCTGGAGACCAACCAAAAATGGCCGCCGAGCGGTCACTAGAGGCCAACCCAGCTGCAAAAATGGCCGTGACTACAGCAAAATGGCGGTCGGCCCCGAAAAAATGGCGGCCGCTGCCGCATGGCCAGGTAACCCAGGACAGCAGGTAGCGGCGGATGGGGAGGTGGGGGAGGGGAAAGGGAGGGGGACGAAAGAGAGGCCACTTACACCTCACCAGGGGATGACACCCGCCTGCCCCCCCCCCCCGCACCCCAGAGGGGGAAGCATACTCACCCTTCCAGACGGGCGCAGCGGGTAGCCACCCGAGACAGACCTGCCGCCCCTACAGGTGGGGAGGGAGCTGCCGGCCATGCAACACCTCGACGCGAGCCCGCAGCCTGGTCACTCAGTGCACTGGCGGGACGTTTAACCCGCCAGCCGCCCCACACGGAACGGGGCCTGATGCGGCCGACCCCGCATGCAGCTAAGGGACGGCTCGCATCTGTCGGCCCTGCAGGGGAGACTTCCAGGATCTAGAATATCCAGCCTGTCACCCAGCGGGCTGCTTGACTGCATTCTTCATCAGATAGCTTGATCAAAAACAAAAGAAATTGGGGAACCGCAGATCCCAGCAGGGAGCCAGGTCCTACTCCTTGCACTAGGCAGAAAAAACTGAAGTGCTTAGCAGGGCGGATGGGTTATACTGAGTGAGGACTGCCCCCTGGGAGGGGCTAGCTTTGCTTTTGTCTGAACTACGTTCTGCCTAGTCTACTCCTAGTAAAAGGTGCATAACCCCACATGTCAAGATTAAGAGGCTGCGTCCGACAATGAACGAAAGAGAAATTCAATTCACTTAATCATAATCTATGTGTATTTATAATGTATTTATTGACAAATTATAAAAAGATGAGATTGTGCCAAGTAAATAGATGTCAAGCATCAAAATTTTGCACGCCAGTGAAACAACAACAAACTTCAGTACCCCAAATTATCCATAGGTGAAGCGTTAAAAATCTGTACAGGTCACCAGTTTAGCGTTAACCATGAATGATGGCCCTAGAATGTTTCGGTGCCTGTGAAATTATTTGGTGGTTGTAAGGGAGATTTTTCCACACTCCCTGTCTTTGTAATGCAGGTTTCAGCAGTCAACGGAAAGGAAGGCATGGACAGCAATAAAAACCGTCAGTAATTTGAAGCATTCCTCGCTCTACTAAAAATGTGTTTTTGCCTACATTTCTGTTGAAAGGGTTTTATGTAAAATCTTGTGTTAACTGTTAACAGCAAGTGAGAGGAGCTCTGTCCAATGGGAACTCATGATAAAAGAAAAAAAGAAAAACTTTACATGGGCTGTGACCCTTCACTGCTCTAGCCAAAACTAAATCAAACGTTTTCACTGAAGTTGAGTGTTAAAAAGAATCTACAGTATTTCACAAAAAGCCCTGCTCTTTCAATTAGGTCCTCTTTCCCAGGGTGCTGCATAAACTGTACATAAGGAGTAAATAAAATGTTTTTACATAAATACCCTTGATGATGTACCCCAGTGTGTTACCTAACTCAACCATGAAATAACTCACATTTGTATATCAGTTGAATAATGCCCAGTGTTTGTATTCGCAATAAAAAAATAGTGCACTCACTTGTCAAAGTCTACCAGCTGAAGAAGGCTTTCCCTCCTCTGGTTCTCTCTCTCTTTTCTGTGTTCTGCTTCTTCTTCTGGAGAAAGGAAGTCTTCATATGCAACATCATCAATGTCAATGTCTCCTGGTATGACAAATCTGAAAAAATGTCACAAACCAGTCATAAGTAAAAAAAAAAAAAACAAAGGGCACACTAATGCACATAATTCATAGTGCATTAAGCTGCTATGAAAAAGAAAGCACATCAGGGAATGTTTGCTTTCACACTCTCTCTCTCCTCCTCCCGTCATTTTTTTTATTAGGGCACTAATAAAAACTGAACTAAAGTTCTGCTGTCACAGACTGCAAGCAGGAAGACTCTTAATTGAAATATAGACATGCAATGTGTCTTCTACAATAAAATACACCTATCTGTATGTGCAGGTCACCTTACATTGCAGGCATTGTATCTTTGTGACAACTTATTCCTGCGCACGCACAGGAGTGACATCTTCCCATGTCGGCCACATAAAATGACAGAAGATTAACACCCATAAGATGCCGGTGAGGGATGGGGACAGTTGAAGACCAGATAAGTTTAGCTTTGCTTTAAAGCAACCCAGTAATGTATTTAAAATATCCAAATATACCTCCTCTATCTCTTTTCCCTTCTCCATTCACCCCCCCCCCTTTTATTATTATTTATTTATTTTTACCTTGTTTTGCGCGGTATGCTTCTAAGCCCTTAGACTTAAAGCATAACTTCACTTTTGTTGAGAAAAAAAAAACTCCCCTCTGGGTGATCTATGTACATTGCAAGGATTATAAAAACCTTTGTTGCATATTCCTACCTTTTGTTATTCTGAAGAAATCCCTGTGTGTTCCTCTGTGCTGCTGTAATGAGTGGGTCTAATGGGAGTGGTTTCATAATTATCAATCAGCTGTGGCAGCTGCAGAGCACTAATGAGGAAAGCTGCCGGGCCTGCATCCCTTTAGATGTGATCCTATTGGGAGTATCTCACCAAAAATGAATTTTTTTGTTGCAGGGGATGCCTGAAATCTGACTTATACCTTAGGCAGACTTCTGGGAAAATTGATGAGCCAATCACACAAGAAGGAAATTATGTTTCTGGGGAGTGGTTAGTACACACTCTGTGTACAGAACAACTCCAGGCAGCCATATTGCATTGCATTTTCAGAAAATGACAGCGGCTGCAGATTGAAAAAGAAAGGTAATTTTTAATAGGATTCAACTACAATATGACTTACATCCCAATTGTATACTCTATATTATTTTTTCTTTGCCATTTTATTTCCCAAAAAAATGGAGTTACCATTTAAGTCTCCTTTGCAGACCCACAGCCTGCAGCACGAGGTCATATTAGCTTTCACCTCATGAAACGGTTATGTTAAGTGTGTGTCACCCAATGTCATTATTTCTTGCTTTCTCACCCCCTGTGTGGGTGACCAGTTGTTCTGTAATGTTAATTCGTTAATAAAAATGATTGTATCAGAAAATATCCAAATGTGAATTAAAGCAAAAGAAAAGTGCACATACTAAATTCTCTCACTTGCCACAACACTGAGCCCCACTTCAATACATAGGAATGGTCCCCTAAAGTGTGATAGTAAACTAACACTTCCAGGAGTGTCAATTTTCTCGTCCCCTGCTTCGCACACTGGTTCCTTCTACCTGCATTCACGGCACTACAGGAGACAGTAATGGCAATGAGGTCAACAGGAAAAAACAGTGAGAGCTGCAGTGAACCATGGAGATCAACACTCCCAGAAGTATTGGTTTCCCAGCAGACTATGGAGGACCATTCCCCCTGAATTTGCAATTGGCGATGGGAAATGTAGGTCTTTTTTGGAGGGTTATTACCTTTTTTAAATACTTGACAGGGTCACTATAAGATTGGTCTGGTTAACATTGTAAAAGTTGCCTACAGCCCCCTCTGCTGTCTGTAACTAGGTAAATATGAAGAAATCACAAGCCATTTTTTATATGAACACAATGCAAAATATATTTTAAGATGTAATTTTCTAGTCCTAAACATAACATACTGCATATAAAATACTATATATTTCCTTTGTGGGACAACAGCACAAAGATATATTGGGGCTAACATTGCTGACCCTTTGAAAATGCTATGTGCCTGGCTGTTTCTGATCATCATATAAGTTCAATAATTTCTGAGTTGCCCAACCCAAAGACCATATTGCCTCCAAACAAAAATGCAAAAGCCGTGACTAATATACTACTTACCAAATTATCTCATAATCAGAATAATCAAAGCTTCCATTGGCCTTTAAATCTCTGGTGCCGAGCCTGGAGCCCGGGGGCCTCTGCAAACACTAATCTACCCATTTGCCCTTATAGCAATGATTTCTAGCAGTCTAATGTAATATGTCCCCAGTCTATGACTATCTCCTGACCATTTCTTGTATCATGTCTGCAGTCTCTGCCCATCTATTGCATCATGCGTGCAGTTTCTGACCATCTCTTGTATCATGTATCCAGTCTCTGACCCTCTCTTGTATCATGTATGCAGTCTCTGACCATCTCTTGCATCATGTCTGCCGTCCCTGGCCATCTTTTGCATTATGTCTGCAGTCCCTGACCAACTCTTGAAATCAGGTCTGCTATCTTTGGACAATCTCTTGTATCAGGCCTGCCATCTCTGGCCATCGCCCGTATCGTGTCTGTAGTCTCTGACCATATCTTGTATCATGTCTGCAGTCTCTGACCAACTTTTGTATCATGTCTGCCATCTACTACTGATCATCTCTGGTATCATGTATGCCATCTCTGACCATTTCTTGAATCAGGTCTAAAATCTCTGACCATCTCTTGTATTATGTTTCCACAGTCTCTGACAATTTCTTTTATAACAACATTGGTCTTTGACTATATCCTGTTGTGTATCTGCTGCCTCTAACACTGAATATTCACTGAGGTTTATGTATGACCCTTTGGTGATTTTGGGGCCTGCATCGAGGGCCCCCATATAAAAAAAATTGACCCCCACTGCTCTAAAGGAGCTGACAGCAGAATAACAAGAATGGGTCTCAATGTATGGATGTGCAGGGCTCAATCTCAGCTTAAATAGAGGTTGAGGTCCTGTGTCAAGCTAATCTGGTATCCTAAGGACTCTAATAAAAAATACTGGATTGCATCGAGAGAGAACTTCACATCAGCAGTATTGTTACATTATGTTTTAGACAAGGACAAGTCCACTTTTTCAGAAGATACATTACAAAGAGGTAGTTTGAGCCCTATGTTAGATGGAAAACACATATTATATAAGCTAGAAATGTCCCTGGTAATATCAGCCTCATTCAACTGCAAAACCCATTAATTGAAAAACTTTTTTTTCTCTCCTTTAAAACTCTCTAGAAGTCTGATTTCTGGAGCAAAGAGTCTTGCAGCAAAGCGGCAGTTGGGTCTTCCACTTAGACACAGGCTATCTCCACTAAAGCGCAGCTGCATATATAATGCATTAAAACCCACACTTTAAGTGGTTATCAAAAAGCAACAGGGGAGCGGAGGAGGCACTGAGACGGCATTGGGAAAGTGCCCGCTGTAATGATAATACATTGCTCCGAATCAAAGCGCTCAAGAGACTGTATATTATTACACAACATTTTACTGAAGTGTGCTAATTACCATAACCATCAGATAGGAAAAGGATAATTAGAACGGGCAAGATTGAAGATTCGTAAATGAATTTACGCATGCATTAACATGTTAAGGAATAAGGCACTTCAGAGCGCTGTCTTAAGCTAGAGATCATTAATCAGAGGATAGGATGCGCGAGTCAACTGTTGCCATTTGTGTACGGATATGCAAATGTGAAAGCGACACCGGCAGCCAAAAGTTCCGCTGTTATCTCTGGAGAGGTGTCACTTGTGGCACACGGCGTGCTTGAAAAATGAAAACATACTCAGGCTTTGTTATTTAAAATCTCCAGCTTACCACAGACCGAAAACGAAAGACTCGTATTGTGCTCGTGTTCTGGCATCCACAAAGTGCTAAAGGGGTAGTCTTTTTAAGAATATTTTTGCTATAAACTCGAGTAAAGATCATCTTTATCAAAGGATGCTAATGTTTTATGTATATGATGTGTTGTTATTTACGTTTTTCAATCAAATATGTACTTGGAAGGGCTATATTTGCCAAGTTTCCTTGCCAAAGCTCTTATCGAACTACAAGTCTACTAGATTGGGTCTGTCTAATCCAAAGCAAAAAGCTATCTGCAGTCTAAAAAAGGGATTTTATTAAAACTTACCGTAAAATCCTTTTCTTTGAGTTCACTGACAGACGCAGCCCTTCAATGACAAGTGGGGTTATATGCACATCCTACTAGGAGTTGACTAGGCAAATAGAAAGAAAGAAAGCTGGCCCCTCCCAGGGGGCTGTCCTCTCTCTCCCATATAGCCCCCCTGCTCTGCTTAGCATATCAGTTCATAACAAGCAGTACAAATGCACCACAGAGGGGTGGGTGCTGCGTCTGTCAGTGAACTCAGAGAAAAGGATTTTACGGTAAGTTTTAATAAAAAATCCCTTTTTCTCTTACATTCACTGACAGACGCAGCCCTTCAATGACAAGTGGGGATGTCCCAAAGCTGTGTCAGTAAAGAGGGGTGGGTAAACGACAACAGCTGTACCCAAACAGAATCCTCTCAGGAGGCGCCAGTCGCACCTACACTGTCGCCTGTAAAACTTTACGGCCAAAAGCAGCATCTGAAGATGCCGACACATCAACTTTATAAAACTTTGTAAACGTGTGCACCGAGGTCCAAGTAGCCGCCTTGCACATCTGTGACACCGAAGCCTGGTGTCTGAAAGCCCAGGAAGTGCTAACAGCCCTGGTGGAATGAGCCGTAACCGGAAAAGGGGGAACCTTGCCCCGAACAGTATACGCATGGGTCACGGTCTGTCTGATCCAATGAGAAACAGTAGCCGACGAGGCCGCCAAACCTTTGCACGGACCATCCATCAGCACAAACAATGCGCCAGACTTCCGAAAGAAAGCTGTAGCCGCCAAATACACCCGCAAAACCCTCACGACATCCAATGAATGCAACTCAAATACTTAGGATGCGATGGGTGCGGACATAACGAAGGAAGAACAATGTCTTAATTAATGTGAAAAGAAGAAACCACCTTCGGTAGAAACGAAGGAGAAGGGCGCAAGACCGCCTTATCCTTGTGAAGGACCAAGTAAGGAGACTTGCAGGACAACGCTGCCAGCTCAGATACCCGCCTAGCGGATGTAATGGCCACCAAGAAAGCCACCTTCTGCGACAGCAATTGCAAGGGAATAACCCTGATTTTCTCATATGGCGGTTTCTGCAGTACAGAAAGTACCAAATTCAAATCCCATGGTGCCATAGGCAACCTTACCTGAGGAGCCACATGGCGTACACCCTGTACAAATGTACTAATCAACATGTGACGCCAAAGGCCGCTGAAAGAGAATCGCCAGGGCCGAAATCTGACCCTTGAGAGTACTCAATGCAAACTTTTTATCCAGGCCCTGCTGCAAAAAAGCCAGCACCCGGTGTGGTGCATGCTGATAGGTGGAAAGGGCAGAGTGACAGATAAATGAGCTCATCAGTTTGCTGCTACTTCTTTCTCTGTCCAGTCACAGGCTGGAGGAGGGACAAGACCTGTAAGTGTTACAAAACTGCAGCAGAGAAACAAAGGTCTTATTATCTGCCAGGCATGGCTGTACTGTGTAACTCTCAGGACTGGATGGACAAAAATACAAATCCCTTTGGCAGGTAAAACAGCTCACATATACACCTAATATTGAGTAGGTCCCCCAAAACAGCCCTGAACTGTCAAGGCATAGAAGCCACTAGACCTTTAAAGGTATGTTATGGTATTTGGACCAATCTGTCAGAAGCAGATCCTTTAAGTCCTGTAAGTTGTGAGGTGGGGTGTCCATAGATCAGACTTCTTTTTACTGCACACCCCACAGATGTTCAAATGGATTGAGATCTGGAGAATTTGAAGGCCAAGTCAACACCTCAAACTCATTGCTGTGTTCCTCAAACCATTCTTGAACCATGCAGGGTGCATTATCCTGCTGAAAGAGGAAACTGTCATCAGGGGATGTTTCCATGTGTGCATGGTCAGCAACAACGTTTAGGTAGATAGTACATGTCAAACTAACATCCACATGAATGGCAAGACCCAAGGTTTCGCATTGGACCATTGCCCAAAGTATCACACTGCCTCCGCCAGCTTGCCTTCTTCCCATACTGCATCCTTGTGCCAGGTAAGTGACCCTCAAGCACCCGGCCCATCCACAAAACGTTAAAAAAAAAAAAAAATGTGATTTGTCATATCAGGCCATCTTCTTCCATTGCTCAGTGGCCCAGTTCTGATGCTCATGTGCCCATTGTAGGCACTTTTGGCTGTGGACACTCTGACCGGTCTACAGCTACACAGCCCCATAACCAACAAGCTGCCATGTCCATTTTTTTCTACGTTCAACGCATCAATTTCAGGGACATCATGTTTACTTGCTGCTTTATATATCCCGCCGACTTTCAGATGTCATTGTAATGAGAATATCAATGTTATTCACTTAAAGTAGAACTATGGTCAATATGTTATGCACCTATACAGTCTGTTAAACATGTCACCGATTGTTTTGCAAAAAGCAGTAAGGATGGTGAGATATCTACCTTGTCTCCAGCTCTCATGTGCACTTCCTTTAGTGAGATGACAACTTTATTTCCTGGTTTTCAAATTGCCTGTGTTGAACAGAGCACAGGTTGTCCCCATTTGCGTCCATCTCGCTCTGCAGAACGGTCCTGACATCACTGGGGGGGGGGGGGGGA
>BLSH010222815.1:348911-363796 GCA_018402905.1 Glandirana rugosa | reverse complement strand
TGGGCAATTTTCTTTCCTGTAGCCTGTGGCTTAAACAAGCTTAGAACCCTCCACATGGCATGACCCCAAAGTAAACTCCTATGAAAGTTGCAGCCACTCTAGCATATGAACAGCAAAATACAGTAAAAGTCTTAAATCTAATGAGATTATTATTCACACAGCAACTAATGAAATAATGGACCAGCATTAATGTATTCAAATGTGATTACCCATCTTAACACAATTGGAAAATATATTTATATAATTATGAAAAACTGTCTCTATCTAAAAGCATTTAGACTGCAGCTTGTGTTTGTGGGAAAATGAAAATGAAAACCACAAAGCAAGCAACAAAGTGACAGCTCAATGGGATTGATTTACTAAAGGAGTAAAGGCTGTTTACTTTGCAAAGTGAATGCTAGTATAGAACACAGATGTGCTCCCTTTAAATAAAGGACTTTCAAAAAAAAAAAAAAAAAGATGTTGTTTTTGTCATTTAGAGTCATGCTCAGAGTATTGAGTCAAGTTATGTTAATGGCATTTCAGCTAGTCTCTCCTGAATTATACTCTCTCCTGATCATTAGTGACACTTATTGTCAGATAATGTCACAGTATCAAACGTTCTATGACACCTATTAAAAAACAGAAGAGAAAGAAAGAGAGAATGTACAGAGGGGTGCCTGGTACACTTTCACAATAAAGTCATTCTACCATGAAACAGCTGTCAAGATAAGTTTTATGGACAGGGCCATACTGGTATTTATAGATTGTCACCTTACTGTAACATAAGAATTCTCTTTTGCGGTATATCCAAAGTTACATTGAAATGTTGAATGTTCTGCTTTACAAAACCCCAGACATACCAAATAGTCTTGGATAGTAGCTATATTAACAGTAGACTTCCTCCATTGTCTCTGGTATACCAGATCCGTGTCCAGACCATAGGCATGAGCCAAAGACAAAGCTTCTCCATACTCTTCATTATCAATCTAAAATGAGAGAAATGTTTGCATCAATTAAAAGTTGAATAATTATTTGCTGTTTACAACAAATGAAAATTGTTGTAGTCTTTATGCCTTATTATGACAGAGAACACACCCAATGTTTTCTACTAAAAAAAAAAAAAAAAAAGTCATTCTACCACAGAAACTGGATTATACAAGTCCAACTAGACCTATATTTTTTCATTTTTATTTTTTTTGTTTCATACTGCAGCAATAGCAGTACGTAATAGTAATAGTAGCATCCCAACCCACCCACCTCACTTGAGTAATTTCCACAGATCTGTTATTTTTCCTACTACGTGTTCCCTTTGGCAACGCATCATTGTGTTTTCTGGTTCAACCTGTTACGCGATATGACAAATTAATCTTGGTGTATGCTAAAGCCTCATACACACTACTAGTTTTCAGGTTGGAGCCACTGTACTACCAATCCAATGTTAGTACAACGATCTCCCCTGCAGAGCTATTGTGTTCTGACATGGGGATGGCACCCCCACCAGAACACTCTGGCCAATGGCTGAGAGCACAGACCGGTGTGTTCTGGTGGGGGTGCCGTCCCCATGTCAGAACACAATAGCTCTGCAGGGGAGACCATTGTACTAACATAGGATTGTTAGTACAGCGGCTCTCAGCCATTGGTCGGCAGACCTTCTTCGGTCATGACCATTCGACAGAAGCTTAGGCCACTCCGACGGAACACTCTGGTCAATGGCTGAGAACGAAGATCAGGAGCCAGTCGGCAGACCTTTTTTGGTCATGAGACTTGGACAGAAGTGGTTCGAACAGTGGCTTCTATACACACAGCCAAAGCCAGCCGACTTTCCACCTGTGTGTACTAGGCTTAAATCTTACTAATGTCCTTACAGTGGTTCTTTTATTCTATTTTGTACCCCTGGTCTTGTATCTGTTGCTTTTGGATAACTAATGTATCTATGCTAACCCACTGTAACAACACTTTGATATGTTGCATTGTCTTAGGCATGGATATTGGGCTTTTCCTTTTATTTGGACACTGCTGTATACGCCGGACAACTTTTTTCTTCAAGTCTTTTGTAAGTTGGCAATTTTTGATAAAATCAAGGAATTACAAAAAAAAAAGGTGTTATGGTCATAGCATAAACAAAAATTTACCAAAGGAGTGACCTATAAATAATACATGACATTCAGAACATCCTGGTCTGGTATAAGGTCAACTTAATAAGTATCCTGGTGACCCCAATAATTCTCTAGGCACTACATAACATTTCAACGAAGTCTAATATGCCATAACTATAGGACTTCTAAAGGATGTACTAACTTTTCAACTAGACCTATGTTGACAGATCTAGTTCCGAATGCCGTGAAGGAACTCATCAAGAGGACAAATAGAGCTCTTGTTTCACCAGAAACATCTGGTCATACAGTATATGGCCAAAGAAATAATAACACCACTGAAGGAAATGTTGATGGTCACCAACATAAATAATGATAAATTCCACTTTGATAGGATTACTCATCAAAGCAGATTTGCTGCATCCCAAAGTAACATATATTACCTTTCTCTGGTAGAGCTCCTCTGGAGTCGTTGACCTCAGACTCACGAGGCGATACGTTTTAGTGATGGTGCGAGGGCGTTTGCGAGGAGGGGCAAAGCGCTCCATCTCTGTCACAAAGTAAAGTCCTTGTTTTATATAAGCAAAGTATCTGGCTTTAGCAGACATCTCCTCATCGCAGTCAGAATCTTCATCACCATACTCGTCTTCTCCTGTTCTGCTCTCCAAGCGGGACCTTTTAGGGACCAGTTTCACCTCGCACTAAAGACAAACACATTCTATTAAATCACAGCTAAGGGCACCTGTGAAAAAGAATTATAACTGATCACTTTGTCTAAAGCTGGGTTCACCTCAATAAGAACATTTGGCAAACAATTGTCCAGGTTTCCACAGTCGAATCCGAGGATGGTACTAATTGTACAAAAATTCTCGGACAAAGACTTTTTTTTTTGTTTGACTTATTATTTGTTTCTGATCATGAACAGTCTTTCGTATTTGATTTCTCTCGTATGAAAACAGTACAAATTAAACAAAAATTGTTAGTTCTGTTCACGCACAAGAAACATTTTCGAGTTTGTCCTTTCGAAAATTCTAGTTTGGAAAGTAAGAATTGGATGTCTAAAGTTGTGTACACACTACATGAAAATCGAACGATCGTTACTCGTACAGAATTTTTTTTCCCGATTTTCTCATAGTGTGCACATGTTACTGATGTATAAATGCCAGATCTTCAAGGCAGAAAGTTCCTGCCCAAAAACGTAAGTATGGTTTAGATTAGGATTGCACCAATACTGTTTTTATTTTTCTCACTGGCAAATACCGATACTTTCAGTCAAGTACTCACCGATACCCAGTACCGATACCTTTGCGGTGCAATTTGAGCACATACAAAATGAATGGGCTCAGATAGCACTGCAATGAATCACATGGGATTTGAATGGGAATGTGGTGCGATTACCGGTTTCCAGCACCACTCCTGTGTGAACCCAGGCTAAAATCACTATGACAAGCTTGGGTTCACACTTAAGAGCTGGGAAAACCGCATGCGTTAAGGACAGGAATCACACCACATTCCTGTTCATTTTGTATGGGCTCGAACACATCACAAAGGTATCAGTTTTAGATATCGGCGTGTACGAGTACAAATGTTTACTAACGGCGCAGCCCTAGTGTGTATGTGCCTAAATACTCTTCTAGGTTCCACAATGCTAAATAACAAAGGGCAGGTATGATTTACATGCATTATTCAGGCGTAAAATACTAACTAGTAACACCGATCTTTGGGTTTTTTTTTAATAATCTAAATGCTGCTCTAGTTTACTGATATTTACTCCAGTTTCCTCCCACAATCCAAAGACATGCTGGTAGGTTAATTGGTTCCTGTCTAAATCGGCCCTAGTATGTATATGTATGAATGTGAGTTAGGCACCTTAGATTGTAAGCTCCTTAAAGGTAGGGAATGATGTGAATGTACAATATATATATGTAAAGCACTGCATAAATGTATGATGCTATACAAGTACCTGAAATAAATAAATATTTACATGCTTGTGTGAAAAGACCCATTAAAAGCAATTAACTGCATTTAGATCAATAAAATTTAAAAAAAAAAGGGAAAACGTGTAATTTTTGGCACCTGGGTGCTAGAGTCCTTATAATCCACATGGTAGAACAGTGACCAGGCTTCCTTACTGACAAGACCATTGTGCACACTGCAATGCTGCTTGTGAAAATTTATACCGTGTTCACCGGCGTTTCAGCATTTTTACAGCTCAAATACTCCTCTTAAAACCCAATAGTTCTGATTTTTGTTATTTTTGTTCTAGCCAGAAAATGCTCCAGCCAAAAAATGTTGATAACAGGCCATGTGTGCATGGACACATAGGAGAACATGCTGGAGATATTACTGGCCTGTAGAACAAAATGCCAGAAGCCAAAATCAGCAGCTGTAAAAATGTCCACTGTGCATGAGGCCTAAGAGGATAGAGCAGAGGAATGATCCCATCAGTCATCTCCTCTTCTTTCACCATCCAGTCAGCAGTTGACAGGTAGACTGAGGACACCACCCAGTGTTTAATTTTGTTTTTTGAAAACCAGAAATATCTGGTAATTCTGCCAGAAATCTAGTAAATTCCTGTGTTTTCAGCCATCTGAGTTCTCTGCTAGACTAGACTACAGAAGTCACCTATCCTTATGCTTTTGCTTTAACTCCAAAGAGCCTACCTACAGAATATGTATAGAGAAATGGCTCTGTAGTTCTGGGATTAAGGGGGGGGGGGGGGTAACTTGTATCAAGAGCAACTGATACCCCAGCAATTGCCTTTACTAGAATTTTACAAGCCAGGTGCTGATGTGACAGGGTGTATGGAAATCAGTTTCCTTCTAGAACATAAATGTAAGGAGAAAAACAATGCTTGAACATGCTCTAGAAGAGGGGTGGGATGTTTGGGAGTAAATTAAGTACACGTTTAAACAAATCCTTTAAGCTACAAGATATGCTATTGAGACAAGGGGGAGGTGTTCTGTAGTACAGCAGGTTAAAATTTAGGCAGGGTTGATACCAATGCTTAGGATTTCAATGCAGCAGAGGTAGTAGACACAATGAGATTATCGGACGAATAATGATCTGTTTTTATTTTTGCATGCTAGTCTCATATCGAAAATGGAGCGTTTACTAAAGCGACCGAAAATTCTTGTACGACAGAATAAATATTCAGAAGTGATGAAATGTGTTGAAGTGTATTTTCAAATGAGAACTGTACTGATTAAAAAAAAATATGATATGGTATCATACATGAAAACTTTTCGAACTTGTCCCATCGGATAATTTTGCATGAATTGTCGTGATTGGCTCTTGAAAGCTGTGTACCAACTATCAGAGTGTCATACAATTGCTTCGAAAGGTATATCTTTCGTACGATTTTCTGATCGTGTGTACAAGCCTTAAGAAGCTCCCTGGATTTCTAGAGATGAACAGGTATTTTTGTGTATTTGAGGCATTTTTAACCACTAGCCGACCAGCCGCCAACGTTTTACAGTGGCAGGTCGGCTCACTCCCGCGAATTGCTGTACCTGTACATCGCTCACAGGAATTTGTGGTGTGGGGGAGCCAAGCAGAAGGTGGGGTGGACTTGATGTCCACTGGGCACCCGCGATCGCTCCCTAGACAGGCAGAACAGGGATCTGTGAGTGTAAACAAAGCAGATCCCCGTTCTGACAGGGGAGTAGAGTGATCATCTGTTCCCAGTGATCAAGAGCAACGATCTATCTCCTCCTCCTCCAGTCAGCCCATCCCCCACACAGAAACACCACAGAGGGAACACATGTAACCAACCCCTTGATCGTCCATAGTGTTAACCCCTTTCCTGCCAGTGTCATTTATACAGTAATCAGTGGCTATTTTTAGCACTGATCACTGTATAAATGTTACTGGTCCCAAAAAAGTATCAAAAGTGTCCGATCTGACCGCTGCAATGTTGAAGTCCCATTAAAAATCGCAGCTCGCCGCCACTACTAGTGAAAAAAATAATAAATAAAAATGCCATAAATCTATTTTGTAGACGCAATAACTTTTGCGCAAACCAATCAACATATGCTTTTTTTTTACCAAAAATATGTAGAAGAATACAGATTGACCTAAACTGAGGAAGAAATTTGTTTCAAAATTGTCGGTCTTTGTTTGTTTATAGCACAAAAAATAAAAACCGCAAAAATGATCAAATACCACCAAAAGAAAGCTCTATTTGTGGAAAAAAAAAAAAAGGACGTCAATTTTGTTTGGGTACAGCGTCGCACAATCGCGCAATTGTCAGTTAAAGCAATGCAATGCCGTAGCGCAAAAAGTCCTCTGGTCAGGAAGAGAGTAAATCCTTCCAGGGCTAAAGTGGTTAAAGAGACCATGGGGAAAAGTACAGACATTTTTTTGTTTTTCTTTACCCCCAGACACACCTTTCAATACAGGATTATCCTTTTAAAATTAATTCAATTAAACACAGTGTGCTCTTAAGGCCTCATACACACGGACGTTTCTTAAAAAATAAACAAAACGTCGGGCCCGACGTCAAGGAAAAAAAAAATCAGCGTTTTTCGGCATTAAGCATCGGCGTTAGTGAGCGTCGGCGTCAATAGGCGTTTTTTTCAATAGGCGTTTTTTTAAAAAAAAACATCCCTCTGCTATTTTTCAACCTAAAAACGTCGGCGTCACAAAACGCTGGTTAACGCCAGTACAATATTAGTTGCCGTTTGTTGGCGTTCGTTGGCGTTTTGCGGCATCGGCGTCAAAAAATGCCAAAACGTTACAGGCTCAGAACACACTGGCCGTGGGTTCTACTTTCAGCTCACTAACGCTGACGCCATCTACAGCTCAAAAACGTTGGCGTTTTTATGGGGCCATTGACTAACATGGAGAGCTGCAAAAAACGCCAGAAAACGCCGGCGTCAAAAAACGTCCGTGTGTATGAGGCCTAAAAGCTCCATATGTTATATAAGGCACATGACAAGTTCACTTGAATCCAAGTTGGATGTAGCACACTGCAGCCAGACTTCACAGAGCTCCTTCCAAGATTCAGGTGGAGAAGAAAAGAGTGGGGATTTATAGCAAGGATATCTTGCTGCTGGGGTATGCAAGACATATAAGAAGCTAAGACACAGTTCATTCCACAACACTACAGCTATAACTAAATTTACTTGTCAGGTTAACACACACTTTCAAACAGGTAGCATAGTGTGTTACCCTAAACAAAATGAGAAGTTTGGATTTAGCGTGAAACCATTTATTGACTAAATAGTTTGTAGTGCAAGCTTCCAAAGCAGGTTGACCTCTTCTTGTAATATGCAGCAAGCCTGAAAAAATCCAAACTTGATTTCAATTGAGCAAACTTGCATTCTATTCAACTTCTGTGTCTTATTAGAGTTAAACTGCTTGTGGATGGTGTCAAGTCAACAGGTGACCATACTAGGTCTGTGGAGGTAAGTCAATGCAAAAAACAGCATCTGAAACAGAACAGACTGGAAGTCCATCCATACCTCTTAGAAAAAAAAAAAGTGAGGGGGCGGATCCGGTCATGTCATTCATTCACAGTATTCTGTGAATGGGAAAATCGGATGTACACACAGCTACACAGACAGTGGCATTATACCCATGATCTGCTGATCGTGGGTGCAATGCTTTACAGGTCCCAAACAAAAAACTAATAAATGCATATAACTTGCAAAAAAATAAAAATAAAAATGTGCAAATTTCTGTGTTTTTTTTTTGTAAAATTTAATCCTTATGCTTTAGTCCAAGTTTAGCCAACTGGTAACATGCAAGTTTTACATAATCCACTGCTTCCATGTTTATCATACCTTACACCAGTGGCAGCTGGTGGGTTTTTTTTGGGGGGGTGGGGGAGCTGCAAACAACCAACACCCCCCCCCCCCGGGTGCGGCACTACCCAACCTCCCGCTGGTCTGGCACAAAATGGCTTATGGACAAATATTTTGTAGGAAACTTTTTGCACAATAAGCACTTTATATGTGTTTTTGGTTTATGGAACTTTTTATTAGCCATCCAGGATTGCAAATGTTATATTGAGCACTCATAAGATTTAACACTACTAATGTTTGTGTGGCTTGTAATTTGAAGAGATATGTTATTAGACGGTTTATTTTATTTTTCCAACTTTTTTAACACAACCATTTATTAGATTTAGGCAGCACCATTTTACCTCCCCTTTCCTTATATCTTTCTTACCAACTCCACTCTGTGGAGCTTTGGTGGTAGGCAGCAGCCACATCTGTTTTACCATAGCACGGAAAATAACTTATTTCAGCCCATTCATTCGCTATCGTCACACAACTGGGTGGGATCACTGCGCCCCAAGCCCACCCTTTTTCGAAGCCTATTAGAGCCTCTGGCTTTAAGCATGTGCTTCAAAAAAACACTCCCCAATTGAAATCCATAGTCTGGCGCCGTGTATGTAGATCAGGGGGCTGGACGCATGGATGGGGGGCGGCGCCCATAATGGAAAGGCCGTCACTGCTTTACACAACACCTCTGGTTGGGGCTAGTTATATAGTTCTAACACTCCATAATGTTGGTGAGCGCTACGATATATGGACATGGATTTGGCTTAGGGCAGCCAAGTGCAGATTGTCAATATCAAAAGCCATTTAGTAGACAGGCTGTGTTGCTTCTGTCAGTAAACATCTTCATATTTCAAATCTACAGCAAACAACGTTTGTATTTTCCCTACACAGACCTTTTAATAATGTCATTCAATATTCATTCTCACCTTTTTTACCAGTTTTATATAATGTCATTTTCTGCCCCCACACTTGTCCAGGAAGAGCTATATTTCTTATACAGCTGAGTGAATACAGCTCTCAGTAAGCAAGTGGCAGCTCTCCTACCGCTACTCCAAATATCATGTGTCTAATCCTACATTAATGACTTGGAAGAAAGGTCTCCAGTGTACAGCTCAATTACTTGTGAAATGCTATGTGTCCCTGATCCGTGACACGGGATAGAAGACTGGTGCTGGGGGGAACATTACAATTTCTATTAAATGTACAAAACCGCATTTCCGAAAGACGCAGTTACAGCAGCACATGTGGTTTATTGCAGTGGAGCCTTGTGTCACATGAAGGAAAGTGTAATGAATTTAAAACCACTGGCTAGGGAAGGATATCCTGTATATAAATGTTTGAGAGATGGTATGAGAAAAAAGAGTGTGATTAGTATCATAGACCAGAGCTATATGGAGGTAACCCTTTAAGGATAACTTTCCCTAAGATGAGATGTCAAAATCTGGCTGCAGTCTGTAACACCAAATGTCTTGTTATGTTACTTGGATCCTACACCCTTACCCCTTGTTACCCCATTTATGATTCTGCTTTGCTGCTGCAAACTGTAGGAAATAAAGAGAAAGACTTACTATTGCTGATTTTGCATCTAAACCCAAGAAAAAGTACAATATATTGTAGTTTACTAGGCTTTTTTCAGGCTTTATTTCCCTTGATTTTCATATGGCAATCCTGCCATTAACACATTTATTGTCCCTGTGTTACAAAGCTCACTAACTATACTGTACCTACAGAGGGGCAGTGTTGTCACCACCCTCGAACAGGACTACAGAACACCTCCTTCTCCTGTCCATAACATATGTTCTGCAGTTCATGAAGGCAAACAGAGCAGAGCCAACTATACTTCTTGAGATAACACTCAAGAGTGCAAAGGAACTTGGATTTTTGGCAGGATTACCTTTTTTTGTGTACCTATTGAACAAAAATATTTTATTGAATGTGATTTGTTTTAACAGACCAAAAGGGAGTAAATAAGAAAAGGTATTCAAGCCCCTGCCGTCTACAATAAATCCCTGTCCTCCACCCTGGACAAGCTTGCTCCCCTCACCACACACAGAATCAGGCCTCGACCCCTACAACCCTGGCAAACAGACAACACCAGAAATCTCAAAAAGTGTAGCCATGCTTTTGAGCATCTGTGGCACAAGACTAAAGCCTCATACACAGCTTGCTGTAGGATCGTCTGACCGTTAGTACGTGCGATTAGAACAGCCGATGTGCAATGGTAATACAACAGAAGTTGGATGAGCAGACTAGAAAACTTTTGCTGTACAACAAGGCGTTGTACGATTGTTGTACCGTGTGTATTATTATACAGGATTTATATAGCGCCAACAGTTTGCGCAGCGCTTTACAATATGAGGGCAGACAGTACAGTTACAATACATTACAATACAGGAGGAATCAGAGGGCCCTGCTCGTTAGAACTTACAATCTAGAAGGGAGGGTCAAGTGAAACAAAAGTTAATAACTGTGGGGGATGAACTGATGAAGAAAATGAAAATACAGTTAGGTGTGGGTAGAATAAGCTTCTCTGAAGAGGAGGGTTTTCAGGGATTGTCTAAAAGCTAGCAGAGGAGGAGATACTCGGACAGGTTGGGGTAAGGAGTTCCATAGGATTGGAGAGGCTCTGGAAAAGTGTGTGTACAGAGAAGTTGGGCCAACAAAGCTGTACGTGCAAAACATGCATGCTCAGAAGTCAGGAGCGCCCGGAAATGTCAGTTCGTGTAAACCTATGCTCCTGATTCACAAATTACATGCACCTGAACTTCCTCTTTATACGCTCGTAGCATGTCACCTCGTTAGGCTTGATCGTACAATCGCTTAGTGCAAGTCAGTATGCGAGACACAATAGCCAACATACGATTTTGGACGTCTGGTTGTACGACCGTTGCACCGTGTGTACGAGGCTTAAGTCTCTCAAATACTTCAACCAATACAAATTTGCCTCCAAAAATACAATTCTTACCCCCACACTGCCAATCAGATCTATTTTACCCTCTTATTAACACCTTCTCATCTAGACCACGTCAACTCTTCTCTACCCCTTACTTCATCCTCCACCGCCTCCGCCCACTAACTCACTCACTGCCCAGGAGATTGCTAATCACAAAAACAAGATTGACACAATTTGTGATGAAATCTCCACTCTACAGGTATCTTCCCCAGTTAACACCCCATATCAACATGTACAATCAACACTATCCTTATTCAAACCTGCTACTATAGACGAAGTTGCTAAACTCCTTTCTAACGCCCACTTAACCACCTGTCCCCTGGACCCTATTCCCTCTCAAATACTACGGTTACCCTCTGACTCTATCCTACACTCTCTAACTCACATCTTCAATCTCTCCCTCTCTTCTGGCATCTTCCCCAATGCTCTAAAACATGCATTGGTCACCCCCATACTCAAAAAGCCATCCCTGGACCCTACCAATCTTAACAATCTAAACCCTATCTCCTTGCTCCCCTTTCCCTCCAAACTCCTTGAACGCCTGGTCTACAACCAACTGAGTGACCACCTTGTTAAGAATAACCTTCTTGACCCCCTTCAATCTGGATTTCACACTCAACACTCCACAGAAACTGCCCTTCTAAAACTCACAAATGATCTACTAACCGCCAAAACCAATGGACGCTACTCTGTACTCCTACTTCTGGACCTTTCGGCTGCCTTTGATACAGTTGACCACCCCCTCCTTCTCAAAAAACTTTACTCCCTCGGTGTGACTGTGCTCTTCGGTGGCTCTTATCCTACCTATCCCAATGCACCTTCATATAATTCTAATTCCTCCTTTTCCTTTCTCTGTCGGGGTCCACCAAGGTTCTATTCTTGGACCTCTCTTATTTTCAATATACACCTCTTCCCTGGGCTGGCTGATAGCCTCCCATGGCTTTTAATATAATTTCTACACTAACGACACCCAAATCTACCTCTCCACCCCTCGATTCACTCCATCAGTCTCCTCACGCATCACTAACTTACTAACAGACATATCTGCCTGGATGTCACACCACTTCCTCAAACCAAACTCATAATACCCCCCCCCCCCCCCGAAGTGCCTTTTTCCCTGACTTCTCTGTCAAGAGCTATGGCACAATCATCCACTCATCCCCACATGACAGGATGCTTGGTGTTATCCTGGACTCTGAACTCTCCTTTTGGCCCCACATCCAATCACTTTTCAAGGCTTGCCACCTCAAACTCCACAACATCTCTAAAGTACGTCCCTTCCTAACCAATAAAACCACAAAGCTCCCGATTCACTTCCTGGTCATCTCTCGCCTTGACTACTGCAACTCTCTCCTCATTGGCCTACCTTTAAATAGACTATCTCCCCTCCAGTCCATCATGAATGCTGCTACCAGACTCAGCCACCTTACCAAACGCTTAGCGTCTGCCACTCCTCTCTGTCAATCCCTCCATTGGCTGCCACTCGCCCAACAAATTAAATTCAAAATACTAACAATAAGTTACAAAGCCATCCACAACTCTGCTCCCAGGTACATCACTAGCCTAGTCTCAAAATACCAACCTAATCGCCCTTTTCGTTCCTCCCACGACCTCCTGCTCTCTCATCACCTCCTCCCAAATTCCCCTCCAGGACATCTCCCGAGCCTCTCCCATCCTCTGGAATTCCCTACCCCAAACTGTCAGACTGTCCCCAAATCTATCCACTTTCAGGCGATCCCTGAAAACTTTTCTCTTCAGAGAAGCCTATCCTACCTCCACCTAACAACTGCACTTTTATTTTCTTCATCAGCTCACCCCCCCCCCCCCCCCCACAGTTATTGCTCTTGTATCACTTGACCCTCCCTTCTAGATTGCAAGCTCTAATGAGCAGGGCCCCCTAATTCCTCCTGTATTGAATTGTACTGTCTGCCCTAATATTTGTAAAGCACTGCGCAAACTGTCAGTGCTATATACGTCCTGTATAATAATTAATAATAATGTATTGTTAGGGATTACATAAAAATGTACAGTACCTGCATGTATAGCCATGTGGGACCTGCCATTGTGTCTATTCACTAACCTATAACAAGCAGGTAAGACATGAGTTAAAACATTTCAAAATGTTCTAGTTGCATGCTGGTTTCAGGTCAGTAATTACTACAAGGTAGTAAAGGCAGGTTGAGGATTACAGTCCTGCACCCTGAAGGCCTCATGTGCCCAGTTTGTATTCAGGGCCCTGCACCCACAACCACATGGATGTCAGATCCGGACCAGTGTGTGTCCATACAGCTGCAATGTCCCAATTGACAAGAATTGGACTGCCTGCATGGGGATGCACATAACACCTGTGTATCCCCATGCAGGTAAACATGGCCCTCCATGGGCATACGCTTTGCTACACCCTGTGTGAATGAGGCCTTAAGGTTAAGTTCACTTTTTAGATTATGTTGCACTCATATTTGGGGTGTAACATGTAACAAGGTACCAGCCAGTCACATTGATCATATGGTCTAAGTGCAACAGCTACAGGGATTTAATATTTTCATTCTGGCATCAAGGAATGGCATCTACTTTCCTGGCTGGTTCAAGGACAGTGTCATGTAAAATATAATGGATGTCTACAATTTATCTTGCATGTTTGCCCATGTATTGCCCAGATTAACTCTCCAGCTGATACAGAGTTAAACCTCACTGTGACCAATCAGAATAACAATCCACCTCACTCACTCACAGCTCAGCCGACCCTCTACTTATTTCCCTGTGACCTGTCAGTGTAAAAACCCATCAGTCTTGGAGAAACCTCCATGCCCTGTGACCTGCCAGTGCAAAAACTCATCAAAGTCTTGTAAAACCCTGCATACCCAGGGGGCCTGCCAGTATACTATACTGAATACTGCATCACTGAAGAAAACAGACAGAGAACATGACATCATCACCCTGCCTCTCCAATTCGCCCAGTCAGAGAATGTGCTGCATTCATTGAGAAAAATGCAAAGCATTCTTTGAATGGCGTCTGTGCCTAGCGGTCAACCTCCCATGTTCACAATGCAGCAGGGCAGTTGCTCGGCATGAGACCTGAAAGCTAGACGAGATCGCTGCAGTAGACTACGGGAAGCCGACAGGTGGATCGTGACCATGGCTCTGCCTCTCCCTAGCCTCTGCCACTCAACTGTTAACTGCAGAGCGGAGAGTGGCAGGCAGCATCCTGATCTCCTCTCTGCTAGGCACATGCTGGCAGGTAGGAAGGGCTACCTGCACAGTGCTGTGTGTATGGGGGTATGCTCTGAAAGGGACAGAGTAGACACTGTTGGAGGGGGGAGGGAAGACACTAAAGTGTGTGTGGGGAGGGGAGATTGTGATGAGAAAGGGACATAGGACATTGCTTCAGGGGATAGGAAGGCAGAGGACACTGCTCTCAGGGGGCAGAGGACACTGCTCTCAGGGGGCAGAGGACACTTTGGCGAAGGGCAGAAGGGTATTGCCATGGAGGGGCATACGGCACTATAGTGGGACAGGATGATGTAAGGGGGGGCAGAGCACACTGTTTTTGGGGGGGTTACAGGACACTACTGGGGGGAAGGGGGCGTGGGCAATGTGAAGAGGCAGAGGACACATCATTGGTGGGTACAGGATACTACCCAGCTGGGGGGGGGTGATGTGAAGGGGGTATAGGACACTGCATTGAGGAGGGTACAGAACACTACTGCGGGGTGAGGGGTCAAAGGACACTGCTGTGATGTGAAGTGGGCTGAGGACACTGCTTTGGGGGAGTACAGGACACTACTGTGGGGAAAGGGTGCAGGGGGGGAGTGATGTGAAGAGGGCATAAGACACTGTTCATCACATGACATGACGGGGTTGTGTCACAGAATACGGGAGAAGTGTAGTGAGGGGGGGACGTGGGAAAGGGGTGTCATCACAGGACATGAGGGGGTTTCGTCACAGGAGTCGGGTGAAGTGTAGTGTCGTCACAGGAAACTGGGGAGTGGGGCGTCATCACAAGACATGGGAGGAGTTACGTCACAGGATATGGGGGAAGTGTAGTGGGGGGGGGTCGACCCATCATAG
>BLSH010222815.1:326714-348901 GCA_018402905.1 Glandirana rugosa | reverse complement strand
CCCCCCCCCCCCCCCCCCCCCCCCCCCCCCCCCCCCCCCCCCCCCCCCCCCCCCCCCCCCCCCCCCCCCCCCCCCCCCCCCCCCCAGAGGATACTACAGTGGGGAATGATGTGCCATCTTTTTATTGGGAGCTTGACAGTTTATTTTTAAGGGCGGCACCACCCCCCCGGGGATCTATGCTGTCCTTGATGTTGTCCGGGTAGATCTCAACCTCTGAAATGTTGCTCACCCCTATTCTAGAGGGATGCAAATGGTATGGTATATACTTAGTTACAGTATATTGGTGTAAACTGGATCAACGTAAATACATACAAAATGCCAGGAATTCTTCTATAAAATGTTAAAGATGAGTAAAATCCTGGGTGGACATACCTAGGACTCAAGAGCAAAGATCTCACAGCGAGCCCCTGAAATATATAAATTCCGTTGAGTGATCCGAGTTGCCTTTTTCCCAACCAAAAAAAGAAAATATGTTCGGATTTGATTTCTCCTCTAAATACAATCCGGAAATGGCTCAGAAAAGGAAATAATTGTGCAGAAAAGGAGCAGTCCCAATTCTATAGAGCAGAGAATACACACAAAGAATCAGCGGCAGAGCCCTTAGATCAGGGGTGTCCAACCTGCGGCCCAAGACGGATATGAATGCAGCTAAAACAAAATTGAAAACATACTTAAAGCAGAGGTCCGCCTGAAACAAAAAAAATATAAGTCAGCAGCTACACATACTGTAGCTGCTGACTTTTAATAATAGGACACTTTCATGTCCTGGAGTCTTGCAATGTCGGCACCCGCCGCCGATCTTCGGATCAGGTGTTGGGTGCAGCCGATCCATTGCAGGTAAGGGAACCCGGCAGTGTAGCATTACAGCTTCACGCCGGGCACCTTACTGCGCATGCGCGAGGCTCCGCTACGCTCTGCTATTGGCCAGGCGGCCAGTAGCAGAGCGAGGAGGGAGCTGGGCTGCTGACGTCAGCGGCCGCAGCTGCCGGCCCAAAATACCAGATGTGTGGAAAAGGAGTCCTCCCCCCCCCCCCCCGAAAGGTGCCAAATGTGACACCTGAGGGGGGAGGGATCCAACCAGCGGAAGTTCCACTTTTGGGTGGAACTCCACTTTAACCACTTACTTACTGGGCACTTAATCCCCCTCCTGGTCATACCAATTTTCGGCTTTCAGCCTGTCGCATTTTGAATTACAATTGCGCAGTCGTGTGATGTTGTACCCAAACAAAATGTGTATCATTTTTTTTTCGCACAGAGCTTTCTTTTGGTGGTATTTGATCACCTCTGCGGTTTTTATTTTTTGCGCTATATGCAAAGAGCGACGGTTTTGAAAAAAGAACAATATTTTTTACTTTTTGCTATAATAAATATCCAAAAAAAAAAAAAAAATATTCATCAGTTTTGGCCGATATATTTGATTGGTTTGCGCAAAAGTTATTGTGTCTACAAACTATGAGAATTGGTTTATGCTGTTTTTTTATTTTTACATTTTTTTTTTTTTTACCAGTAATGGTGGCGATCTGCGATTTTTATCAGGACTGTGACATTGCAGCTGACATGTCAGACATTTTTTACACTTTTTTGGGACCACTGACATACAGCGATCAGAAATTTAAATAGCCACTGATTACTGTATAAATGTCACTGGCAGGGAAGGGGTTAACACTAATGGGGCAATCAAGGGGTTAACTGTGTTCCCTGTATGTGTTCTAACTGTATGGGGGCTGGGCTGGCAGGGACATAACAGATCTCAGTAGATCTGCTATGTCCCCCCTCACAGAACGGAGAACCGCCGTGTTCACATTGGCGGTTCCCTGTTCTGCTGCTCTATTAGGTGATCGCGGGTCTCCAGCGGACATCAAGTCCGCCCAACCCGCAGGCACGCCCAAGCAGCGTGTGACAGCCGTGAGTGTGCACCACCGCCGGCTGTGAGTGCGCGCGGGGAGCGCGCAAAGTGGTGAACGTCCACGGACATCCGCACGGCAATTCAAATCCACGCTGTAGCCGTCTTTCGGCTATATCGCGGATCTCTACTGGTTAAATATGTTGATTTTTGTTTAATTTATTGTAAAAATGCGTTTACACTTAGCAAACACATGTGGTCTAAGAAAAATGTGACAGCATCTCTTTACTTTTAGATGTGTTATCTTCCAAAAGAAAAATATCCTACTCTTCACAATCACACCCTATTCATGTCATCAGTTTTCGGCAGGACCTATGTTTGTGAGCAACTATTTTCAACGATGAAGCACACGAAGAGCAAAATTTGAAACAAAATATCTGATGAGCACCTTGAGAATTCATTGGGAATTGATATTACATCCATCGGACCAGATATTGTTGCATTTGTTTCAAAAACAGTGTCAAATATCGCACTCGTTTTATGTTGTCTTCTTTTAGTTTTATAATAAAAATTATTACAAAAAAAGACATTTTATTACTCAGATAGGTACATTATTAGTGATCACTAACTTGTGATCTGCAATACTTTTTCTGCTCATCAGCTATCCTTATAGGTAGTGGGTTTTTTTTGTGTGGCCCAAGACAATTCGTCTTCTTCCAATGTGGTATACTAAGGTCAAAAGTTTGGGTATCCCTGCCTTAGATCTCTCACATATGATGTACAGGAACTAGAAAACCCTCTGCTCATTGGCAACACTGAAAACCTAGTAACAGCTTATCCTTTGTATTGTTTCCCTTGTGGACTTTAGAAAACACACTTTACGTGTTGTGAATAATAAGGTGCATGGATGTTGTTTCTCAATGATGCAAGGCATACTAATATCTATGGAGACATGAGTGTAAAATGGCATGCACGCAGCATCATTACACTTTTCCATGCTTGCATGTATCTCACTGTGCGCTTAATCACAGACCCACTGCAGCGATATACCGAAGACCTATGATTAAGCGCGCTGTGTGAAACACGGAACCCTGACGGCTTCTTATCTTGCTGTGTGCACATCTTACCATGTTGACGTTTATGGATTTACATTAGCTGGTTCAATAAAACATATATTTTATACAAGACAGTGCTGCCCAAGACCTGTGTGCTAAGAAAGAATGCTGAATAAAATGAACCACTCACAAATTACAACTTTAACCACTTGCCTGCTGGGCACTCTTACCCACTTTCTGCCCAGGCCAATTTTCAGCTTTCAGTGCTGTCACACTTTGAATGACAATTGCGCGGCCATGCAACACTGTACCCAAATTACATTTTTATATTTTTTTTCACACAAACGGAGCTTTGTTTTGGTGATATTTAGTCACCATTGGGTTTTTTTTTTATTTTTTTGCTAAATAAACTATAAAACTCAGAACATTTTGAAAAAAAAAAAAAATGTGTATAGTTTGCTATAAAATTTTGCAAACAGGTAATTTTTCTCCTTCACTGATGAGGCAGCAATGGTGGGCACTATTGAGACTGCACTGATAATCAGTGCCCTGAGTATCAGTGTAGATGTCCCTTTTACACAAGCCGGTTAAAGCCAACACTGTCAGCATGAGGAAAGGAATGTCAATAACTGGCTTGTGTTTACATCGTGATCAGCTGTGATTGGACAGTTGAAAACGTGGTAAAAGGCCGCTGTGATTGGCCCTTTACCCAGATATGTGATCAGCTGTGTCCTAGTGACACAGTGATCACAGAGTGCACCATGAACTGGATCACAAGAGGACATCATATGATGCCCTCCCAGAACTGGCCGGCTGTGTTGCAGTCATTATTCGGCTATAGTGAGGTCGGCAAGTGGTTAAACATCTATTATTTCCCTTAGGGCTCTTACAGCGTGCAAATCTGGCATTTTTGGGTACTCAAATTTAGAGCAGCATGTGCGTATGGACGTATGCCCTAAACATGGGATTCCTGTGTTTGAGGTTCCTGACCTCATACTACCCAAAATAAAGCCTAAATAAACCATTCATTTTGAGAGGCTGTCAATATTGAGCTGTGCACTGCACCTGTGCTTCTCACTCACCTAAAAAACTGCCAATTTTTACACCGTATGAGCCAAACTGCCTGCGTACATGACCCCTTACCTATGCATTAAAAGCCACTGAATCATTATATAGTGTTTCTACAATAGTCACTTGAATTGTATTCACTGAAGTTGCCCAAACCCGTTGGGCATTGCATTGGGATACCTGAAGCTCTTTACATACTATATTCATTGTTTTGGGATCAAGGTGCCTTCCCCCACCCACCTCATTATAATGGTTGTGTTTTTTATATTTTTTTTTTATATATAATCTGAGTTGCATCTTCCCGTAGAGCTATTAACCTTGCTAATTTATAAAGATTTAAAAAGCTTGTCTAGGAGGCATTTAAACTACCGTATATACTCGCGTATAAGACGAGTTTTTTGACACGGATTTTGTGTCAAAAAACCGAGATTCGTCTTATGCGCGAGTCAACAGCCGGTACGAGCGCGGGGAAACATTCCGAGTGCACCCGCGGCGGCTCAGATGCATTCCAGGCATTCCAGGGATGCCGGGGATGCCGCTGACGGCCTGCTGGAGGGCGGAACTTCAGCTCAGTCACACTTGCGACGTGACTAGGCTGAAGGTAAGGGCAGAGGACACAGGCACTTCCTATGAAAGGAATAAGGCTGCCGTGTCCTTCTTATGTAAATGTAAAAGAAAAGAAAACAGTTTGGCAATTCGATTAACTAACCATATTAACCCTTATTGTGTGAACAATAAGGGTTAATATGGTCAGATATTCAAATGACAAAACTGTGTTTTTTTTTCTTTGCATTTGACATATGTGAAGAACACAGCAGCCTTATTCAATACATAGGAAGTAAGTATACTGTACTGTAAAAAATAAACAGTTGTACACACACACACACACACACACACACACTCCCGATTACATGGCCACTTCCTATGTTAGGGTCCCTAGACGGATTTGGGGTCTTTTAGACCCCAAATCTCTTCTAAAGAGGACCTGCCATTAAAAAAGAACCGTAATGTCTTTTTGGTACATACAGAAATATGGTAGTTTTAAATGTACAAAAAATAAACATAAGCCACTTAGGCTTATACGTGAGTCAAAAAGTTTTCCCATATTTTTTGGGCAAAAGTAGGGGGGTCGGCTTATACACGGGTCGACTTATACACGAGTATATACGGTACATTTTATAGCTAAGCTTATCATATAGAGTACTGTTTAGGCCGTTTAGACTGCTGTAAAGTAAGAATTCTTTCAAAAATATACATTTTAATTGTTTATGTTTATCATTTTACAAAATACAAAGTGAGTTAACAGAAAAAAATCTAAAACAAATCATTATTTGGTGGGACTACCCTTTGGCTTCAAACCAGCATCAATTCTCACACTTGCAGTCAAGGATTTTGTAGGATTAGAGTCAGATGTATGATTAACCAATTATACCAAGCAGACACTAATGATCATCAATTTCATATGTAGGTTAAAACAGTCATTAACTGAAAAGGAAACAGCTGTGTAGGAGGATTAAAACTGGATAAGGAACAGTCAAACTCTGCTACTAAGGTGATGTTGTCACAGGTCATACATCAAGGCAAGACTGAGCACAGAAACAAGACACAAGGTAGTTATACTGCATCAGCAAGGTCTCTCCCAGGCAAAGATTGCAAAGCAGACTGGGGTTTCAAGATGTGCTGTTCAAGCTCTTTTGAAGAAGCACAAAGAAATGGGCAACGTTGAGGAACCTAGACACATCGGTTGGCCAAGGAAACTTAATACAACAGATAAAAGACACATCATGCTGATTTACCTTTGACATCAGTTCACAGACCTGGCGGAAACCAGTGGGACCCAGGTATAACCATACACTGTCCGAAGACGTCTGGCCAGAAGTCGTCTTCATGAAGGAATTGTGCCTAAAGAAGTCTTGCCTCCGACATGGAAACAAGGCTAAGCGACTCAACTATGAGCAAGGTGGAGGTACCTTGCAAGTCTGGGGCTGTATTTCTGCAAATGGAATTGGAGATTTGGTCAGAATCAATGGTGTCCTCAATGCTGAGAAATGCCATACCATTAGGGAGGCATGGGATTGGCCTCAAATGTATTCTGCAGCAGGACAATGACCCCAAACCTGCAGCCAATGTCGTTAAGAACTATCTTCAGTATAAATAAAAAGGAGCCCTAGAAGTGATGGTTTGGTCCCCACAGAGCCCTGATCTCAACATCACTGAGTTTTCCTGGGATTACATGAAGAGACAGCAGGATTTGAGACAGCCTACATCCACAGAAGATCTGTGGTTAGTTCTCTAAGATGTTTGGAACAGCCTACCTGCCAAGTTCCTTCAAAAACTGTGCACAAGTGTACCTGGAAGAATTGATGCTGCTTTGAAGGCAAAGGTGGTCACACCAAAAATGTAATTAATTTGGATTTCTCTTCGGTCCATTTACTTTGCATTGTGTTAATTGATAAAATAAACTATTAGCACTTCTATTTCTGAAAACTTCTGCATACTAGTGTAAATCATACATATGAAGATTCACAGACATGTTGACATGGCATAGCCACAGATTTTTCTTTTACATAAGCATGTGGGTCACCTGTACCTCTATGCTTATGTTAAAGGAGAATGACCAAACATCAGTAGGGTTTGTCTGTACTTGGGGGGGGGGGGGGGGATAGTAGTTGGCTGAAAATATTCAATGCAGCAAACACATGCTCTTTCAGCGCTGAACATGTTATTGTCTTACAGCTGGTATGGAGACATATGAAGTCATCTGACCAGCAAAATGGGGTCTCACAGAGTTAGGAGCAATAGCTGAACCAAGATCTCAACAAAGGGGGCTTATGCCTAGAAGACAACTTCTGATTGTTACAGGGGTTACTAAAGCAAAGTAATACATTTCAAATAATAAACCATATATAAACATAAGGCCCCTTTCACGTGGGCTTTCTGATCAGGTTAGCCTGTCAGTTTTTCAGGTGGACCTGATCGGAGCCTCCAAGACGTCCGTTTTCATCCGATCTCCCCATAGAGGAGAGCAGGACTCTGACAGGTCCATCTCAGCACAGTGAGCGAAGACAGACTTGTCATCTAGCTGCTCAGCGGAGATCAGCGGAGCGATCCCCCGCTGAGCAAAGTGGAGTTCGCCGGGCGGACCGCCCATGTGAAAGAACCCCAACTAGGAAATTACTTATGTTTAAACATCATAACTAGGAAATGATAAAACATAAGATATTGTTTGGAATAGGGACAAGGGGTGGGCAAGACAGCCGGCTGCCTTGGGCGCAATAGTGAATTGTAGAGACGGAGTAGCCTTCCTTCTGTTACAAGGCTGACAAGAGTAGTGACAGTGGCAGTAGAGTGCAGGTCTAAAAAAATTTCCTAAGTACCCGTGTCTCGAGAAAGTAATTTCTATTGTTTGGGTGTCATGGTGTCTTGTGTGTGTAATGTCAGTATGTTTTTGTGATGATAGGCAGCACTGATGGCCACTGATGAGGCTGCACTGATCGGGGGCATTGATGAGGCTGCACTGATGAGGCGGCACTGATGGGCTGCTGAACTGATAGGCGGCACTGATGAGGCTGCACTGATAGGAGGCACTGATGAGGTGGCACTGAGAGGAAGCACTGTTGGGCACTATTAGGCAGTACTGATAGGAGACCATGATAGGGGGCATGGGTGGCCACTGTTAGATAGCACTGATGGACATTGATGAGCACCGATGGACACTGATAGGCACTGTTAAGCAGTACTGATAGGAGGCAGTGATGGGCACTGTTAGGCGGTACTAATAGGAGGGACTGATGGGACACAGATAGGTGACACTGATAGGCACTGTTAGGCAACCCTGATAGGCGGTACTGATAGGAACTGTTAGGCAGCACTGATAAGCAGCCATCATCCGGAAAGACAGGTTCTTCACAAGGCAGGTGATCCGAGGCATGCTGGCGAGGGGGAAGAGCCAGGAGATGGGAGGACATGGGGCCGCCTACTGACCCTGGTCAGTCAGCCCTAGTCAGGGAAACATCTTGCGGGAAGCGCGATGGGCACAATTACAATGGCAGGACCCCGAGCAGCTGCCGCCAGCCTGACACCCCCCCTCACGCACACGTGGGCGGACCACTTCCCCGGCTTGCTACAACAAGCTGCCGGGAACTGTATGTGTGCGGGAGGTGGGACTCGGGAGGCACAACATTGGGCGAACCCCCTGACATTGGTGCACGTACCACCAGGGGTACGCATACCATGGGTTGATAAACCCTGGCGTAGGATCCCCTAAGCTTGCATATCATGAATGGGGGGACAGCAGTTTGCCATCTTTGCCCTGGGCACTGGATAACATTGTCCTGGCACTGCCCCTGACATGAGTGATAGATTGGAATTGTTAGTTTTAAAAAGCTTTCCACTCACTCCCTAGTGTGTTCCCACTGTAAAAATTAGGACAAATCCCCCTTTGGGGACACAGGCAACAATAAAAAAACAGACAGCGGTTCTAACTTACTAAAACATAATAAAGCCAAGAAACACAAGGCTACACAAAAACTACTGGCTCACAAGATGCTGAGCATTTTCAGCTAACTAAATATGCATTGAGGGGACAAATCAACCATTTCATTGACAGCTGCACCACAAAAATAATTTTGTATCAAGACTGCACTGCTTTACTTGACCGGCAGACACCCACATAGGCAAATGTTTACATTTTTTGGCACAAGCTCAGCTTTAACATTGATTTGCACAAAAGTCCTGTTATATATTAAAGCCCATTGAAATGCAGAGTATAAAGCAGACTTTAAAGACAATTCAATTAGGTGAGTCTACCATTCTTCAAATTTAAGGCTGAACTTTTGTTCTATATTTCTTTGTTCTAAAAAAAAAAAACCCACATTTCTTTATATATGCAATGGAGATATATATATATATATATATAACCAATTAAATTCTTCTCTCCTAGTATGCATAAAGTCAGTCTTGTGAATAATCAAGTACAGCTCTGACAGCTCTGTGGTTGGTTCTGAGACAGTCAATGCCTCCTCATTACGACCTCCACGTCTCCTTTCTATATCTAAAAAGTATTGCTGTATGTGCAGATCCATTTCTTACTTCTGGCAGCCATCTATGCTTTCTTATTAAAGTCCAATTCCAACTCCCCCTTCTCCTCCATCCTCTGATTCACACTGAGTTATGGTCCTATTCACCTCTTCTCCTTTACGCTTGGTCCACAATGATGCAGAGAGCATCAATGGCATGGGATTGTCAATGCTATTCTCTGCATCATTGTACTGTGAGTACAGGGAGCCATGCTGACTCTCCCCAGAGGTTCAAGAAGCCTTGAACTCACAAATGGGTTGAATGGTGCTGGGGATCAATCAACTGAGAAGAGGACCAGAGCTGAACCTCAGAGGCAAGTCTGTGGGAAACATTCCCGAAAAGGAAATAAGTAATGCAGGAAACCAATTTAATCAAAAAGATTGAGGTAGTCAAGCATCAACAACAGCAAGTAAAAAATATAAAACAAACCTCAAATAAAATAAAAAAAATACATAAGAGTCATCACAGTATGCATGTGTCTAGTAAATCACTGTGTACATTCTAGGCATGTCCATATTGTGATGTCTTTTGTGAAGTATAGCATTTACCTTTTGGGGTTTCAACATCCTAAAGAAGTGAGCTAAGTCCCGAGAAACGCGTAGATAGATGGGACACCTGCCATTGATACATATTGTTAAATTTGTGATTTCATCTTGAGTCTTCAAATTGTCATCTGATATACTGTATGAGATATCCAATGTTGAGTAAGGGCCCTTTCACACCTATGAAGGCATCTTTCCAGCCAGACAAAAGCACATCAAAAGTATTTCCCTTGAAATCATATGTACCTATTCACATGTGTGCGCTGCATTTGGAAAAGTCCTGCATGCAGCATCTTTTGTGCACTGTGTAAAAACTTCACAAAAACTAACCTTCCATAGAAATTAATGGAAATGCATAAAAAATGCATTAAAAAAAACCACATCACATTTTTTGTGTTTTTGGCTCACATGTCCAGTATACACAACTGGATGCTGGAAGTCAGTGAAGTAATAGATCAAGAACATGCAACAAAAATGTAATAAAGGCGGATTGGAAAATGCTATATGCGCTGCAATTTAACACAACACATTAAAAGCGTGCTAAATAGCGCCAAGCTTTTTTAGAACCTTCATTTAGCGTTTTTATGCACTGTAGTGTGCAATTACCCTTCCGGTGATTATTAATATACCTTTGACTAAAACTGTAAACGTATTGTTTTTAGCTACGAGGATGACTTATTTACACTTTTTAAACTTTTGTGATTAATACATTTGGTATATTAGGAGATCTCCCAATCATAGCCAAAAATAGGTTTGATAAGTATTGCAGGCATAGCAGCATTTTTATGCAAAAAGTAATTTTAAAAATAAAAGATATATTATACTGGAAGTGGGCTTTATTCCATTTCAGTCTTTGACACACAATTGTAATAATATACCTAAAAAACAAACAAAACAGCTAAATAGTTGAAATACATATAGGGGAGCTCTTTAGATCTGTGTTTCTATCAGAGATATACACAGCACAGCCAGGCAGCAGCATTTTCTCAATTTTAAGGCCTCATACACACGGGTGTTTTGCTCGCCGGCGTTTGTAGGCGTTTTTTTGCAGCTCTCCATGTTATTCAATGGCCTTCTAAAAACGCCGGCGTTAGTGAGCAGTAGAGGGCGTCGGCGTTAGTGAGCTGTTTTTAGAACGCGGGACCATCGCGTTCTGTAGCTGTAGCGTTTTGGCGTTTTTTGACACCAATCGGCAAAACGCTCACTAACGCTTGCTAACGCCATACCGGCGTTAACAAGCGTTTTTTGACGCCGGCGTTTTTAGGTTGAAAAATAGCAGAGGACTGATTTTTTTTTTAAAAACGCCTATTGACGCCGACGCTCACTAACGCCGATGCAAAACGCCGCAAAAAACGCAGATTTTTTAAAAAACGTCGGACCTGGCGTTTTGCTTATTTATTATAAAACGCCCGTGTGTATGAGGCCTAATAAAAGAACATTGAAGGGATACAGTGGCGTGCTCTCTGCACCCCCCCAGCCTGTTAAATGGATAATTAAAACACAGCAGCAGACTGATTAGGTGATCCTTCTGCTCACTCTGCTATCACTTCCTATAAGCATTTTCTTTGTCAGCATGCAATACACTTGAATGGCTGCCTCTTCTTCTCCCAATCTGCAGCGACACAGCGATTTGCAAGTAGCTGATAAGATGACAAATTCAGAAACATGCACCGGTAGCATTTAGGAAATTACAATTAATGATTTATTAACCACTTAATGTCTGGCCTATTATAAAAGGATGGCTGGGTGGGAGCATTCTAATACTGGGTGGACGTCATATGATGTCCTCCAGGAATGCGCCATGTGCGCAGCGGCGCAATCTGTCACTAGTCAGGGTATGTCCAGTGACAGATCCAGTGTGTGGCTTGCTGCAAACTACATTTCACAAGCTCAGATCCCAGCAGGAGAAACTCATTGGGTGAGGACAGATAGATGACATCAACTTGCACGTCGTCTGTGGATGTGGCGGTTCTTGTGATACATGCTGCATTGTATATTTTCTCTACAAGTGCAATTTCAATAAATTGTATTATTCGTTGGGAATACTACACTATGAATTTTGCTTCTTTTCCTGCCTTTTATCTTTGCAGAGACTGACACTTAGGATCACTGAGCCATTTTAGTGGCAGAGTCTGTGTTAGCTGCGGAGCAGCAAGGCGCACGATGATCTCTGTATTGGGATCTGACATTGATGTAAGAAGTGCTTACTCACCAGTGGGTTGGAGTCTGGAGCACATTTTGTTTGGCAGAGAATGGCTAGGTTTATAAAGAATTAATTACAGTATTGGGACTTTATTTGTTTTTATTGAGCACTTTCCACTTTATTATTTTGTTTTCACACTTTGATAACGTTAATTATATGTGGATGAATATACTGAGAAATATTGTGTTACTGAGTATGAAAAGGGGCAGCACGCCCTTATTTATTATTATTCATCTATTTGCCCAATGTGTATTTAGCTTGTTTTAGCAGTGATGCAGCATTTTTTTTTAATATAGTTTTTAAATGTGTTTGTATCACTTACCGCAGGGTTGTTTTTGGTTTTTGTGCATTTCATTTCAATTCTTTATTGTCCAAAAAATTGTGACATAAAAATTATAAGTTTAAAAAACTCACCATGCCTCTTACTAAATACATTGGATTGTCTACTCTCCAAAAAGGGATCATTTGGTGGGTATTTGTACTGTTCTGGCATTTTAGCGCATTAAAGCGTAACTCCACTTTTGTAGAAAAAAAAAAACACTCCCCTCTGGGTGATCTATGGACATTACAAGGATTATAACAACCTTTGTTGCGAATTCCTACCTTTTGTTATTCTGAAGAAATCCCTGTGTGTTTGTCTGTGCCTCTGTTCTGAGTGGGTCTAATGGGAGTGGTTTCATAATTAACTATCAGGTGTGCAGCTGCAGAGCACTAATAAGGAAATCTGCTGAACTTGCATCCCATTAGACATGCTTCTATTGAAAGTATCTCTCCAAAAAAGTATATTTGTGTTGCAGGGGATGCCTGAAATCTGACTTTTATCTTAGTGCAGACATCTGGGAAATGATGTTTCTGGGGAGAGATCAGTACACACTCTGTGTACAGAACAACTCCAGGTAGCCATATTGCAATGCATTCTCAGAAACTTACACAGCTGCAGATTGAAAAGGAAAGGTAATGTTAATGACATTCAATA
The DNA here is from genome assembly GCA_018402905.1 of Glandirana rugosa. Lineage (NCBI taxonomy): Eukaryota > Metazoa > Chordata > Amphibia > Anura > Ranidae > Glandirana > Glandirana rugosa. The sequence continues at coordinate 336,135 of BLSH010222815.1, read as the reverse complement.
ACAATATGATTATTGAGTATATATGCGCTATATTATTTTTTCTTTATTTGCTATTTTTTTCCCCCATCAAAGTGGAGTTACCCTTTACGAAATGAACATGGTCAGTTTTACGTTCTACTTACAATCTGCCTGTATTCCAGTGGTCAGATGTGTGCTGACGCTTCTCCCTGCACAGCCCTTCACTGGGAAGATCAGTGTACTGCTATTCCTCCCCACACATCTTTACCCCCATCTTTCTAAGCCCCTAATGCAGCTGAGAACAAAAGTCATGTGATCACTTTAAAAAAAAAAAAAAAAAGGGTATTAAGTATTTTTTATATACACATGCACAAATGTGTTGCCTTGCACTTCTATTTTAAACGGAATTACCGGTAGTTGTTTTACAAGGTAGGGGTTCACATATACTTCAAATTTTTATATATACAGTACATATGCTTTTCATAGGATTCCCAGAGCACTACGGGTTAACTAAAGAGACAAAACTAGCTGCTAGCTTGGAGAAAGAAACTTTGTTAAAGTAAATTTTAGCTTGAACTATTGATCAAATAAGTTATGCATCAAATCAGAGTGACCGTTATAAAATAAACCTAATCCCTAAACCAAAATTAGCTGCAACCCAATTTTAAAACCTAACATGAATCCTTAAAACTGGGTTTGAATTCAGTTATATATTCATTGAAAATAAAGTTAATTAAAAACAATAAAATATATTTTGCTACACAACTAAAAAATACCTAAATCAGTTTTGATAAAAGAAGCCTCAAATTCACTGAACAGCAGGTCTCAGAAAGTGCAAGCCAGAACAGCAGGACTAAGGCTGGGTTCACACAGGCTGCGGCTCACAGCAGCAGAGGTCCGGTGCATCCTGCTTCGCCGTTTCAGGTCCGATTTCAGCCCGAATTTTGGGCTGAATACAGACCTGAAACGGACCAAAAGTCGCACAACGTTTTTGTGCAAAATGCACAGGACCTGCTGCAGAGATATGTGAACCAGCACCATAGAGAGCCTGCCAATATCTCCTGCTATTGAGAATTGGATGCGGAGAATTCACCATGGTGTGAACTCAGCATTAGAGTGGACAGGACAGCACTCCTAGCCAATATTGCTTTGCACAGTGCTGCTAGTTGAGTCGGTATGGTTGTGCTGTCATAGCAGGATGCCTGGATCACATCATTGGCTGAAGAGCATTATAAATGCTTTGGTAGGTAAAACAGTTTATGTATATACATTTAAAGGTTTATTATGCTCCTTACCTGGAGTTAACCTTTACTCTAATCCTTTAAATGAGTTCTGCAGTCACAGCATACACATTCATTTAAAGAGGAAGTGTAGTCTGCTCACGTAATTTGTAATAAAAACATCTTTGTCATTCTGAAGCTTCCCTCCAACCACTTTTCATATTATTTTATATATAATGTGATTCTGTACTTGCCAAATATGCTGCAGAAATCTCCCTCCACTAAGTCTGGCTGCATCCATTTTAACTGTGGGCAGAGAGAGAGAGAGCTCTGTGCATGATGTCATAAGCCTAGGCTAATGACCAGACAAGAAACAGGAAGTGGGCTGTGTAAGGTATTTACAAATGTTTTACTACCCAAATTTAAAACAACAAGGGCAGAAGATTTAATAGATGGAAAGTTGAAAAAATGACCGAAGGTCCGCTTTAATAAGATTGTTTACAGCCTGGATCTCTTTTACAGTAACCCCTTCCCGTCAGTAGGACGTCCTGGACTTTGAGGGGTGATATCTAAACGGTGCCAGCAGCTACAGGCACCATTCAGATATCATTTTTTCAGGCTGGCGATTCTGTGCACCATAAGAATGATCATAGCGGCAATTCAGCCGCTTGATCATTCTTGTAGGCAGCGGGAGGGGACGTCCCCCCCTCCCGCCACCATTCAGTGCTTCTCCCGTGCCGCCCGTACGATCAGCGGCAGGGAGAAGAGATCTGTCGCCGCCGGATTGTCGTCAGGGAGATGACTGATGACCATCTGGTCACCAGTCATCTCTATGACCCTCGGAGGCCCGGGCGTGATGTTATGACGTCACGTCCGGGCCAGCTTTAGTAAACAAAGCCGTGATCACGGCTGGAAAGGCTGGGATCTGAATTTTTTTTCTGATCTCAGTCTTTCCAGCCTGCAGGAGAGATGTGAGGTCATGTTGACCCCACCATCTCTCCATAAAGAGTACCTGTCATGCACCATTCCTATTACAAGGGATGTTTACATTCCTTGTAATAGGAATAAAAGTGATCAAAAAAAAAAATTAAAGAGGCAGTGTAAAAATAAAAAAATAAAAGTAAAATAAATAACAATAATTAAAAAAAAAAAAATTAAAGTACCCCCGTCCCCGCGTGCTCGCACGCAGAAGCTAACGCATACGTAAGCCCCGTCCACATATGTAACCAGTGTTTAAACCACACATGTGAGGTATCGCCGCGTGCGTTAGAGCGAGAGCAACAATTCTAGCAGTAGACCTCCTCTGTAACCCTTAACATGTAAGCTGTAAAAAATTTTAAAGCATCGCCTATGGAGATTTTTAAGTACCAAGGTTTGGCGCAATTCCACGAGTGTACGCAATTTTATAGCGTGACATGTTGGGTATCAATTTACTCGGCGTAACATCCTCATTTACAACAACATACAAAAAAAATTGAGCTAACTTTACTGTTTTGTATTTTTTTAACTCACTAAACTGTTTCTTTTCCAAAAAAACACGTTTGAAAAATTCCTGCGCAAATATTGTGTGATATAAAAAGTTGCAATGATTGCCATTTTATTCCCTAGAGTCCCTGCTAAAAAAACATATATAATGTTTGGGGGTTCTGAGTATTTTTCTAGCAAAAAAATGATGTTTACATGTAGGAGAGGAGTGTCAGAAATGGCCCGGTAAGGAAGGGGTTAAAAGAGAAGTAAAGGGTTTTTTTCCCCCTATATAACTTACCTAGGTGGATGCAGCATCGGTACAATGCTGCATTCATCCTCCAGCGCCTTTGCACTGAGATCCAAGTGATTGAACACTGCCGATAGCTCGGTTCTCACAGCTCCTCGAGCAGAGAGCTGCTGACTGTCAATCATCAGCTCTCCGCTCAGCTCCCCCATGCTCACCGGAGGGGTGGGGAGCAGCCATCTGAGGCTCTCAGCAGCTGAGAGGCTGAGATGGGTGTCCATCCAGGCATGTGGCGGATCCAGACTCCATGGTCGGGATGACACAGTGTCTGGACAGACATCTGTGAAGTCAGCAGAGAGAGGACTTTGGTCCGAAAAACGGGTCACAGGAGTGCAAAACGAATTGCACTCCTGTGATCCATAAGAGAAGCCCAGTCAAACCAGCTTTGGCTGGACTTCTCCTTTAAAGCCGAGTTTCACCCAATTAAAAGTCAGCAGCTACAAAAAGTGTAGCTGCTGACTTTTAACAATCGGACACTCACCTGTCCCTGGCTCCAGCGATGCGGTTGCCCGAGGGCTCACTCTTCTCCCCCTCCCCTCGGTGGTGCCAACATCACACGTGTGGGCACCCGGCTTTGGCTTCAAAGCCTTGCGAATGGCCAGCGTATCTTCAGGATGTTTTCCAGAAGATCGCAGAGAGAGAGGGGGGGGGGGGAGGTGAACTTCCTTCCAGAGCCGCGACTCTAGGAGAGGAAGTGGACCTGGGACCCTGTTAAAACAGGATCCCCGGTCCCCCCGCAAAAAAATGGCATGTCAGGGGGTCACCTTCCCTTAAAGCGGAAGTTCCACTTTTGGGTGGAGCTCCGCTTTAATGCCTGGTACACACAATGAATTTATCGGATGAATGATCATCTTTTTTTTTGCATGCTAATCACATACAGAAAATGAAGAGTTTACTAAAGTGACAAAAATGCACATATGACATAATAAAAAAATTAGGAAGTGATTTAATGTGTTGTACCGTTTTGTATTTTCGAACGACAACTGTACTGAAAATACTATGATCTGATATTGTACGAGAAAAACTTTCGTGCTTGTCCCATTGGATAATAATGGACGAACTGTTGTGATCAGCTCTCAAAAGCTGTGTGCTAACGATCAGAATATTGTACCATCGCTTCAAAAGTGGTATTTTTCGTACAATTTTCTGATCGTGTCTACAGGCCATAAATCTGGGGGGCCAGCTGAACAAAACAGATACAAGCTTGTTTTGGACACTTCAGACTCTTCCAATGACCACTAATGCTTGGGGGTGGGTGGGAGCGACCATTTACTACAAATCACGTTGAAATCAAATTGGGGGGGGGGCACTAACCACCAATGCGACACTGTTACATACACTTGACCTTTAGACACTGTATGTTGTGCTTTGTGTTTGATTACTAAACCCTGTATTATATAAGCTATGTCACACACTCCTGACTGCAGCACAGAAGTTGGAACCATAACATCCAGCACCAGAAACCTACAGAAGTTTTGAATACTAAAGATTCTGATGAAGACTAACTAAGTGAAGCAAAGAGCTGGGTAGAAAAAAAAATTTTTTTTTGTTTTTTTCAAAGGATAGTGTCACTTTAACCAAACCCCATTACACTAAATTATAAATTACAGTGCCTTGATAAGGTATTTGTACCCCTTGAAATTTTCCACATTTTGTCATGTTACAACCAAAAACATAAATGAGTTTATTGGGATTTTATATGATAAACCAACACAAAGAGGGACATCATTGTGAAGTGGAAGGAAAATGATAAATGGTTTTCAAAATTGTTTACAAATAAATATGTGAAAAGTGTGGCATGCATTTGTATTCAGCCCCCCTTAGTCAACACTCCTTTTGCTGCAATTAAAGCTGCAAGTCTTTTTGGGGGAGGTCTCTAGCAGCTTTTTACATCTAGAGTGAAATTTTTGCCAATTCTTCTTTGTAAAATATTTCAAGCTCTGTCGGATTGGATGAGAGTCTGTGAACAGCAATTTTTAAGTCTTGCAACAGATTCTCAATTGAATTTAGGTCTTGGACTTTGACTGGGCCATTTTAACACATGAATATGCTTTCATCTAAACCATTCAATTGTAGCTCTGGCTGTATGTTTAGGGTCGTTGTCCTGCTGAAAGGTGAACCTCCGCCAGTCTCAAGTCTTTTGCAGACTCTCAACAGGTTTTCTTCTAAGATTGTCCTGTATTTAGCTACATCCATCTTCCCATCAACTCTGACCAGCTTCTCTGTCCCTGCTGAAGAAAAACATCCCCACAACATACAGCTGCCACCACCATGTTTCACGGTGGGGATGGTGTGTTCAGGGTGATGTGCAGTGTTAGTTTTCTGCCACACATAGCATTCTGCTTTTAAGCCAAAAAGTTCAATTTTGTTGTCATCTGACCAGAGCACCCTCTTCCACATATTTGCTGTATCCCCCACATGGCTTCTCGCAAACTGCAAACGGGACATCTTCTGGCTTTCTTTCAACAATGGCTTTCTTCTTGCCATTCTTCCATAAAGGCCAGATTTGTGGAGTGCACAACTAATAGTTGTGCTGTGGACAGATTCTCCCACCTGAGCTGTGGACCTCTGCAGCTCCCAGAGTTTCCATGGGCCGCTTTGCTGCTTCTCTGATTAATGCTCTCCTTGCCCAGCCTGTCAGTTTAGGTGGACGGCCATGTCTTGAAAGGTTTTCAGCTGTGCCTTCCTCTTTTCTTATTCCATTTTCGGATGCTAGATTGAACAGTGCTCCGTGAGATGTTCAAAGCTTGGGAATTTTTTTTTTACCTAAACCTGCTTTAAATTTCTCCACAACTTTATCCCTGGCCTGTCTGCTGTGTTCATTGGCCTTCATAATGCGGTTTGTTCACTAAGGTTCTCTAACAAACTTCTGAGGGCTTCACAGAACAACTGTATTTATAATGAGATTAAATGACACACAGGTGGACTCTATATTACTAATTAGATGACTTATGAAAGCAATCGGTTCCACTACATTTTAGTTAGTAAGAAAGTAAATGGGGGCTGAAAACAATTGCACACCACACTTTTCAGTTATTTATTTGTAAAAAAATTTGAAAACCATTTATCATTTTCCTTTCACTTCACAATCAGGTGCCACTTTGTGTTGGTCTATCACTTAAAATCCCAATAAAATACATTTACTGTTTTGTTTGTAACATGACGAAATGTGGAAAATGTCAAGGGGTATGCATACTTTTTCAAGGCACTCTACAGTAAACATCTACTGCAAATCACACTGCCTCCCAATGAATGGTGCACCAAAAATAATTTGCTTACACTAATACAAAACACTAAAATTTCCATGCTAAAGACATTTTATCCAACTAATGTTCCAATCTGAATTCAGTTTCAAACAAGAACAATATCTGTTTGTGGTATACAGTATATATCCACCCACCCATGTTGATTTCCTCCAGGTGCTCCAATTTTCTCTTAAAAAAAAAATATATATATATATATATATATATATATATATAAAACTGTACCATTTATGTTTTTAGCTCCTTTGGGGGTAAAAACAAATAACTAATTTATCGTTCTTGGTAAAGATCTGCTGAATATGTCACCAAAGTATAAATAAGTGGAATAACTATAATAAATAAGCAAATACATTACATTAGATAAATCTCCTAGTGGCAGTAAGTAAATTTCATTATCAACAGCTCACAGCAAATGTAATAATATAAAAGACAGAACAAAGCACAAAAAAAAAAAACTCAATACACAGTTGATATAGATAAACAGTATGTTTAGTGGTTTACCTGCAAAATGATTTGTAATTCTGTCTAACCAGTCTTGATTTAAAAACCCTTGGCACAATACGGAGCCAGGAGACACACCCGTTTCCTGTTTCAGCAATGCAGCTTCCTATGTCCCTTCTTTGCCTTCAGTTTTTTCAAAGGAATTATGAATCAGTATTATCACCTCTGTCCAATTAGAGACAGTAGGTGACACAGGAAGAAGATATAGTAAAGTAATCACCTGGGATGTATAGCGTAAGATTAAAAAAAAAAAAAAAAAAAATAGACATTTTGTATAACTTCATGCTCCCAACTTTGTGGAAGCAGTTTGGGGATGGCCCCTTCCTGTTCCAACATGACGCATCAGTGCACAAAGCAAGGTCCATAAAAACATGGATGAGCGAGTTTGAGGTGGAGCGACTTGACTGGCCTGCGCAGAGTCCTGATCTCAACCCGATAGAACACCTTTGGGATAAATTAGAGTGGAGACTGTGAGCCAGGCCTTCTTGTCCAACATCAGTGCCTGAGCTAACAAATGTCCTTCTGAAAGAATGGTCAAACATTCCCATAGACACTCCTAAATCTTGTGGACAGCCTTGCCAGAAGTATTGAAGCTGTTATAGCGGCATGTAGAAGAACCGATCCCTCCATGTAGACGCTGAATGCCCGCTTCTCCTCCTCTCCCTCCTGCCGACATTCAGCGGCTGCATTAGAGAAATGGTTCGTCCACATGCCGCTCCTGCCGCCTTCCTGTCCCTGGCCTGTGTGCTTTCCTCATCCCCATGCAGCACTGCCGGGTGTCCCCCTCCTACCGGCTGCTGCGGGGGGGATCTTTCTTGTCTAAATGAACACAGCCAGTGAACGGTAGCGATCACTGACTCTGTGTTTTTGTCTTTTATTTATTCATAGCTGGGGCATTGTAAACTGTGTACAGAGCCAATGGCTCCCTCTGCCGTCAGATCCTCTAATGATACTAAAATTTGAAATTTGCATCACCACAGAGTGGCACTGTGGATATATTTTATACATGTAAGATTGTGCCTAAAATGTCCATATCCAAGCTCTTTTTCTCTAATATACAGATCCTTTAATGAGGAAGAGGAGAGAAGAGCTGCAGTAGATTGACACAGCGCTGGATCGAGAATGGACTCAGGTAAGTGTTTAAGGGGGGAGTCTGGCTGGAGCTGATATTGAAAACGTTTTTACCTTCATGCAGAGAATGTACAACTTTTTGCCTTCAGAAAGTGTAAAGTGCACTTTAAAGTGTAACTCTGGTTGGGGAAAAAAACCTAGCAGCTGTCTAAGTTCTCAGGAAGCAGGACCTTGATAAACCATGCTGGCATAATCATTGGGCTCAATTTGGCCATCCAACACTATGCACAGGAAACAGAAATGAAAGGAAACATTTAGGAGAATACAATACAAATTCTGAGTCCTGCAGGAATTGATACCTTTATCTTTTAAAGGTATCAGATGAACACACTAAACACCTGACTAAACAATACAAGTTGTAAGAGACTCCTAATTCCATGATTTTCCCGGGGCTACAATCAGTTGTTAAAGTCCAAAAGAGGATTAAAAGATTCTTCCAAATATACGCACCATCACTTCCATATGCTTAAGCTTGGTATAGCACACTGTAAAGTCTGCAACGTTATTAGGCTATTAAGTTGACTGACTGCTAAAACAATTTACTTTCAATTTTCTTAAGCAGTGCTTAGGGGCTGGAGTGGCGCACACAGAGAAAGTTACAGGTATTATTTGCCATTGCACTGCGGGATCTGCTCAAGACGGCTCCATTCTCCATTCTTTTATTTAATCCTCTTTGCTTGTACATCACCGCTTAAATTTATTATAATATGCATTAACTCCAGTTCTTAGCTCACTCTATGACCAAGAAAAGCCTATTTCAGCATATTTCCTTCCATTCACCCCGAACTCATACAAAGAAAGAGAACGGAATAAGTATTACATGAGATTCCCATTAAAAGCAAATTATGCTTAAAGCTAAAAATGTACTTTTCCATGGAATTTATTTAAAAAAAAAAAAAAAGATACAACTGCAATGGAAAGTGCACCTGTGCTAATGGAGTAAAATATACATTGCAAAGCAGAGTAAGGAAAGTAGGCACCATTTTTTAAATTATGGCTTATAAAGGTTATTATATCTTTAGAAAGAATAGGGGGGGAAAAGAATCTAGCATTATATATATTTTTCATGTTAAAGTATAAGTACGGTCATAACAATTTTCAAACCCATATGTTATTTTTGATGTCTGTGCTCTACTGGAGAAATTTACTCTTCACTTCCTGTCCTGGAGAAGCAACAGGAAATGCCTAGTCTCACTGATGAACAACTTCCCATGGTAGACAGCTGTCAACAGAATATTTGCCCCATTAGATGAAATATCCTTAATTCTTGCTCTAGAGACAACTCAAATTTTAGATTTCCCATCACTTACTGTCTCAGTGAGAACAGATGAATAGGAAAGGTGAATTGGTCCATCAGATACAAACATAGCAGTATAAACTTGACCCACTGGATTGAACGAAAAAAATAAACCTGACAACTCAGGTCAGAGCTGCTGTACTAACCATCCAATGTTAGTGCAGCAGTCTCCCCTCCTGTGCTATTGTGTTCTGACAGGGTTACGGCCCCCCTGGTGAGCGCTCTCAGCCATTGGCTGAGAGCTGATCGAGAGCCAGTCAGCAGACCTTTTTTGGTCATG